>JAYRCH010000091.1:600000-808191 GCA_037179445.1 Phengaris alcon alcon
AGTATACCACTATACAGTAAACTGTATCAGACTTTGCCAAACTGTTTAGATAAACCTTTTGCAATCATAATTCTGCCCTATAAAATATGAAAGAACACCGGCGCAGTCAATATTACACAATGCAACTTAAGTTATCTCTCTTTTCACAATCAGTCAACAAGCCGGTTATTCTTTCTAGTCTTAATCCTGTGCATACATTTTTATAGTTTTAATTTAAAACAACAGAGATAGCGTTTCTTATTAAGGCTACGTTTGTTTGTCGATTTCGTGTGACCGTCTCTGTGTAAATGTTTTATGTACAGGTCGTTTCAGAATAAAATGTCCGTGAAACCATACTGTCGGAGTTTTTGAAGTAATTAAGTTTTCCAGCTGTGATGTGAAAATATTTTTGGATTCTTACGAAGTTTTTTTGGGATTTTGCAAGTTTTTGCTGGCTTTATGAGAGGTGTAAAATATCTCAAGTTTTTTTTAAATATGTATGCCTATGTATGCCTAGGTCCTATTCCACAGTCCATTAAATTAAAGAAATATTTTAACATTATGTGGGCAATCTGACTCCTTTTACCGTTTAATAGTCGATACAAAAAAAATGCAATGATATTTATGTCTAGCATAAAAAAAACACAAGAAATACAGACTGTATTTAGTCCATGGATAATGAACAATTACATGATAATATTTTAGCTAATCTTATCTTATTGCATATTTGCATATTTCCACCATAGCTATAGGTTATTATTATGGGCGGCAAACATTAAATTTCGTTATCTTGTAAACTAATCCGTAAACTTCCCACGAAACATTTTTTTATCGCGAGCAAATACGCCTCAAAAGAATAATAATAATATTATCTAATGATGAAATTCTACACTTACGTAGTTTTGCTTAATTTTGCAAAAAACAAAGCTCGCATTATGTAGGATTATTGCAGATGCAAAACTAACGGATCTGATTTTTTGATACAATGTTGAATTATATAATTATTAATGAAAAACATGGGTACGATGCATTTTTCTTAAAAATGGGGTAAAAAAAATTTTATTGCCTTTTTCCTCACAATTTCCGATTAATCCTGCAACCTATTACCACTAAATCATGCCTAGATGTTATCAGCTTTGTTCAATTTTTAATTTCTTACTTCTTTTACTTGGACGCAATGTATGGGAGCCTAGTACCTCGACTCGCGCGTATGCACCTTAGCGAAGATATGTGGCTTGGCCGTTTCGTTCCCACAAGTGCAGTACATCAGAAAAACAGCCTTTATGCCCAAGTGAATATAACGATTTCGCCAGGACAGGCCACATATTTTGACTAAGGTGTAGAGTTTATGAAGTTAGAGGCTAGTAAGAGTTAGGGCGGGTAGGCTAGAAGCTTGGAAGAGTCAGAAGCTTGGTTTTAAATGAGATAACTGATAACACAGTAACAACTTTGACAGAGCGAGTCATATGGTATCGTCTTGGCATCATTTTACATGAAGATATTTTGGTGGGATAGGTACGACCTTTCTGGACAAAGTTTAGCGGTGAAGAGCATAGCGGTGATAAAGGTCGCTCAGTTTTCCTCAGTGCGCTGTATTCGGACTAGTCATAAAACTATCTAATCTGTACGTGAGCCCTCTGCTCGTTTAGTGAAGGCTCACCGGACGATGGCAAATAATATATATTACTAACGTAAAGAGTCGTCACTCCACCGAATGACAGCTCCCAGCTGTGTGTGCGTGGCTGGGCGAATGTGGAGGTGGGCGGGGCGTGAGATTTTTCCAGCCAGGACTATCGTTCACAGGGCTGGCCGCTGGTCGTTTCGTGCTTTAACACAATTGACAGTATAATTTCATAATATTTATGATAGATTTGGCTGACGCGACGTTTAAAATTATTTTGGTGTCAACCTTGGGCTTACGTCAACATGGCTGACATTCGCCGGTGCTCGAGCTGTCATTTGTAGAGAGTTTCGCCCCTGCGATGAAGGCGCGTTTTTTAGGCTCAAAAAAGATGACAACTGACAATACATTTGACGTCAAATCACTACAATTATTCACAGTAAGAAATGTACCAGCAAATGCATTTGAGTCGCAACAAGATATCTTTCAATATGTTTAGTCTACCGTAGTCTGAACGAAATATATTGTAAACACCATTAGAAGCCAGACTGGCACGTAAACAAGTCTCAGACTGGATAGAACATTACAAAAGACTATTTATTATTGCTATCGTCGTTCTTAAGCATTATCTTTATCTTAACATTAATATAAATAACTAGCTGTTGCTCGCGGCTCCACCCGCGTAAATACAGTGTGCCACGGAAACACTGTACTTTTTCGGAATAAAAAGTAGCCTGTTTTAATCCAGAGCTCAAGCTACTACCATACCAAATTTCATCAAAATCCGTTCAGTAGTGTTTGCGTGAAAGAGTAACAAACATCCATTCAACATCCATACATCCATTCATACATCCATTCATCCATCCTCACAAACTTTCACATTTATAATATAAGTAGGATATTGTTATAATTCCTTCGTAGGATTCCTTAAGATTATCAGAAAGATAAAAAGCTATATAGTAGCCCGACTACGCAAATTATATAAGCCTATGTTGGCCGGGCCATCATTACGAATCTATAATTAACATCGCATTCATTAAAATTGGATCAGTAGTTTAGGCGCTACGGTAGAACAAACACATATATGGACTGCCAAAACCATCACCCTACCCTTCCTTATGGTTTCGCCGTAGTCGGGTAAAAAAGGAAGGAAGACATTTTTAACCCTCGACGTAAACATAGGGGTGTTATAAGTTTGGCGTGTCTCTCCGTGTGTCTGTCCGTGGCATCGTAGCTTACAAACGGATTAACCGATTTTGATCTAGTTTTTTCTGTTTGTACATGACATGATCGAGAGTGTTCATAGCTATAATTCATCATCAGTCGCTCACCGCTTGTCAATTCGGGGGTCACTTACAATTTTGTTTAATACTGTTGTTCGAGACAAAAGATTGTCAAAATTTTCTGTAACCAGACAACAAGAAATAAACCTCTTGGCTTGACTTATTTGAAGCGGAAATCTCGAAAATGTTGTCTTTCCGACTCTAGTTTCAGAATACCTTGACCAACCTGATTTACTTATATTTTTAAACGTATATACCTATAATTTAATAATTGTGTTGAGCTATTCCTGGCTCTATTGTGCACTGGTGTATACAAGTTATTACGGTCTCTCTGTATAATTTTGGTTTTGCTACGTAACCTAGGGGAGCCGAAAATATTAATTACCTGCGCTTCCATCGCTTAAGGTGTATTTGGGCACAGTCGAAAACACCATGTTGTGAAAATACGATGATAATACCTTTGTGTTATTTTAATTGTGGTAATTTTTATGTTTTAGTCTAGAGGAGGCACCATGTTAGTAAGTATTATAAGTTGGGGCAAGATGGTATTTGCGTGAACATTTACATTGCCATATAAAAAAAAAAACTATGTTGCCCGCGATTTCGTCCGCGCAAAAGGCTTTCCCGCGGGATTCTATGACCCGGAAAGTAACCTATGTCCTTCTCCGTGGTCTACTGTATGTCTGTACCAAATTTCATCAAAATCGATCCAGTAGTTTCGGAGCCTACAAGCCTTTCCTATAAGCTCTTACCTCAACAAACTACTCGTAGTAATGACATCAATCTATCACAATTTTGGCAATTAATCACGATTTACTTACCTATATATATGGGAAGAGCTTTAAAGGTTCATATAGATATTATGCGAAACCCTTATTTTCCAGCGATTATCAACGGAAACGGGTTGTTTGTGGAAAAGTGGTTGCCGTTATTATATTGACCAGTAATTATCGCGGTTAAGTGGGCACCCATGTGCCTTTCCACTGGACACTGCCTATTGTTAGACAGGTTAATGAATGAAATAATCATGTATGCATGATGAGTGACCATCTATGGCATTTATTGTACTGTTTAAATTACTTCATTTCTTGTTATGTGTTGGTACGTAGATACAACAATAATGTTGCAATTTTTTTTCTTTACAATTATAATATCTAATCACTGTCAAAACGAAAACAACGAAAGAAAATTAAAACCAAATTCCTGTATTTTACCCTTACAAAAAATCTCTGTTCCGTCTAATACTTAGCTTTTGCTATTACAAAGCCGTATTCTATAAAACGGATAAAATCTATTTAAATGTGCTATGTCATTCTCGTCACTTCTAAACTTGTCACTGTAAATTCAAGCGGCGTTTGATGTAAATTAATATATTGTACAAATGACCAAAACTAATTGTAGTGGTAAAGTCTCAAGATGGGTCGAGCCACCTGTTGAAATTAGGGTGACTGTGCAGTGTTCAAACTGTCTTACACCTTATACTTTATACCCTTTTAACCATCGTCGAAAACAGCGTGTGTGTGTGTGGGCTTTCGTCGGATGGACGGACATGACGAAACTATAAGGGTTCCGAACTACGGAACCCTAAAAAGGAAAGGAGACATTTTTAACCCTCGACGAAAACAGAGCGGTGTTATAAGTTTTGCGTGTCTGTCTGTGTGTCTGCCCGTGACATTATGGCTCCCAAACGGATAAACCGATTTTGATGTAGTTTTTTTTTGTTTGAAAGCTGACATGATCGAGGGTGTTCTGAGCTATAATTCATCATCATTAGTTTACTCACTGTTCGGCGATTCGTGGGCTACTTAAAATGTTTGGTTACAGACATTAGAATTTATGTAAACTTTGCAAATAACTAAGTTTTCTAGTGTGATTAGATTTGTACAAATAATTTCTATTACATTTGACACACAGTAAAAAAAACGCATTAAATTATACTTCTGATGACTGCATCAGAAGTATAATTTAATGCGTTTTTTTTAATATTTTTAAGTTTTTTATTAGTAATCTACGTCCAAATACAGAGGGCCTAGCAGGAACATTTGACAGCGGCGTAAACGTAACGTTATCGAATGAAATTTGTATCTGTAGTCACTGTCATGATTTTGACAGATTATCAAACAATTCTCATTCGATAACGTTACGTTTACGCCGCTGTCAAATGTACCTGCTACGCCCGGTATGTTAGTAAAGTCGGTAAAGATAAAAGATAAATGTTCGTAGCATCGCTGTTTCTGGTTAGATATAAATATACAAGATAAGAGGCGCTTATTATGTTAAGTAATTAGTACAGATCATTTTAAAATCGTCACGGGTGGAGACTCCGAATATTTAAAATGTTTTACAATAAGTTACAATGTGTGATTTCTAAAAAAATCGGTAGCGTCTTTAGAAAGTAGACTAAACTAAAAAGGTAGTTTTAACGGTTTTTTTGTTCAATTTAACTTTATTTAAATATAGTTGCTTGTAGAAACTTATTCAAAATTGAAATAGGTATCATAATATCTTTAAATGTATATAGTAAAAAAGATTTTAGAAAGGTACGCTAAGCATCATTTTCTAATTTTAGGGACACAAATAATTCATATTGATAATTCGTATGCGCATTATTTACTTTTATTAATCTATATTTACGTATATTTATCATTGTGTGATATGCTTATTATTAATTAAGCTTAAAATATAAGAATAAAGACGATTTCACTGCACATTAAAATAAAATTGTTTTTGTGCAAAGATGCAGACGGATCTAAAGACTAAAAGCTATAGACCCCAGTCGAACCTTTGTTAAAATTAACATAAAAATACTTATTAAATTCCGTCTGCGCCAAGCTTTTGTACAATTGGATGAATTGAACATGCAAAACAAGAGACTTTTTAATGTGCATTTTACATTCATATACAATCATTTTCATATTTAAAAATATACAGAAAAGAATAGGTATCCTTAAATCATCATAAAAAACTCAAATACCATCAACAACACTTTGACACTTAGGTACTCGTACCATATTCAAGGTGTAATCATAAAAAACTGGTACACATAACCAAACCAAACCAGCTTTTGATACTATGTCCATGATAGGTGTCCATGCTCATATAATTTATGGGACAACCGAATTTCATCTACATTTAAAAGTATAATAAAGGGTTGTACCAATTTATGTAAAGCGGTGTTTTACACCTGCTAACAAATGCTATTGGTCCAAAAGTTATCACAAAATTAACATTTACTATATAGTTTTATCGTGTCGAAATATTTAATTCGTAACGCTACATGCACACGCGTTATTGTCGTGATCGTCTACTTATTATTTTGCTTTTATATAAATATTCATATAAGTAGGCTTATCATGATGTAAAAGGTAATTAGTTTTTATTACCAGGCATATATTTATAATTAATTCTAAATGGGCGTAATTATATATACTGTGTTACTTGTACGAAAAATGTTTAGTTACAAAACTTCAATTAGAATGAAAGTCAAATTATTTAAAATTCTATTTAGTATTTAGAGTTTTTTGAAGTCCAATAGTGGACATCATCAGGCTGAAATGAGCATTTTTTAAAAGCGAAACTTGAAATTTCAAGGTCGCATTGCGTCACGACACGATTTTGGATATAACCTCGTCGTATAACACCAACTGTCAGCACTACTTATGATTCTTACACAACTTAAGTTTTTAAAGAATGGCTCAATACACAGATGGCGCTTGAAAATTTTAATTTTCCACTCTTTTTAGGGGTAATAAATATAAATGAATTAAATTTGGTATAGTCGTAGACTGTGTATAGATCTCGGATTTGACATTATAAAATAATAATAATTTTATATTTTAGGCATGGCTCTCCATACATGTGAAGTGGGGATGATTTTTTTTATCCCATTGTGTGGGATATCGTTAAATAGCGCGCGTTATCGTTAAATAACCTATTGCGCGTTGATAATAACGGAACCCTCCTTCGACATATCTTGACATGCTCTTGGTTAGGTTATTTGAAGTGATGATTTTTAGGCCCGATCAGAGTATTGTTGAATTTAAAAAAAGTAAACAAGTTTCACTTCTGCCGCGTGTACTCTGTACATGCCATATTTTGAAGTGTAAACTTCTTTTGGCGCACCTCACAAACATTTTTGTAGGCTGTAAGTGAGACTGATCCGTCACGCTCTGAGGTGAAAGACTCGATCGGGTGAACTCGGGACCGCCGAGTGTACCCGAGCGAGAAAGCGCCGCACACACATTTCCTCGTAGGCTGTGAGTGAGGCTGTCGTCACGTGTATATATATACACTCTTTTTTTTCTGTAAAAAATACCTAACGTGCCCTGTATTGTATTTTCTTTTCACCGAGTTTGCTTTTGCAAAGGTAATAAAAAATAGGGTCAAACAAAACCCAGATACTTTTTATATACGTTATATCCAGTTATATCACCTAACCACGAGCATGACTCAGGACATGCCTAAGGATGGTTCCGTATCCGCTATCAACGCGCAATAGGATTTCTTTAAATTCATTCATATGTGATTGTCCGAATTCGCCCAAAATAATTTTCCTAAAGATTATTTTGGATGACCTATCAGCATGGAAACTTACGAGTTCATATCTGTAATATTTTATAAATGAGGGTGGTGGGGGAGGGGGCAGCTTATAAACCACTTCGGAGGCGGATTACTCGAAAATAGTTGACTTTGTATAAAAGTAATATTTTGAAACTTTATATTTATATTAATATATCTTTTAGTTGTTGACCGCGAAATAGTTCTAGAAAACTATGATCCATCGATTTTTACAATGAAGAAGTAAAATACAGATGGAATTTATAGAATGCACAGGAATTACACGGTGGCACCGGGATGTGGTTAAGAACTCGACAGAGGCGATGTCACCGATTACGTTAAACAAGGTTTAAAAGCATTCAGTTGTTGACACGTGTTCAGATTGTATCTACAATGGCGTGTCTATGCGGCGTGAATAGTACCGCCATGTTTTATTACAACTGCAGGACGAGTTGTCAAGTTTTTAACTCAATTGACAAAGAATTTTAACAATATACATTTATAATATAGGTTTGCCCACCTATTTTATCCGAAATTTGTAAAAAAAAACCTTAAGGTTATTTCCCTTATAAATTTCTCTTTTGTTTATTAAAAATAAACATAACAGCTATTTTGCCTTGCGTTTAATTGTTTTTCTATAATTTTCATGAAGATAATTAACTATACTATATGTTTATTATTAATAATATGTAGCTATACCTTATTTAGCGTAAACCAATATGATTCTTAAATATTTTATGAGCTCGTTGATTCATCGATTAAAACGTAGCCTCACCGTTAAAGGTCAAGTCAAGGCCAATTTATACGCTTGCATATGGTGGTAATAGGTATAAATTTCTTAAACAGGTACACTTCTGTTATCACTTAATTATTACTCAGACCTTGTGGCACCACCATCAACAATTCAGCAGCACGAATGTCGTAAATACTTAGAAAAGTTTTCTACTCTACATAATATTTGTTTCCAAATCTTTCAGTAGTAGTTCAAAATTCTGGAAAAGGATTAATAAATGTATTTGAAATTTAATCTTTTAACGTAATGTATTAAGCCTGTTGCTAAATTAGGTACTATTTTTTGTGTAAAATATAAATTGTAAAACTTACGTTATTACTTGCAAATTCAAATATACATATCTTTAATTTTAACCGCTTAGGGAGCTTGATAAGAATTTAATACATAGTGTTACTATTACGTATTTTGCATGTAAGCGAATTTATGTAAACATTCTATGAGGATAAATGTCTTAAAACCTAATATACAAAAATAGAGAGACAAAGTAGGAATAGAAAAATATACAGGAATGTCCTGTGAGAAGGAACATTATAGTGTTCCTATTTGCAAGCCATTTGTCCCGCTGAGCGATGCCTCCTTACCTCCTGTGACGAATAGTAATTCTAACAATTAAACAACATAATATAGCGTTTTCATACAAAAGTCATATAATTTACAACATTATAATAATTAAGATTATTAAGTTACTAATTTGTTAATTTAATAAAGCTAATTGAGGTGATTTAAATAAGTTATATTTAAGTTATTGTTAAGTTTAAGCGCTCCCATCTAGCCTTGAAACTTCACCTGCTATTCATTATTTTTTGTGCCGGCTTATCATTCAATCTACCTTTAATCTGATTCGTCTGATTAACTTAGTTGCTATTATTACAACTTTTAATACATTTTTGATTCGTTGTAATGGCCCGGGTAACATGGGCTATATGATAGTTTGCGTAGTAGCTTTATAATTTTTAACCTTTGATTATTATCAATGGCGTTTAAAGTAACTTAAAAAAAAAGATTAGAATGTTACTTACTATAGAGTCCATGGTTATATGAAACAGTGGGCAATGGACATCCTAGATCCAGTGTTTCATTAAGTCCCACGCAACAGACCATGAAGAAAATTTCAAGGCTCAGCTACACTTATGTACTTGTGTAGTTGCGATCACTTCCTTTGAGGCGTCCTAGTGCAAATGAAAATGTTTAGAAACTGGTCGAACAGGAACTGTGTAGATATTGTACCTATACAATTTGAAAAAAAAACGAGAAGACATTATCGAATATTCCTTCTTAAAAATTTATTTTTCATACCTGCATTTAGGTATTGTCAAATAGGTAGGTGGGTATTACTGCAAATTTATTTTTTAATGTTTTAAAAGCATAAATGCTTCGTCGAGTAGATCGATGTGTTGGCGATTTTGATAAACAAACACCTACTTGCTGTAAATAGTTTTAGTTCTGAAAATCGTATCAATGTACTCGACCCTTATCAGCTATGCAACTAACCGTTGTAACAAATAGGATATAACTAAATTGCACACTAGAATGTAATTATAGTTATTTTTACGTTTGTAATGTATTGAAATGTTTGTTTTTATATCACATTAGATGTTCATCGACCTTTCTGTAGTACAGTTAATATTGAATATTGTGTCCATAATAGGTGAGGTTATTTCTAGTATTTAAATAGCTATATGAAGGGATGGAAACAATTATTCTTTATAACTTTGGTTTACACTTTAATGTCAAATGGATTGAAATGTAAGTTTTAGATTAGGAATATAACAGTGGGTATTAGGAATTAGGACAGATTGAATTTTTCATGGAGTCCTTGGTCTTGTCAGAGGCTCGTAATCCCTAGCCTTATGTTGAGACTTATGAAAAGTTAAAAAGTGTTGCCATTAAGGTAGGCCAGAATGGAAATTTTTCCAACTTTTTGCACAATATCGAAAAAGTATCAAAATCAGTATTGCCATGCCCACCAAAATAGTTTTATTTTCTCTGTAGATTGTTGCAGATGATGACGATGCTTATGTCGAGTAGGGTAGAGTTAGGTAACAGGTACAAAGAGTTTGGTTGTGACAACCGTACGACGAGATTATATCAACAATGGTTTCTCACGGCGTACTACTGAACCGGGAAGCACGCGACATTGGAAAATAAGGCATCTAACGCACCGAGCGAGTATAACAGAGACTTACGGCCGAATACTGAATCGATAAAAAAATTTAGAGGCCTCCTATTCGCAGGCTGTCGCAGTCTCTGCTCGCCGAAATGACAAGGACAGCGTGTGACTTGAGCGTCACTCAATTTAACTATAGTTTCAGTAATAGTTTCAGTAATAATTAGCAATTTTATGTTGAGTATCTATCACAGCTCTAACATTAAAATTGTTTGCTATGCATGAAAAAAATGTGGCTGAAGTTCTAAAATTCTAGTTCTATTTCTAGTTATATTTTTTATCAACGCTTTGTAAATGGTTACACTTCAAAACGCCAACTGCCAAGTAGTAGTAGCAGCGTAATAATGATTTATCTAAAGATGTATACAAATAAACAAAATTGAAGTGTCTGTTTGTAATTTTAAATTTAAGTCACTTAATTCCGACCAAAAAAATACGATTTTTAAAATTTTTGTCTGTCCATCCGTCTGTCTGTCTGTGTGTATGACTGTTCCGACTAATCTCTGAAAGGCTGGACCGATTTTCACAGGACTTTCACTAGCAGATAGCTGATGTTATAAGGTGTAACTTAGGATACTTTTTATCCTCATTATCATCATCAAAAAATGTTTGACGCCCAACGAAGTGGGCACGGGTCAGCCAGTTGTGAAATATAATATATTCAAGTTATTGCCCAACAAAAAGATTCAGATTATTATAATTATGGTAATTTTCAATATGTCAGGTCGAAATCGGGCTACCTCGTACACGAATTTCGTTAAAGGTTAAAACTTATTGGACGAGTCATTAACTGCATATTTTAAGTAAAAGGTTGACATGTCAACGTCAAGTATGTACTAAAAAGCCGAACACGAATTTTGCATTACCTAGTATGTAATTTATCATCATAACATTATGTTATAACGTATAAAAATGTTAACAAAGGGTGGCATTATAAAGATAATAAATATAAAATATTACAGTTTCATAATTGAAAAATTAAGGTTAATACGGCCTCGGAAATAGTTTAATTATACGTAACGCGCTAAATATATTATACCTACAAATCTATTTACGTGTTAAAAGTAATTTGTGTAATGTGAGTGAATTTTAATTTATTATGATTGTATGTTACAAAATATTTATGAATTATTATTATTTTAAATTCAAAGTGTTGTCGTCATTTCGGCACATGTGTAAGCGTCTTTAGATTTTCGCGAAGCGGACCAAGATGATTTATTTGAGTAAACAATTTTTTATAGTTGTAGATCTGAATCGTGTACATTAGTTACACGCACGTTACATAAGCTTCATTTGACGTTCGTGATGCTAGGGATGTGCTTACTGCTTACTTATCGATGCATACATTTTGATTGCAAATATATTTTTTAATATTTTAGAGATGTTGCAGTGAATGTATCTCTTTGAATGTCTCTAGGTTCAATGAATCTGGAGCTAATTAAGTCGATTCGAAAAATTCTTCTGCATTAACAGTAAAGTAGGTAGAAGAGAATCTTGTAGTTTTTCAATTGGATATTTTTATGTCTATCAACTAACGGCCGAATGCTGAAACGATAGTTAAATTAAGTGACGCTCAAGTCACATGCTGTTCTTGTCATTTCGGCGAAGAGAGACAGCGACAGCCTGTGAATAGGAGGGCTCTTAATTTTGATTAGCGTTTTAGTATTCGGCCGTAAATAAATAAGGAAAACATGGATCACGTCTAGGGCATGCAATATCGGACCGTTTTCAATTCTAATATTGAGTTTCGATATTGGATGTCAATATCGGAATTCCGAATTTTTTTTGAAAAATTAAGATATTTGAATTTGAACAAAAAAAAATCTTGTTTTTTTTTTAATTTTTACAGTCCTTAAACAGCATAGATACTTTCTGCCAAAAGCCAAGAACTTTTTTTGAAATTCGAGAAAAATGTATGATAAAAAATTGTCATCGACTTCGGTCACAATATAACTACATAAGATTTAGATAAATTCATTAAAAAGTTTTTTCAAACACTTTTTGTTGGCCTGTCACAGGCTTGTTTTAAGGATCTATCACTAAAATTAAAAGGCAGTTAAAAATATAAAAAATAATTATTGATTACACGTTAAATATTATGACTGATATTATACATTTTGCGTTGCTGATTTGTATTCCGTACTCAGATTTTAATTTGTATCAGATGTAGTTTTCGACATAATATCATAAAAGGTGATTTATTTAAAAAAAATTGTTTCGGTTAAATCAAGTATTGATTTATTGGTGGCTTAATTTGGTTTACAGGTACTTCAGTGACTATCGGAAAGCTCCTCCGTAGCCTGCATATCTTGATTTTTTTATAGGTTTCTGTCTTGGGTGTATGATGTAATTTTTTTGTATTTGCTAAAGACTTTAAACACTTTAGGCCCGAAAACATCAATGGATGTATAAATAACATATGACAGATACTTGTCGTAGGTGTCCAAAAATACCTAAAACCTCAGAATATACTTGTTTTTTATGAACCATATCTTAGAAATAAAACTGCTAGGAAATTTTAGCACGGTTCTCAGAGTTAGAACGGCAGGCAGGACGAAATGGGCCTTCACCATGCCATCAGACGCCATGATCAAGGTGCATAGATGGTATGAAAACATGGTATAGCTTCTCGACGCTCTACCAGGTTTTCATACTATCTAAGGAGGACTGGGAAAGATCCCAATTAATGTTCACCCCAATGACATAAGTCTGGTTCACGTACGGATCTAGGAAAGACAACCGGGCGGGCGCTGGATTCTACGGAGGCATGCTAACTACATCCAAATATGCTTGTTTAGGAGAATTTGCAACCGTGTTTCAGGCTGAGATCTTCTCTGTTATTGGTTCACTAGAGAGCCTAGAGATGGCCCGTATCCTTAAAAAATCCTAATCTTCTCTGACACTGAAAGCATTGACTGCAGTAGAAATTCCATCTTAATTAGTTTTGGACTGTGTTGAGACGCTAAACACGCTAGGACGTGACAACAGTATCCGTCTGGTATGTGTTCCAGGCCACAGCAACACCCTCGGCAATGAAACCGCAGCTTCCAATGAGTAGGAATCAGCTCAATCAGAAGATTCCTAACTGGGCACTGCAAGCTCCATCAACACCTCAACAAAATAGGCGTTGGTGATACATCGACTTGCAGATTCTGCGAGGAAAAGGATGAGACGCCTCTCCACCTTTTCCTTGACTATCCAGCACTTCAACAGAATATAAACAGGTACCTTGGGCAGCATGAATACTCTGCCACAGAGGTAATTTGCCAACCCCAGCCATTAAGTTCAGTTTATGAGCAGCATAGGGCTGGGGACGGGACTATAACGCGAAGGAGTCACAAGAGATCCACTTGGGTCGCAGTGACATCAGTGCACGGATATGACATGCCTTCGATTGTAATAAAAAACCTTTTTAATTAATTAGCACGTATTTGAAAAAGTCACAAAATTACATACAAAAAAAAAGTCTTATGTGTCCCCTGTGTTATAAAAAATAATATATTAATAAAACTTCTTACAATTATTTTTAAAGATCTGTCAACAAAAATAAGAGTGAGAGACATAAACGAATTGTATTTGGGTATTTTGGGGGGCTAGAGGCTCGATTGGGTGCTCCGCAGCTGAAGGCTCACGAAAAGAGTTATTGCATAAACAGTAATCGTGATTAAAAGCGTAATTCAAAAACTCAAATAAAAAAACATCTCATTCCGATATTGCGATATTGGCTCCTTCAAGTCCGATATTACGAGATTCCGAGATTCGATATTGCATGCACTACGCCACTTATCTTATCGACAGCTTAAAAGATTTTAAACAACAACGTTTAGGATATTATCATTATCGCTTATTTAAATTGTACAAACATTGAATAAAAAAACGCAAAGGCCGGCGGTTCGCCATATTACCTTATATTATCTAACGGGTAGACACTAAATACTAAATTGACTACGTTATTTTCACATCATTCGCAATGTAAACACGCTATTAAAATTTTGATCACTCTTAACACTTGAGTGTAAAATGTGGTAGGGATTTTTGTTATTATGTACATTTTTAATTAAAAGTGATTATTAATTGGATTACTTTATCTATATGATAGTAATTAACTACTAAATATGGAAATGGTTTCCAAAAGAGATTGTGGAGCGATGATATTATAATAAAATACAATTGCCGATCCTAATCGGCATTTGAGTTGTATTGTATTTTTTATACCTACTAAGTTATAAAAAAAATGTATAAGCTTTCTACACACCCTCCTGCACATAAACTTTAACTGTGCTACATTTCATACTCCTCCGTTGATATAATTTCCTTAAAAACGGGTAAAATTTTTCGTTTCACGTAATATTATATCATATGATCTACAAATGCCGACGAGTAGGTACATCACTAATTCCTTAATTGTGTTTCAAAGGTGTTGATCTACATACGGCGGAAACAATATATTTAATTATGTACACCGCTTGTAATTAGTAACAATTAAAGTTTTCAACAGAATATATAATAATTTTGTGTTATAAAAATATAATAACATATATATATATTTATGGCATTATAATTATTTAATGATATTTTATTACCTCTTGGTGATGTGGGGGGTAATATTAATTTTTGTAACTTCTATAAAATTAACTAGTATCAGCGCGACTTCGTGCGCGTGGATCCGTGGGATTGCACCTCCGTGGGGGATGTATTTCGAAAAATACTTTTTAAAGGATTCCAACATCATAATACATGCCAAAATTGGACTCAATAAATTTAATGAAAATCGAGACAGATTTTAAATATTTTTCATCCAAACTTTCAACATTTATTGACCCTACGAGGGTGAATTCTAACCCTGAATAAACCTGTCTGCGCCGATTTTTGCACTCATTAAACGATGTCTGCACTTTCATACATTTCATTAAACCCTAAAATACCTATGTATTTAATGAAATGTATGAAAGTGCAAACTTTTAACCTCTATGAAGGTTGATTTTTTTAAATCCCTTCTTAGTGTGCGTTTAAGAGATTAGCCGAAACAGACATTTAAATAAATGTTATTTTTTGTGTAAGTAGGTACCTACCGTATATACCGACTATCATATATGCATTTAGTGCAAATCTTTTAATTTGAAATTAAATACACTCCGATTTTATTTGTATATATGTATATATAAGATTATGTTTTAGTGGGCACTAAGCACTCGTCTTGGTCTTGCAGGCAGGTGGGAAGCGTTTTCAATTAATTTCCCACTTGTAATTGACAAACCTCCGTTTACCGCCAATCGCCGCCGCCGTGAAAACAGGGACGCGAACACTTGCTCATCTGAACACTTAGTTTGCATATTTTTTGCGAATAAAAATTAAATCAAGTGTAATCAATCGATATAACATACTAGCTGTTGACCGCGGCTCCGCCCGCGTAAAAATAGTATCCCTCGGGAAAACTACTTTTTCGGGATAAAAAGTAGCCAATGTTTTATTTAATCCAGAGCCTAAACTAGCTACTATCATATCAAATTTCATCGAAATCCGTTCAGTAGTTTTTGCGTGAAAGAGTAACAAACATATCATAACATAACACATCCATATACATCCATCCATCCTCACAAACTTTCACATTTATAATATTAATAGTATTGTAGTGACGTTAAAATGTATTAAACCAAAATTTTCTATTATAAATTTAAATTTATTATCATTACAAAATTACTATTGTATTTAAACAATTATGTATACATTATGTACTATGTAATCTAGTTTAATTCTTAAATTAGGTTATAATAAGTATTAAATATGAAGTTTAATGTTGCCTGTCTGTGCGAATGTTTTACCTACTGAAATATCTAATTCAGGCTTTTAAATAGAGGTAGCCCTGTGGTCGAATACGCCCAAAATAATTCATAGTATAATTTTTAAGTTGAACTAAGAGCTATTTGGCCTCTCTGGCCTCTAATGGTAAATTGCGGTGACAGACCGTGTAACATAATTGCATCTGTCGCACGCACGGTAGTGTGTGTTAATATTCTGAGGTGGTGTGAGTTGTTGTTATTTTTATTAATTTTACGTATTTCTAAGCATTATTTAGATACACCTTAATTTACCGGCCAAATTTCACACTCCTCCGTGCGCACGCTCACATTCTCGTACTGAACTGTACTGAAAATTTTTTACTTCACGTACCTATTAGTAGAGCACAAAGTAAATTCTATATTGAGCCATCTATAGAAAGGTTCGTGTCGTATTCATAGGAAGGTGTCGTCAGGCGTAGATATCTGATAGGTGACAAAGGATATTTGCCTCGCTCGACAGGCGTATTAATGATCGTAGTTTGATTATAGTTTCAATCTAAAGGGTAGCAACGCTCAAGTCCTATGTATAATTTTCTACATAACGTTTTACGCGACTGCCTTAACACAATTACCTTACACCCAGACGAAATAAAAAAGAGAAGGCTGCGATTTGTCAAACAAAAACGAGTCCGGTTTTTATGTTTGTAGCGCGTGTGTGGCTACGCACTACGCAGGTACATAAAAACCTCACACTGGGACAGCTTGCCTTACAAAGTGAGACAGAGTTTCGTTATATGTGTGTGCGTGACACTGTGAAGACGAGGCATAGTTTAGACCGGCCTCTATCTTGTACGCAGAACTCTGTCTACACTTGTTTATTTATCTGAGGTCCTACATAACCTCCTTTTTGTCATAACATAACATAACAAGTCATAACATTGTTCATTACATTATATATATAATTTAAAGTCTAATATTATAAACAAAACTATATACCTACCTTTTATGCAAGACATCATTGCTATGAGCAAAAACTGGCTAACGAAGCTAAGAAACATCTGATAAATTTAAAATCTGTATGTGAAAAATATTCTAGAAACTAACCTCACAAAACAAATCCGCGTGTGCGGGCACCCTTACATACCGGCGCTTTCAGTAGGTAGTGCGACGCGCTGAAATTTCTTCTTCAATAAATATATCGCTTTTTGTTCTGTAAATCTAATTATATGGCGACGGAAATTTTTATCGAATACAATTTTTAACTCTCAGGTGCATTGGAACGGAGTGAATGTAAAAGGAAATATCGTCGCTTTTATTTAATATCGGTTTTGTGGTTGAATTTAAGTTATTTCATTTAATCCGCTTATGCTTTTCATTCCTATTTCGTATTTGACTTATCTCTCAAGAGTTTTTGTGATTTTTTTTGTGTTCATTCGATTTGATTAGCTATTATTACGAAAATTAGACATATTAGCCTATTATATTAATTGGCTTTTGCTAAAAGTGTGTAAATGTGTGTCTGTCTGACAAAAAATGTCTATCTAAAGCACCCTTGAATTAATACCTATATGTATATATAAAGTGGGTATTAAATAAGTAGGTATACAGTAATTTAGGTGTACCAAAATAACTAATTATACTAAAAAAAAGGGTAGTGAATTCACTAAAAATTAAAGCTTTAAGTTGTAGAAAATATACCTATCTAGTAAATTTTCTAAGTATTAAATTGCGTAAGAATTCAGGGGATTTGTGCTGGGATCGCAGTGTTAACAGCGTCTTCGGAACATTTGGAATTGTTACTTTGGCGTTGCTATCGACACTTGTAGGAATTTCGGAACACCCAATAAATGGTACATTCAATTCAATAGGCTAGATGACTGATTTTTTTATTGCTATTCTATTGCTATAAAAATGTAGCCTTTGTTTTAATCCAGAGCCTAAACTACAACCATACCAAATTTCATCCAAATCTATTCAGTAGTTTTTGCGTGAAAGAGTAACAAACATCCATCCATCCTCACAAACTTTCACATTTATAATAGTAGTAGGATTTTATAGGTTCAGTATATCGCAAAGCACGAATTAATGATATGTTGCCAGTACATTGACAATGGAAAAAAAAGCAGACAATTACCGAATGACATGAAATTAAATAATTAAATGTGGCGGTACCGTCGGCAGCGAACTCTTAATGAATAAACTGCTTAATTATAACACATATTGATTTTGTAATTAATTGATTACTTTAAGGACGTATTTTTGATATTTTCTGCCTGTAAACTGCAATGTAATTACGAAATGAAATGTGTGTTTTTTTATTTATTATGAACGCGATAAAATGTTTTCAGTACTGATTAATTTCTCTTAATTAACTGCGAAATATTATTCGTTTTGTATCTTGCTCTATTCTAGGTTCAGCTTTTTTATGTGTTAATAATTGTTTATGGTAGTTACTTTAGTTTGGATTAAAATTGGAGCCTGTTTACTAATGCGATACATTCAGTTGTTTAAATTTTTACCTATCTACAGAACCCCAATTAACTAATCGTAATTAACTAAGACTTTCAAATTACTTACAATTAATTATAAATGAATCGTCTCGTCTTGTTATCATAAACTGATTTTTGGAATTGGACCAATCAAAACGGGTTTGATGTTAGTTTGACGTATACATGACAATACCATTTTACTGTTTAACATAACCATCCATCCTCCATCGACAGTGTATTATTCTAAGATTTAAATAGCAGAATCGTCCTACAGATCTAATATAAGTAGCCTTTAAGTAAAGCTCAATATTTTATCTAAGTTTAATTGCATAGTTGTACACTGTTTAATGTGTATGGGAAATCGCAGCGTAATATCGTACAGATGTGCCGTACACACACTCGATAAAATTGTACAGTTCGGCTTAGGCTAAGAATTCACCGAGCGGTTTTTACCCGCTCCCGCCGCGGTTGCGGGCCCGCATTCTGTAGAATTCAGATATATATGTAATAACTGCTGCCTTTTTTAAGAGGTTGGTTAAAAAATTAAAGTACATGCGTGCGCGATTGTTCGCGGGTGTCGCTGCACCGGCGGGCGACTAGTAGAATCACGCGGGCCGCGATCGCCCGCAGCCTCGGCGATATGCGCTCGCGCGCTCTGTGATCGGTTGGCTGGTGAAATTCTTATGTTTAGATTTGCCCGTTTTGCAGTCGCCCGCCCGTCTTGCGATATTCGCAAGTCACGTTTGAGGGCGATGATCGCAACCGCGGCGGCTGTGTGATCGCGCAAATACCCGGTCTCGTGAGTTTTGAAATAAAACCGCAGTTACACGATCGCGGCGGGCGCGGGTGAAAATCGCTCTGTGAGTTCTTACTTCTTAGCCTTACACCGATAAATCGTTACGTTAAAATGTTAGGTGTGTAGCGGACATTGGTAAGGTACAATCTAATAGAAAACACTGTAACAGCTGTGCGTATTATTTTAACGAGATTTGCTGTCAGTACTGCATTTTTAATTTGCATGAGTGGGTTGCAGTTACATGATTAGTGGCATCTAATAATGGTGTCCCATACACCAATGACATCATGACCAGCCATGCGGCACTGGCTCTCGTACTATTTTTTATTCGCACATAATAATGTAAAGCATTTGATTTTCTGTTTTTCTGTCGAGTGTTTAGATAGCCTTTGAGCTCGTTTGAGGTTTTAGAATAGTGCTTTCTATAATAGCGTCATGCAAAATTACCATGTTTCAAAACCAATTGTCAATTCACGAAACTTGCCTGTCGAACTATTCACATAATATTATGACGCTTGCGGAAATACAATACACCCTATATTTAAACCCACAACGCTACAAATGATCATAAAAGCTACCTGATTGTGAGCACTTACGAATAATGCCGTATTGCACATGAAATGAATAATAATAAATTACAGACTATTTCCACGAACTCAAGCTACAATTTAAGACTATAACTTATTTTACGTTACATTTGTTTTCCATCGAAAGGAATCGGGGTATAATTTTGCACCTTCAATGCCACTAATAGCTCAGTCGTTACGATTAAGACTTCGTCATATTATTTTTTTAATCACCGGCTCAATTCGGCTTCGTATAATCACGCCGTACATAATAGCTACTCATAAATAGTTATATATATAGAGCTTTATGTGTCATTAACACGACCGAACGCGTCCACTGAGTCGACATTTGACTTTTAGCTTCAGAAATTGAAAAAATATAACGAAAGTTATGTGGGATTGAAAGGGCATTTACATGGGTCGATTCTCGCCATGCGGCAAGTCGCTTGACGAATCGCCTTGTCGTTTTTATTGGCGAAAATTGACCTATTTAAACCCCGCCTTAAGCTCAAACTGAATTATATTTTATTCGAAATAGATTCTTTAAAAAGGTAGTTACACTTTCTGAACGCGTCTACATGATGACTACCACCGGTTCGGGAACTAGCCCGACGAGAAGAACCGGCGTAAGACACTCGCGTTAGTTGGTGTAAGATAGACTTTATTTTACTATCTATGTTAAAAGGAACTTAGTTTTTGTAGGGCATTGCCTATATTTACCATATTATTTACAAATAAATAAAAATAAATAAAATAAAAAATATATACAAGTACATATTATATAAAAATTTATACATTTTAAGTAACACACGAAATGGTATGAAGATGTTGATTAATTATAGCTAAGAAAACTCGATCATGTCAGATTTTAAACAAAAAAGACCGCATCTTAATCGGACCTTTTGTTTAGGAGCTACGATGCCACTACTGCCACTGGACAGGCACAGACATACTGACACGACAAACTTATAACACGCCTCTTTTTGCGTCGGGAGTTAAAAACTTACCACTAGGGTAACGGACGCTGCATTTAAAATATGAAAACAATAAAAACTAGATTGTAAAACTTTCAACTTTCATGTTATTTATCTGAAAACTCTGATAGAGCTTTTTCCAGATGAAGTTGAGAATTGCATTGAATTTTATATCTATCTAATATTGAAAGAAAAAGTTGCGTGATGCCGGCGGGCAGGGGCTAAGTATAAAATTTCGTTATCTTATGACACTAAGTGTATCGAGCTCAAACCAGAAGTTTTTTACTTGTTGTTTGTTGTTTGTGTAAATAAAATTACTTGAATATTTTTGATTTTTAAAATATAAGTTTGTTGTATTTTTTTTTTGTTTAAGTATTGAATAAAACATAGTCAATACAATAAATATTTATTGCTTTTAAAAAGATCACTGTCGATTTGGCCCAGCATTAATTAATTTATGTTAGTGAATTTTTGCCAATCTTCAAATCTTAAAGAATATTTTAAGATTCAAATCTTAATATTATGCGGCGTTGAATCGTGCGCACGCACACATACTCACGCGTAAATACGTAGTTAAAGTGCGTCTGCAGTCGTTGCGGTCATTTCCTTCGTGTTTAAATATATAAAGGCGTCCTACTGCAATGGGAAATGGTTAGAAACTGGTCGAGCAGGAACTTTGTCGATATTGTAGCTAAGTTTATAACCCAATCTAAACGCAATACAAGTTACACCGATACGATGCGTAACAACAATTCTGTGGGTTCATCCTTCTTATTAAATCTTAACAACAATACAGTTTCGATGCAGTCTCGATATGTAAAGAGCAAAATGGTATTCTCATAAACGTCAAACTAATATTTAACGCGTTTCGAGTGGTCCAAACTTCAAAAATAAGCTTATGATATCAATACGATTTATTTATAAATTTATTGAAAGTAAATCGAAAAAGAAGAAATAAGAAGCGATAAAACAGCGGAATCGAACCCGCTCCACATACTTTGTTATAATTATAGCGTAATTATATGAAAATCCGTCTCGTATACCGTACGTAAATATACTACTGTATTACGGGGTTAGTAGAGGTTAACTAACGTTTTAATAAGAAAAACCAACAAAATACAACCAGCCATAGTGGAAAATATTAGATGCGATGACGTGGACTCGGGTGCGGTCGCACTGCTAGCGTTAAGCTGAGCGTGTGGCGTTTTTTTTTCTGTTTTAGTAGCTGAGCGTCTAAGCGAATAATCTGTCCCAATTTACCTATTATGATTAATGGTTGCTTTTTCGTAGAGAATAATGGAATATCACATTTTCTTGGAAGGTGGCAAGTTTAAAATCGTTCCCTTAGTAAATTACAGTTAGAGAATCTTCTACCTATACTACATTATAACAAATATTTATATCTAAAATTAAAGTTAGCAGTTTCATAGGTGGTAAAATAGGGCAATTGCCAACTTGCAAACCACTTTGGAGGTCGATTACTCGATAATGTGCGACTTTGTAAAAAAGTCATGTATGAAACCTTACCTTTATTTTAAAAGACCTATTCAACGATACCCGACACGACGGGGTGGAATGAAAAAAAAATCATCCCCACTTCACATGTATGGAGAGCCACCCCTAAAATATAAAATTATTATTATTTTATGATGCCAAAACTGAGATCTGTACACAATCTATAACTATACCTTTCATCCATTTATATTCTTAATGACTGAATCTAGAAGCGCCGACAGACAGACAAACGGACGGACTGAGCGCAACTACAAGGGTTCCTTGCGTATTACGGAACTCTAAAACACCAAAAATTTCCGCTAGCACTAGTGATGTACAGCGACAGTGATTCATCACTGGAAGCGGCACACACGATCATAATGTGCGTTAATTTTATCTTAAAATAACATTCATTCTTTGTTTGTTAAATTTTTACGAAATCTGTTTCAAATTCGTCATACATATTATTAGACTAGCATTTATTGCCCGCGGCATTGCCTGCGTGAAAATAGGTTTTAAACTTTCATCCCCTATATATCATCATCATTCATCCCGTAAATGTCATGCAAATATCATGCAAATATGTTCCAGGAATAAAAAGTTTCGTACAAAACTTTTATCACCTATTTTACTTTGCCTTTTACATGTGTATATAGATTTGTATGTCCGTTTAAGGTCGGGTTAGAATCTGTCATGAGAATGAACATACGGGTCATTTTTAGGGTTCCCTACCGAAAGGGTAAAGACGCGGTCCTTTTACTGAGACTACGCTGTCTGTCTGTTCGTCCGTATGTCTGTCACCAGGCTGTATCCAATGAACCGTGATAGCTAGAGAGTTAAAATTTTAAAGAAGGTGTGTATTTCTGTTGCACCTATAACGAAATATACTTAAAACAGAATAAAATAAATATTTAAGTGGGGCTTCCATTCAACAAACGTGAATTTTTAGCCGTTTTGCATGGAAAACGGATCATCACATCACGTGCGCGATATCGACTCGCACTTGGCCGGTTTTTATTTTCCCTATTGATCCCATGAATTTCTCAGTTAACCCTCAAATGTTCGAGGCACCCTCTTAACACCTGCACCTATTACAAAGGCATGCGTTTTACTCTTCAGTCGCCATACATAAAAGTCACCTAAACACTATTCTGAACACCGTTTTATAAATAAAATAAAAAATCACTTATTGTTGGTTAAATTAATAATAATGACTCTATAAAGCTGACGAATAATCTACCTATTGCTATATCAACGATTATATTATTATAATGTATAATTAAGAGAAGAATTATTAAGTTTTATATTCATTATGATACAGTAAATTCACATTTGACACGTAAGAATTATTAAATGTATAATTAATTATATTAAAGAATATGTGTCAGTCGTAGCACTTTAACCCTGTTTGAACCTTATGCCCCATTATTTAAGCTCAATTTCGTACGCCTAAACCAAATTAAATAGCCGTGTTTTGCCTTGTAACAGTATTTAAAAAAAGCTACAATTATTATAATAACATAATTAGTAATTAGTATATATATATATATATATATATATATATATATATATATATATATATAATTAAGTACGAGTTCTTGTAGTACGATTTATATAATTACGTACGATTACGCTTGTTTTAAAAATGAATTTTTGCTCGTTTATGAAAAATTCGTTGTCATAAATTGCAATTACAGCATTTAATAACTTTAACCTGTAAAAACATGCTTTTTATATTCCACATCTCTTAATAAGTCACTTTTGTTCCAGGTACGTAATTTCATTATTTCGTCATCTCTCCGTTTAAGGTAAGGTTATTGAACTCGTTAAAGCGTGATTAAAATGCTTTTCATCCTGAAATACTTCATTAATAATAAGAAATAGGTTATTAAAAAATAAATCATAAAGGTCAGTTCACACCGCGACGGATATACGTTTCATATGACATTGGTCATACACTGCACATGCGCTGTGCAGCGAGCTGCCACTTTACATTCGATTTCTTATATTGAAGCGTGTATATTCTTGTGTAATAAATTAAGAAAAATTTTAAATAGATATCTTAAAATGCAGCGCCATGTCGTGTATAGGACATCACTGGTATAAACCATACCACTCGAATTTATTCTTATATTTATTAAATATTAAGAATATTTTTCTATCAGTAATGCCGGGACTATATGATCCGGAATCATGGAAGAATAGGCCGGGGAAAATTCAGAGCACTGAAAATTGAACTCTGCGCTAATACACTAGTTGTACCCGTGGTGTGTTTGTGTGGTCATCGAATAAATATATTAACATTTCTGCATTTTGACCTACATATATACCTAATTATAAATGATTTTAAAATACTGCATGCATCTGCTAAACCTGTACGACCGTTGCAATAAATTCATCGAATTATGGTCAGTAAAAAAATGTAACACTTTTGCAGCGTGAACAATGAAAAAAAAATCATAGATATGTTAAGTATCAATGCAAAAAGTAACATTCCTACTTCTATTGTTGTTACATGCGTGTTCTGATGATAATTAATAATTATAATTTTTATGACATCGAAAATAATACATTCAGTGGCTTATGCATTAATCAATAATTATATCTATTTACTGAATAGTTCCCTTGGTAACACGAATTATACAGTAAATAAATATATATTTTTACTGTTGATCCTTATATGGCATCAAACTAAAAACATTATTACATTTTTAGTGCACGAAAAAATGATATAGATAAAAAAGACCAAACACTGCAAGTGTGATAATGTTGAAGTAGGTATATGTAGGCGGTTAGAAGTATTCAATAAACAGATATAGCCGAAAAATAACGAAGCATAATATTATTACCAACTTACGGCATACCCCATATTCTTCATATTTGCATGAAATCGACTAAATTAAACACATTTTTTTAAAATAAACTCTTAAGACTTGCGATTGTTGACCGATTCAAGTGTTTATATTGTAAGGAAAATGACGTCAACTTTATCAAATTATGTGGTCCGATGACCATGACTTACACGCACAGATGGATACTATCATCCTATAAAACACGTGAAACTGATTTTTACAAAATAGGTGTCTTTACAAAAATACTTAAAAAAAAAATAATGTATTATACATACATTATACATACTGTATATACATATAGGTATACTTAATCTTTTTGGTTTTTGAAAATGAAATTAAGAAACAAAATATTTATAATAATTTTATCTAGGAAATAAATCTTATCTTATATCCTACATCCTAAATACTAATATAATTTTGAAATACTATTATAAATGTGAAAGTATGTAAGGATGGATGGGTGTTTGTTACTCTTTCACGCAACTACTGAACGGATTTTGATGAATGTTTAAGTTTATGCTCTGGATTACCACATAGGCCACTTTTATACCGAAAAAGTACAGTGTTCCCGTGGGATACTGTATTACGCGGGCGGAGCCGCGGGCAAAAGCTAGTAAGTACCTACTTACGTCTATACTTATAAAATTCTCGTGTCACAGTGTTTGTTAGAGAACTCCTTTTAAAGCGGCTTCACCGATTTTTATGAAATTTTGCAGTGTATTCGGTAGCTATGATAATATTATGTTGTAAGCCATTTTTTATACTCCTAAGTGCCCAGGTGGCTCGGCCCACCCCAAATTTATTTTTATATTATTAACTTTTTTTATTTTTTTATGATTTTGAATTTTAAAGTACATAGTAATATTAATAACCCTCAGGTTTCTAACACCAACCCCCATTGTTAAATAGCGATATTAGTACTGCAATAATCTTCAACCCTCAGTAGTCAGCAGCGGCGAAGGCTGGTGCTCCTTCATAGGGAAACCCTAATATAATAGGTAAAAATCTGGATGAGGGTCTTCAAAAGGTAAGTGGTAAGTGAAGCCGATAGGAATGGAGTTATAGGAACCCCACGCCTACTGGTAGTCAGTGGTCGATAAATCTTACACACATCACGTGTAGATTGTAGCGGTAGCCATTAAGTAGATGTAGGTTGCAGGTGTAGGTAGGTGGTGTGTATAGATAGTTATTTATTTATTCCAGTTTATAGCTACGAGTTACGATATAACTTCTCTTGGGTAAGCTAGTAATGATATAAAATGCGATGACAATGCTAGCTTAAAAGTAGCGCATCTAGTTATGCAGCGTGTATGTGGTTGAAACTGTAAATCAAAACTTATATGTACATACGCGTACGAAAGTTTTATTTTTTACGAATCTTTTATTGAAGCTATGTACTTTTCCTTAGGGTTGTAAAACACTTTTTTGGTAATTAAATTAGCAGGAAACATTAATTATGTTCACTCATAGTTAAGTACACAATTAATTTATAAGTAAATAATATGTACCTAGATGATACACGCAGCGAAAAACAATATTGAACCGAATGCGTCAAGTCGTAATTTGAAATTCATAAATTGAAATACATAGTTCAGTAATCAATACATCAAATTCATACCAAGCAAGGTATATGAAATTTCTGAATGACCATCAATCAAAATTGAAATTCAATCCTCAGTTGTGTTTTGCTTGAATATATGAGATTCCTCAAATCGTCCCTATATCTAATTAACTTTAATCGGCTTAAGATGAAAACATTTAAAATACGTTGGGCGCGCGCTGTAAAAAAAGTGGCGACCACATACCATAATACGATTTTTATTCACATTTAATTTCCTGTAATTATTTTGATTCAGTTCCATGGAGAAGTGGAGGTAATCAGTAAATTGTTAATCATAGGTATTTTAAATAAAAAAAATGTGTAAATGAGTTCAAATATCACAGTCCCACCCACCTCCTGCAGATAAGCGACCTACGCCGTTGTAATCCAGGTGTAATTTTGCTTACATCTAACCTCATTTTATCTTCGGTCGCCGTGGCTAATTGATCATCCGATTTGATGCGATTAAGTGTTACGTGACGTAGCTTAGCGTCGGGGAATTGTTTTTATTGATAAAATAAATATATCTATCTCTCAAATTAAAATAGTTCCCAAAGGGTTTTA
This sequence comes from Phengaris alcon alcon, assembly GCA_037179445.1. Lineage (NCBI taxonomy): Eukaryota > Metazoa > Arthropoda > Insecta > Lepidoptera > Lycaenidae > Phengaris > Phengaris alcon. The sequence goes on from JAYRCH010000091.1 coordinate 627,516, forward strand.
TAAATCGAAGCAAATCTAAGACCATATTAAATAAAAGAATATATTATATTGTTAAATGAATACTGAAGAGTACCTACCTGGGTAACCGAGCTTTGCTCGGAGTTCTGATAAATAAAAAAACAACAATAATATTTATCTGACTGGGAGTCGAACCTACCACAGTCCGGATTTTCGAACAAAGCATAAATTATACATATTATTACGTATACCAAACTGCCATGCCAATCGGACTGACATAATTGAGTCGAATTTATTGATATATCGTTGCACTACGAAAGAAACAACATATATGGCTTAAAAATGCGTAGTTTCTCAGGGACAAGACCTAGCTAGATCGATTTTTTTCTCCCAAAACTCACCGGGAGTTTAATATACTAAATTTAATGGTAATAATTGCTGCCGATTTCATGCCGATTATATATTATATACAAGATTGTGTCGTTTAAAAATAAGATTTTGTCGGTGATAGTACAATTGGCACTTGGTGCAAGAAGTAAGAACGCATAAAACTTAATAGCCTATAAGAATATATTAATATTGTCTTGTTTATTACAGTCCGAATTAATTAAGTTAAATGAGCGTGCGATCGTAAAAAATGTAGCTCCGATTCTGAAACGCCATATTTTTATGTTACTTTAGATGTTGCCCGCGACTTCATATGCGCAAAAAGAAATCTCGCGGCAACCGTACGTTTTGCTGCGATAAAAAGCAGCCTATGTATTAATCCAGAACCGAAACTTCTACCACACCAAATCTCATCAAAATCCGTTCAATGGTTATTGCGTGGAAGAGTAACAAACATCCATGCATCTTTAGATACAAACTTTCGTGTTTATAATATTAGTAAGAATTGGATAGTAGATGTTGCCACTAGTATCCACAAAATAATCACATTGTGGTGGAACAATTAGCGCCACAATCCTGAATCGCGCTATCGAAGTTTTATAAGATCGGCGGTATATATATAACATCCGAAATGCATACAAGTGGGATTCGGCCTGACTGAGCATACCATCTCGCTCGGTCGGAGATCTCCCTTTGGGGCTTCCACAATTGCCACATTGGTGACCCTAGACAGAATACGCCTCCTTCTGGAAATCATCACATCACTCTCCATCCCCTCCGTACATGCCAGCCAGCCTCAGCCTCTTCGGGTATCTCGACCACCAGCCTCAACGCCACCGCAGCCTGGTCGAACCCTCGTCCGGCTTCATCAGGCACTCAGGCACTGGCACTGGTCAACACGTAGCATCGGCCCCGCACGGCAGCACCCGACGCACTGGAGCCCGTGCAAATGTACGAGAGTGCACATATAAGCATACGTAAATATATATAACTTCTTTATGCGTGCACTCACACATTCGCTTGCAGGTTGTGGGTATTTTTTCGCGGGATATTGCTAGGTATAATATTAATGAAATTGTATGCTATGGATTTCCGCAAAATAACACCTGATTCTATTAAGTATTTTTAAAACTTGCTAAAAGGTAGACAAAAACTAACTTAACAAAGTTAAAGTAGGCGTGGGGCCAACTACCAGGTGTTTTACCCCAGAAGTAAAATTAAGCACCGGAGTGAACCAACTCCTAGAGAAATTATATTAAAGTAGATTTGTAGAACCACATTAATGAAGACGGACCGAGGCCGATTCACAAAATGACTGATTCAAGTTTAAAACCTTTCGACGTGGAATCTAATGCTGAATTCTTCACTTGTCTAGACCACTATTTATAGGCTATAAATCGGCTTCCATCAACTAATTTCAGCACTTCAAATACAGACTCCATACTTAGTCCACATTACATAACGACGTTTTATTATTACAACTGCCATTTTACTATTAGTTTGTGGAATAAGAAGCGATTAAGGTCGCTCATTTACACCCGCGACAAGATACGAGTTCTATTAAACCTTAAACCTTGGACCATCGAAACTCTCTCTGTCACTGCGTCAAACGCAAACTTTATAATAAACCCGTTTAATTTTATACCAAGATCACTCCAGTCGAGCCGGCCTGAGTGATTTTAGTATCACATAAATTTACTACATACTAGATGTTCCCAGCGACTTCGTGCGCGCTAAATGAAATCTCGCGGGAACTGTACATTTTGCCGCAATAAAAAGTAGCCTATGTCCTTCCCCGTGGTCTACTCTATATCTGTGCCTAATTTTATCAAGATCGGTCCAGTAGTTTCGGAACCTATTCAATGCAAACACTTCCTCTTTATTATATTAGCTTTTTCCCGCGCCTCCGCTAGTATCGGGTATCCCTCGGGAACACTGTACTTTTTCAAGATAAAAAGTACCCTATGTTTTAATCCAGAGCCTGAACTACTTACCATACCAAATTTCATCGAAATCCGTTCATTAGTTTTTGCGTGAAAGAGTTACAAACATCCATCCATCCATCAATCCTCACAAACTTTCACATTTATAATATTAGTAGGATAGACACACATTCGGCTCCTAAGTTTCTTTCTGCTCTATTTACCCCAGTCGTGTTACCCGGCAGTTTATTTTGTGTTCATCTCCATAGGACGTACGGTCAAAGGCCCCCAATTAAATGAGGTACACCGTGACCGCCACGTTCTGAGTTGAGTTTCTTCGCCTACTTAATTTTGACTTATAACTTATTTATTAGGAGGCCCGTTCTCGTCGGATTTACCCTGTCTCGCCGTAAAGAATGTTTTACAATAGAAATTTAAAATTCTGCTGTAGGTTTTGTGTTGTATTGTATAACCTCTATAGGTAAAAAGAAATAAAATTTGCAGTGTCCGTTTGTAATTCCAAATTAACAGCTTTTCACATATTATTATGATAGTATATACGGTATCTACACCGAAAAATCTATTTATATATTTTTATCTGTCTGTCTGTCTTTGTTGTTTTTCCGTATGTTGTTCCGTTTCCATTAATAGTTCCACGTATCTAGTAAATAATATTACAATAGACACCTAAATAAAACCATATTAAACGATATAGAAGAGCTCCGTGGGCTAGTGGGTAGACCGTTTGATTCGCACTCGAGAGAGTGTGGAGATTGGTACACGCCACAACCTCTCGATTGTCGTTGTGGCGTGTATCAGATCTCAAGTACATTATACGGACGCTCCATCGTTGAAGGAAAACATCGTGAGGAAACCCGCACATGGTCACTAGTCATTCTACTGGACTAGGCGGACTGTGTTGTGAGACAAGGCCGTATGAGCTTGGGCAACCATATACGACATTTAAAAAACCGACTGTCCCAGGCACTACAGTATTTCAAGAGTGGCTACTTCGCTCGGAGAATACTGTATAAATCATCCAATAACGGATGAAAAGGCCTAAGTTTTTTTCAAACGACATACGTAAAACAAAGTCATCTTACAATCTACTATTTATCTAATTGTTCATAACTCACTAATATTATCTAGTGAAATCAGAACGACGTCTAAAATGTCAGAATTTTAGTAGAAAATAATCCAATCTGATTACACTTGAATATACTTAAAAGGACGGATATTCGGTTGTAGCCATTCATAAAGCCTCCGTGTTAATTGTAAATGACGTAATTGGGTTTATTCTCCGGTAAATTTTAGATATTTTCTGTATTATTGACCTAAAAACCATTTCGGCACAGCTCATAAATCATTTAATGCTATATCCATATTAATGTCAACACTGGTAGACATGGCAAAGATTATAGTAGTGGTCAAACTTTTAAAATTCTGTAGATCTAGTCAATAGTGAAGTCTATTAGTTAATTATCTAATTATTCGCCTTCGCCCGCGTGAAGTTAGATTTTAAACTTTAATCCCTTATTTTACCCACCTAAAGGCTGAATTTCATAAACGCTGAAATACGTAATTCATTATTTTTTCTGTACTCAATTCATACGAAATGTCATGCAAATATGTCCAAGGAATAAAAAGTTTTAGACTAACTTTTATCACCTATTTTACTGCCTAGAGGGTTAATTTTTGAAAAATCCATCCTTATATCCTTAGTGGATGTCTACGTCATATGAGAAATAAGTGTGCATAATTTTAAATTTCTAGCCTTTTAAGGGTTTGGCCTGTGCATTGATACATCATTCAATCAGTTTCGCCTTTTACATAATTATATAGATAATGTAGATTGCTGAAGCGCCAAATTTCTTATTTTAAATTGTATGGTATAAGGTATATGGTATATATTATTATTGTATTATTATTTAATTTATATTGTATTCTCAATCATCTATTGCCTTCACCTATAAAAAAGAGGAGATATTGTTTTGTTTGTATGTTTTTTCCCAAAGTTAATATTTTTTTTATCCCACATTTATACAGGTATCTAAAATTTGATTTGTTTAAAAAGGTTAAACTATTTTTGTTTATTTTGTGTCCAATTTGTACAAATAATCCTTCCTTTTGTTCGAAATACAAAGGCCGGGATTCGGGAACTCTGCATTTTGTTATTTTAAATGAAGTTTTGATGTTATTTAAACTTTATTTTCTTCTATATTGATATTCATGGAACATAAGACTGTTAAAGTAGGTTTTACTTATGTTTTCTTGTTACGGCGTAGTGAAATCAAACTCTTCAATTACAAACACCCATTAAAACCTAACAGTGGCGTGGGGTTCCTATAACTCTATTCCTATCGGCTTCACTTACCACTTACCTTCTGAAGACCCTCATACTATACCTACCTATTACACATGCTAGGGCTTCCCTATGATGGAGACCAGCCTTCGCTACTGTAACCTAACGTAACATTTTTGGAAGGTTAAGTAAAAATCGAACTGCAGGTACACGATGCTAGTGTACCTAAAAATGTGAACGCTGACTCGCAAGTTCCAGTGAAATACACTCATACAATCGCCAATGTAAAAAAACTGGGCGTGTAAGGCAGAAACCGTACGTACGGGCGGGCGAAAATATTTATTTTCATCATAACTTTTTACCGTTAGTATATTTCAGCGTTGTTGTTTATGGAAATATTTTTAACTTGAACGTCCAATATAAATACCATTATAACACAAAATACATCGTCAACATTGTCAACAGCTGTGCACCTTACCAGAATTCACAATTTTTATTAATTACTATATGTTGCCTGCGAATTCGCCCGCGCTAAAGGTAATCCCAAGGCAACCGTGCATTTTATACGATAAAAAGTAGCTTATGTGGTAATCCAAAGTCTATACTATTATTTCATAAAAATCCGTTCAGTAGTTAATGCGTAAAGAGTAACAAACATCGATACATACAAACTTTCGCGTTTATGATATAAATAAGGATTCAGTTTATTATACATTTGAAAGATTTTAACAGGGAGGATCAAACGCTATTTGGAAATATTTCCTAACCTTTTTTTTAATTTGTGTTTACCAAATCTTGTACTTATATTCCTTAGCAGTTACCTACTTAAAAGCAAAAAATATTGAAATATGTAATCAAGTACATACCAAATTATTCTAACAAACGAATTCGGGGTGGGCAACAAAAAATATTCTAAAAAGGACAGCGTCCATAAATTATTACTTTTGACCAAATATTGGTGTTGGCGTGTTTATTTTTTAAAACCGGACGCATCGAACCTACAGTATAGTATTTAAATGTATGCTCAAACAAAGGGCGCGGTGTGCAGCAGGGAGCTCTACTATGTACCTAATTGAAACGTCCTACTTCGATCGACCGCTATTGATACTTTATAATCTTTTATTTTAATATTTTGGGTGAAAAACTTCAACTGTTTAATCTTATACCTGCTTATGTGCATAATCAAATCATTGCTAATGCAATAATAGGCCAGTGAAGTTGATTTTTTTGCATAAACGAATAGTTCTCTAAAATATTAGTAAGTTCTCAGAAGAACTAGCATATTAAAAATCGACATTTTCAATAATTATACAGCGATTTGTTTACAGAATTTCGCAGGTCTCGTAATATCGCTCTGTACAAAAGTCGCGGGACTTATGACGTCACTTGCTCCTAAATTTGTTTGAAATATATGGGGTCGCAGGAACAGCTTAATTAATGTATCTAATTATAAAACCTAAGATACTTTTTTACATTTAATAAGTAATAAAATACCGAAATTTTCTGCATTTCTGAATATTATACTTTTAACGAGACACTCTTTTATATATATATAATCGTAGTCTCGGCACGGCTGCAAGTATTTACATGAAAGGAGATCGGCAAGTCTTCATACATTTACTGCATGGTAATTAAAATACGAGCCATCAAAAAGTATTTATTGTAATTTGTACCTACTTTATACAACATCAAACTCGGGGAATAAAAGATAATTGATTAAATATAACCTAATTTATTGTTCAATATATTATTCTAGTGGCGGGTTGCGGAAAAGCGACATCTATTATTTGCGGTGTCAATTACGTAACGAAATTAATAACTAGTTTGGAAATGCAATACGCTATCAGATAAATGATAGACGTTATGAAAACCAAAAACATAATAATAATTTTTTACCCGACTAGGTTGTATTTTATTGGTCTATAAATAGTATAGAGAGGGATCTATTTCACGCCCCAAGTAAAAAATTTTCATAAGACTAGTACGAAAGACTAGTAAGTAGACTAGTAAGACTAGTACTGAGCTTTTTCTCTTCTCTTTTTCTATAAGTAAAAGAAAATAACTTAATACTCCAATTAAAATAAATCTGTCTACTGGGCCACTAGATGGAGATTTTACGCTTCAAATTGACAATTTACAGCCATGATAACCATAGACTGTATAGATGACGACAATTACCACAGATAAGTACGTATTTTGTACATCAATTCTCTAATATTCGCAGATTCACTTATTATTCCCAATTCCTAAAAATATTATATATTTTTTTATATAATAACTCTTTAAATATATAAAACCATATATATTCGGAAATTGGCCGCACTTGATGTTTCGAATGTATAGTTCAAGTTTCGAATATATAAAACTATATATATTCGAAACTTAGCCCCTCTTGATGGAATATCAGTCAAGATTCGCCAGTGTTTTAGGGGAGAAAAATCGGTCTAGCTAGGTTTATCCGCGGGAAACTGTGCATTTTTAAGTTATATATGTTTTTTCTTTCGTTGTGCAACAATATATCAATGATTTCGACTCTATTACGTCAGTCCGATTATCAGTTTGGTTAATTTTTGCGTTCTTCGGAAATTCGGAATGTTTTTGTGATTCTTTGCTTTTAATCTAAGAGAGCTCCGAGCAAAGCTCGATAACCCACGTACTATATAAATTAAACTAAATATTTTACATGTAGTCAACACCCTATTATTGTAATTAATTTTAATATTGAATGTAATTATATTTTTGCAGTATCTACTCATAAAAGTGGGAATAAATAATTTAATAAATTTGAATAATTAGATAGCAATCTACTGAAACAATATACAGTAAAAGTTGTTAATATTCAAATATATTTTCTTTCAATAGATGAACAATTGACAGATAAATAATTAATTTTAGTTTTATCATCCAAGGAATTATGGTCATTATCATAATAAGTTAATACTTTAATTAATGAGGATGAACAATGAATAATAAAATTAGCTACCTACTGATAGTTGAAATCATTTGTTTGAATAATAGAACCTGACATTTCAATATGTTTTACCGACATTATTATGTACACCTGCTTTGGTTTAAGGGTTGGGAATTTTGTAATCTTATTTTTTTTGTATTGTAAATTTTATGTTATGCCGTGCCATTAAATAAATTGACATGTCAAAAACATTAAAATAAAAACTTAGCAAGTATCAAAACTTTGTATAGCCCTGCCAGGTAGAAGGGCCAAGCAGCCTTTAAGTTTACTTATAATATTAAGATAAATATTTCACATGGGTATGTGAAACTGCTTAATGGTTTGAGAATATCTTAAACCATACTGTGCTTGACCATCGAATGTTTTAACAGCAATTAGTTGCGTTTACCCCTTACCCCACAGCGATCAATACCATGTCTTTGTATTTCGGGTGTGCTTGTTAAAAATACTTTATTTTGGGGGGCAAATAGACTACCTAAAGTTAAGGAGAAACGACAACAAGTTACGGTGGCACCACGGTGGTCGCTTGACACCTTGTGTTTACTCGCCAGATAGTGAGTACCTCTGTATAATCTGGGGTGGCCAAAGTTTATCGTTGTTGGTCGACTCCTCTGACATTTCTAACACTTTCCATTCATATTTCGAGGCGGCACCCACAAACACTGTTGTGAAGGTGCGTGGCCTTTGTCTTTTGAATTAGCTATCGAATATTTGTCTTAAATTATCGTAAGTAATTGTATTTATTCGTTACTTGATGTTTAAGTAGATAATATTTACAACACTATTTCCCACTTCGATCTTCACGAAAATTTCAGCTTTAAGAGTTATTCGGCTAGGTACATTTAAATTGTATAATAATCATAAAATTACGTTTACTTACAGTTCAGGATGTAATGTGTTTTTTTTTTAATATAATAAAATATTCTATATAAATTTAATATAATAAAATATATACTTGTGGCCTACAAATATTCATAGGTTATTTACTAAAGTTGTATAACTAACCTGTATTGCATAAGACATTGCATGGGATAGGATATGAAACATCTATTCTAATAAACAGATCGAATTTCTATATAAAACAAGCAATAAGAAAACAATTTATTTGGTCGCATCTACCACACGATTACGACAAATAATATCCACTTAGTAGTAAACAAAATTGAAACAAAGCAACTGTATTAAGCCGTGGAGCGATATTAAAGGCGGATCGGAAGTCGGCCGCGCTACCCGGTATAATAATACGGGGCCAACTTTTCTCATTTTAATGTTGTTCGCCGGCGAAGTTTAAATATAAAAATATAATGATGCGGCACGCATTAGTGAGTCATTGAGTGCGTGCGTGCTGCCGCCCGACTTTCAGCTCTCGCGCCGCAAAAATAGAACTTAAAACAAATGGAAAATAAACTTTTCGAATAAAATAAAAATAACCCTCTTGGCGGCGAGGGTGGCGGCCCTCCCCAATAAAAAATATAATAACTTTCTTTTTATTCGACATAATGGCAAACGTTTCTAATGTTGCCGTCTCGCTCGCTCGCAGATTATTGTAATGGGGTGCGGGCCTGACCGTGCCAATGCTGCGCTCGCCATCTACTAACATCATTTTATGTCACAACTTGAGACTTGAGCCCAATCAGAAAGCCTACAACTTCCGACACTCAAATGTAAACGCTACATCTTTCCATTGTTGTTTTGTTAGACTCTGTGAAGTGTGAACGATACGAATCGTTACTAGGATACAGACAATGACAGTCTCATATTCATATATATATTTATAAATTTACCATGGAGATTTTTTTTGGCTTTTATTACATAAACAAGTAACCGAATTTTGTTTATGATTTAATTTAGTAAACATGTTTTTCGGTAAAGGTAGTATGACAACCTACCGCATAAAATAACTGGAATCTCACTTTAGGACCCGACCCCAACAACAACAGTGCAGTTGTCAACACTTTAACAGAACTACCGACCACAACAGAACTCCATATTATTAAAAGTCTATATACACCTACTGACTACTTACAAATTATGTTAAAAAACCATCGCATAGAATCGTATATTTCCAATCATATTATAATGAGTTAATGAGTTATTCAGTGGGAACATTATGTAAATGCTCGATGTCTGTTATATCTTCGTATATTTACTTATTAATAATATTACAAAGAACATTTTATAAATAAATATTATCTTAGTCTAAGGTTTCATTAATATAATTATTAGCGTGTCTGATTCAGTTGTGAACACTCTATAGATGCTCGATTTAACTAAGGGTTTTAAAAATAAGTAATATTTTCAATGCGACCGCATAGAACCTAAGGATTTTATAATATAATTAGTACGAGTTGTGCAGTTGTGAGCAGTCGGTGAACGGAGGGATACAACCGCATTGACCCTCTAATGTCGTACTCGGTATCCTTTACACACAACCGTTATTATACCGCTCCGCTCTACTTAGGGTTGTGCCCGCGTGAGTTTCCATTTAAGTTGTGGACGATAATGAAAATTTTATGACATTAAATTGTCAATTGGTATTTTTTTGCTTTACAACACCATTTGATCTGTATGCGCATAATTGTGTTCTTTTTATTAGCTTCTTAATTAAAGACCTTCACTTAATGTCTTAGAAAAAAAATATCTCATTTTCAACGCTTAACTCTATCATTGTATTTATTTATAACGTGGGAATTAGTGGAAGTCCCAAAGTGAGATCTCCGACCGCGCGAGGTGGTATGCCCGGTCAGGCCGAAGCCTACTTGTAAGCGTTTCAGCTGTTGTATATATAGCGCCAAGCTGGGAAAACATCGATAGCGTGATTCAGAATTGTGGCGCTAATTAGGCCGCCACAATAACATCAATAAACTCCTAACGTTATAGGTATGCTTTCATTATAAGTACGAAATATAACATTGGTTAATAATGAAATGTTTTCCAAGTGCACACTTCCTCGATGTTCGACGCATTTCGCCCATCGCCAACCCTAGACCGGAGCAAAGATGAACGCATCTTATATAAATAACAGTCCGCATCCACATTACAATAATAATGTATTGTTCCACTACATTGTGAACAAAAATATATTTCGACTAAATTACATATATTCATGTATTCGTCGTATATTTTATGTTTTATGGGGCATAATTACATTAATATAATCGGCTAGTTCAACAGTGTTTTGTAATTATTAATCTAATAAAATGTGTGTTGGATTTTTTATAAGCAATGTTTTTTCGGCATTTCGTTTGAAGTTTATTTCAGGGTTATTTTCTTAGTTCTTACTTCTTAGGGTCAGCTTACACCGAATCGAGACAGAACACGACGGCGCTGCTTTTTAAAAAGGTAAGGTCGCTGACATAACCCTTGCACCATATTTCGATCTTATTACAATAGCAATAAGTTCTAAAAGTGGTAGGTACACCAGTGTGTCAATGAGGTTCAGTTTACCGATCTAAAATTATCAACATCGCCTGCCATCAGGTGCGTACGCTCGTTTACCCGGTTGGTTCCGCTTCGGCAACCGTAGCAATAAACGTATACTTCTCAATTTCAGAACGCACCTGTACCTAATTTGTGATGCAGGTGTTTTGGCCGGGGGATGCGGCTGCAATGTTTATATAAAAAAAATCTGCCGGTCCGTTTGTCGGACTTATAATAATTGCATTACAAGCTGTAGTATCCAATTTTATGATTTATATTTAGTCTGCTAATGAGTCATATGAATAAAAAATATGTACAATATCGAGAAAGTTTCTGCTCGACCAATTTCTAAAAGTTTTTTTTGCACTAGGAAGCCTCAAAATATTTAAACACTAAGAAAGTGACCGCAACGACGGCAAACGTAGTTAAACTACTTACTTACACATAAGTATGTGTGCGTGCGCACGATTCAACGGTACTGTTAAGCGATTTTCATATTATAAGTAGGATTAACATTTAAATACTAATTATAACTATTACGAAAAATACGAAAACATTCTTTGACCGCTAGCGTCCTCACTTGTAAGGCGTGTGTGTTAAGGGCCTCGCTCGAGCCTCTAAACAAGAAGGATGTTTGCATTTGATGCCTTAGCACTTGGGTCCAAACCTGCACTCTCTTCCCCTAATATTCGGCTGTATTATCACTGTCTTAAGCCACTCCATTTTAGTCCATAGCAGAAATGTAAAATGCTAATCACATGGCGTCAGTTGCAAGCTCGTTTTGTATGCAGACCCCATAAAAATATTGCATAATATATGATTCACAAAAGACGGAAATTATTTTACACGCATGTAAAAACATACGAAGTCGCATTTAAGTGGTTGTATATAATAAACTCGAGAAAAATCTTAATGTCAATCCACGCATCGTTCGTCTAAATTGTATTCTATAACGTTACATATAGAGTACAATTTTGCGTGGCCCGCGCGTGCGCATTAAACAATGGAATAGAGGACGAAATGAAAAATCTGTTCACAATAAGAACGCGTTTGAACTGCCCGGTATGTTTGTTTAGTTGGAAAGTAAAAACCGAGAATGTCTCAGCTAAATTTACACGTAACTACATATAAAATTGTATAATTATCTAAACATAATATAAAACGCACGCCTTTACGTAAGAGGCTGGGGCGTTACGCGTCGCACTGTCGGTAGTTTCATGTTTCCTCCATTGTCGTTGGCATTTTTTGAAGATTTTGATGCGAAATATATGTATGGGTTTTAAAGGAACGCGATTGTAAATGTCAGTACATTTAATCGTAACTCTTGACATGTAAAACACTTGCTGTGTTGATAAGTATATTTTGGAGCAGAAATTTGAATTCATTGATACATAGAGGATGTTTTCCAACTTATGTCTCTATAGCTCCTGAACTAAAATACATATATAGAAATAACAATTTGGAAATCCACGTTTACAAAAGACCTGCTAATTTTTCAATGTGTTATCTCGAATCATTACCCATTCATTCCGTAATTTTTTTTCTATTCATTAATTATTCTATTCAACTAGTGCTGCTACTTTGTTCATTGTAAATGCTCTATCTCAACTCTATTATTACCATTATGGATGTTATCGATATATGTTTATCGTTAAATGAAATTTACTACGCAATTGTCAAGCCCATCAACGCTCGCTTTTTACCGTGGGCTTAATTTTAATCCATTTTCTAAATATCGACACATTTAGCCTTTGTTTCAGTGTAATTGGAATTGCATCGCAACTTTTTATGGTATTACATTTCACATTGATAAGATATTGAATATATTGAAGCTCCATTGCAATTCTAAATTTTTAAACGAATATAATATAGAAGAAGTAATCTTAAAGGGAGGTCACATAATTTGGTCGATGAATTAGTTAGTTTAACGTAAATATAACAATATTTATGTTAAACTAGCATTGTTCTAATGTGTAGGAACTACTTAATAATTTGTATTGTTTATTATTGTTAGCAGAACTCTCATCTGAGGGCGAACCTAACAGCTGCGCCCGTATGACATAACGCTTGGGGCATAAAAGTTATCCTACGTTGACGACACCAGCTCCATAATTAGATATATTGTAATACTAATTGCAAATAATAAATATAACATTGTTTAACCAGTTTTTGCATCACCGCGACAATATGCAGCAGTCACGAAAACAAGTGATATGATAGGCGAACGTTTGTTATTTAGGGAAATGCGAAGCAACACTATTGCAACCTATTAAATTGACTACTTGAAAATAGTTTTATTATTATTATTATTTTATCTATGGACGCTTACACAACGTCAATCTGGTCCCGTGGTAAGTTCTTGAAGAACTAGTGTTACGGGTAACCAGACAACGGAATTATTTATTTTAATAAAAATGAATTACCGAAATGTTTGTACGCGCATAACTTCCAAACGACTGCACCAAATTGGATGAATCTTTCTCTTATGTGTTCGTTATAGCAAGGAGGTAATTGTCTAAAAAAAAAAAAGAGCAAATAAGCATTTAAAAATATTCGAAAAGTGAGTTTTGCGAATGAAATGTCGATATGGCCGTACGAAGTTCGCCGGGTCAGCTAGTATTTAATATTTTATATTATACATGTATTTAAGATTTTTATTATATAATACACATCCATGACCCAGAAACCTTTTTGTTCCCTGGCGGGATTCGAACCCGCGACCCAGGCTTTAGCGCCAACCACCACTAAAACAACTCTTGTCACAGTGAAATGACAATGCATACTTACTTTGATTAAAATAATTTATATTGTTATTTATTAGAAACGAAAGGAAACGATAAATAAAATATTTATTGTACGATAACATCTAATGCTACATAATATTAAATCGTCTGTAATAGCATATAGTAATTGGTTGCGTGTTCCTTCAACGTTAAATATATATAATATTCGCTGGTCGCAGTTATTTTATTGCGAGCTGACCTCTTGATCATGCAACTATTTTTGTACTACCGAACTAGTTGCCGTTCGACCAAGCATAGAATAAAAATCGCTTAACGGCGCCGATGAATCGTGCGCACGCACACATATGACCTAACTATAACTTCTACTAAATACCTTCAACCACGTCTGCAGTCGATGCGGTCACTCCCTTTGTGTTTGTTAAAATATTTTACATATTGTACAATGGAATATGTTTATAAAGTGGTCGAGCAGGAACTTTTCCGATACCTACCAATGATTATTTTATATTTCATAGATATGCTAGATAGCTTTCTAACTTTCCCAACGTCATCCTATCAGTAAGTCCAAAATATTGTAGTTTTCAAATGTTAAATACTTATCAATGAGGGTTTTTGATATTTTTTCTGCCGTTACGGGGCAGACCCAACTCACACAAAGCGTCATCTGGTGGCGTAAGTGGTATCATAAACGGCCAATAAGAATTTTCAATATTATCTGTCACCAGGCGGCGCCCGACGGTCCCTGTCGTGTCAAAAAGCTGTCAGATGTAACGAATTTATAAACCTTCATTTGCAGAATCATCTATTATTAAATCGGTTGCCGTTGTCAAGTTATTCACAAATAATAATATTGTGATTCACATTTTTATAGAGAACATAATATTATTTTCGTAAATTACAAAATATAAAGCATTCGTATACAAAGTTGAACCTGATCATCCGATCACTGGTCACGTCTGCAATGATACAGTTACATTGTTATTAAGTTTATTATATTTTTTGTTCCCGAAATATACTAATAACATACCGAAGGCTTATATCGTTCGTAATTATAGTATTTTGTAGTTGCTCCGATGGTTTTGAGGCCCGATATCGGCAGAGCGTACCCGAATTATATTATTTACACTATTTAGCGAGAATCAGAATATACATTGTTGAAATGTGGATATTAATGATAATGTTGCCCGCAGCTTCGTACGCACAAAAGGAATGTAATGTCTCGTCTTATTTATTCTTATGTATGTAATGTAATGTCTTATTTTGTCGAATTAATGTTTTATTATTATAAATCGAACCGTGCGTTTTGTCGCGATAAAAAGTAGCCTATGTCATTCCCTGTGGTCTTCTCTATATCTGTACATGTGACGTTTCATCAAAATCGGTCCAGTAGCTTCGGAGCCCATACGATGCAAACAAACAAACAAAAATTTTCTCTTTATAATATTAGTATAGATGAAGTTCAAGTATTTTGTGACTGAGCTGATTGTAATTATAAACTTTAACGCACTCCTTTTGCAGTTACAACTTACAATACAATGTTGCAGGGTAATCGACAGTAACACCTATTATAGCAATATGCATCTGCTGGTTCATGTTTTTTCATATTAAATTTAAATTATACAAAAATGCCAATCGTTAAATCTTAAATATAGTATGTATTTGCAACATTGTGATATTAATAACGTTTTATTTGCTTTGTGACCGTCACCCAGTACGTTGGCCCTGCTCGGTCATACAATAAGAAAAACGCAGATACGACACATAAAACATCTGCTAATGAATTCTACATATTATATTATGCACCTGTAAATATTATATATAAGCATGCTGCTAAGTTAATTGTTAAGGTGAGGTATTTCATTTATAAGATATCTTGTTTCTTTGAGATTCATTAGTGTTTAATTAATACATTGTTCATTACAATGATGGGAGGTAGGCAATGAGTGTACTGACCTGTAAAAACTGAGAAGAATCGATCCTACCCGATTAACTATGCCAACATATTATTAGTAATTGTGACTTGTGAACGTATCAAAAATACTCTCTACATACTTTGGAGTCCATGATAATAATATTATACATGAATCAATTTATTCGAACAGTGCGCTCGAGCGACGGCGTATTTTTCAATTACGTCAATTTAAAATACTACTTAATTCGCTATTGTGAGTCATTGAGAGCATTGTGTCAGTCGGCGGACAAATAAAGCGGATTTTATGTTCACTTGTTCGACTGTCCAGAGGGCAGATGCTAGTAGGCATTAATGTCTAGACTCCGCCTGACCTTTACTAGATTTGACGGCTTAACTAATCTGCTTTAAGTTGATATAGAGTTTGTCATCGTTGATTTAGATGCGCCATTCATTATCGACATTCATAAAATATATTATGTGGTACGCGCGAAAGCACTGGCAAGGCATCTACCAAATTTGGCTTACATTTTGACTAATTGAAACGTTCCAAGAAGTTTAAAAGATGCTCTTACATCTACAAAGTAGTGATTGATAGTAAATAATAAAAACTAAATGTTTACAAATTAACGATATTAATCTCTGCTTTTTGTTCAAGTTTTTGCGTTAATTTTGTTCGAAAAATATTTAACAGTAATTGTGATTACATACTGCAATTAGGACTTAATTTTAACATTACTGCGATAATTAAATAATTATTGCATGGTAATTAATTTTAGAGATAAGAGAAACAGTTTTTATATAATTCTTACATTACAGCAACATTTTATTATTGGCAAATGCTCCTGTATTGGTGTTTTAAGGCCACTTAATAATAAAACTATAACATTTTAAGATGTACCTCAGAAGCTACCTTCGTGGAATGTTACTAGGTATGTACAATCACTCGAAACTTTGTTACAGAATGCTATTAAGCATACAGATTTTTGTTTTATTCAAATTAGTTATTACTTTACACGTGATCAAAGTTCCCAAAAATTTCGAATCTCTTTAGCTGTAGTGTGACGTCACAACTTACGATATAGCCCGGCCTAGATTACTCAAAAGTGGTTTACTTAATTAAAAAATCATGTGTCAAATCTCGCCATTATTTAACAAGACCTATTCGACGATACCTATCTAGAGTGGGAACTAAAATATAAAATTATCGTATACTTTAAACAGCTGGTTTTTTCGAAAATGGCTGCATTCTGCAAGTATTACCATGTAATTTAGTATGCAGGGAGTTTTGGGGGAGAAAAACTTATATTTTAGTTATCTTAAACACGACCTCCTTTGTAAATTTTAGGTGAAGAGTTCCTGAAAATTTGTTTTTGTTATAGTTTGTTTCTAATATTTTTTAGCATTTTTCTTCATCTTCAATACTTAACTGCTTTTCTGAAAAAAAAAAAACATCAAATAAATGCGTAATTATTTTGTATAATAGTATAATTAATAATAATGTTCCTTAATTACTTTATTAGACTACATTTTATATTCTAAATTTGCTTTTAATTCCATCGGTCTGTAATTATTAATGAAATAATAAGTCTTAATGTTCAATTATTAATAAAGTAATTTAATAATATATTATAATGTATGGGTGTTTTTATTTTTAATTGGTACGCCTCTCATACGAAAACTCATCCATGTGTATGGAATGTGGATGTGTCCAATCTTGCTGATTTTAAATGTCGTAGGTAGGTATTAGGTAGGTATAAGGTTTTAACATTAAAATCTCAAGACTAAAAAAAACCGGCCGAGTGCGAGTCAGACTCGCGCACGAAGGGGTCCGTACAAAACGACAAAAAACACGCTGGGAATCGCCCTTAAATATTTATGTTATTGCATTTTTACAGAAATACATTGTCTGTGAAAATTTCGACTGTCTAGCTATCACGGTTAAGGAGATACAGCCTGGAGACAAACAGACGGACGGACAGACAGACGGCTCAGTCTCAGTAATAGGGACCCTATTACTGAGACTACTATTACGTTTTTATCCTTTGGGTACGGAACCCTAAAAACAAATAAGCATGTCTAATAAAATTGATTTTTCTTTCTAAAATCGTTGACGTTAATTATTTCATGTTTTAAATTCAGTAATCTCAAACGCTCAATTAATTAAATGAAAATCACTACATGTTACATCATGTTTTTGAACTCTATTATGTCCTCCTTTTGGGTTATTTATATGTTTATTACCTCATACCAATAAACAAAAATATAAAATAAAGACCTACAAAACTGTTGTTGAGGTTGTCTGTATGATCATGGGTGTTGTTTCAGTGTGTAGTGATTTACTTTAATTTAACTTTAATTACCCAATTTACATGCAAGTTGCACTGAAGAGTGGTTCTATATTATTTAGCACATTAGTACTTATGTTGTCATATACGTCAACAACGCTGGAGATAGTAAAGTATTCGACCAAGGGTGGGGCATTTGGAATACTCATTTAGTGCCCTTTAGGTGTATGGTTGGGTTAGGTTTGGATGAAGTTTTTAGGGTAGAAAAATCGATCTAACTAGGTCTTATTACTGGGAAACTGCGCATGTTAAGCTAAGCTTTTTTCTTTTGTCGTGCAACAATATATCAAGCACTTTGACTCTATTATGTTAACAGTAGGATCGGCAGTTTGTTAATATATTTTTAAATTGTTCGTATATATATTTTTAAATTGTTCGAAAAAAACAATTAAAAAAAACGTGGTGGTTTCGAATCCCGGACAGATAAGTAATTTTGTGATTTTTTATTATTACTTTTTAATTTTTAGAACTCCGAGCAAAGCGACCCAGACACTAAAGTAGGTACTTATGTGTTAAATGTATTGTCATTTGTTAATATTATGTATTGATTTGTTTTTAGATCAAATGATAACTACATAAATAAATATAGTATAGCCTGTCCTATATATTTCGGTATTATTGAAACCTAAGCTGTATTAAAAAAAACCTTGCAAATTCTTAAGCTAAGTTCACACTGGCGAATGAAATAAAAAGTCCGTCTCGTTCGATTTTAATCCAAAGTCAAATTATAATTGGCTAACTACCAAACAGTAATTAGCCAATTATCATTTGACTTTCGTTCGTCGTGTTTTTGCATCATTCCTGTCATCATGGACTTGTGATTTCGATCAGCAATAATTGTAATTGCGATATAAGGATAAAATATACACGCGAGCACCACACGATACAATATAATATGAAATAATAAAAGCAACAGTTTACAAGGTATAATATATAATGCCAGTTTTCATTTCACTAAGTGACGATTAGTGTATTTTCAACCAATTTGAATTTGTTTTTAATATTTATTGGTCGTCCTGTGGTAGAAATTCGTCCATAGGTAAAAATTAATATAATTTTTGTTTTAACTTAATAAGTGTGTAACTAAATAACTTAATGGCTGTGACTATACGATCCTAAATCCGGAAGGCCGTAGAAAATTCAAAGCGTTGAAAATAGAACTCTGCGTTAGTACAGTTGAAAATCGAACACATGAGTGCCGAGTCAAATGTCAACTCTATTGTATTAGCGCAGAGTTTTATTTTCAGTGCTCTGAATTTTTACCGGCGTTCCGGTTTCCGGAGTATATAGTTCCAGCCTTAAATAAATAAAAAATTAAAAAACATATGAAACGCCTCGGTTGTGTGTTAATAATCTCAATTCTCAGGTAGTGTCAAGTGTGTGTTGTTGTAATATGTATATAAAAAATAAGTATAATTTAAAAATATTACCTTTCTGCACACCTTCCATCACATAAACTTTAACTGTGCCAAATATCATACTCCTCCGTTCGCACAATTTTATTAGAAATGTACTGAAAGTTTTTGCTCCACGTATTAATATTTATTATGATGATGAGTACCAACTGTTTGTATGAAAGAAAAGCATCTAAATTTCATGGAATTTATTAATCTCCAGAGTATCTTGTCATAGATATGACAGTCAAAGCAAACTTCAAAGCCTATAACCATTAAAACAATTCGAATTGAATATTGTTGCTGGCCATTGACTTGCTTGCTTGCTTTATGTTTTATTGTAAAAATCAGTGTGAACACCGCTCAACACGCATAAACCATTATAATATTTTTTAATACTCGTAACATTTTGCTGATGTTATTACAGTTTCGGATGGTGCTTAAATGGACCTTATAGTTAGAGCAATAAGGTCGTGGAGGTCCGAACTGTATTAAAATCTAATTTGTTCTCATCTGTCGCTGTGCATTAAATGTTTACAACTTGAGGTTCTTCTGATTTATTTACGTTAGGCTCCTTTCGAAGGTCCTCCCGTCTACCCTCAGATCAAAGTTCTCAAGTGAAATCGGATATTAATACAATTTTTGTTTTTTGTTTAAACTTTGTTTAGTCGCATGTAATATTAATGTCTCAAGCCACAGATATTTTCAAAACAGAGTAAATCCTAGTTATTGCAATTAGAAAGCCAATTTTATTTTCAGTCAAGAAACGTGCTTTCAATTTTTACCCCACAGGCTATCTTGCCCTTACTAAACAAAATATGTATGAATAACTATATAACTTTTTAGAAATAACTACAATTTTTATAAAAAAATATATACCAACTACGTAAATTATATAGCCTATGTTACACGGGCTGTAATAACGAATCTATTGACACCTTGTTCATTAAAATAGTACATACATGCACTGCTAAAATCATTACCCTTCCTTTTGGCTTCGCCGTTGTCGGATAAAAAACTATAACCCGACTACGTAAAATATATAGCGTATGCTACCCGGGCTATTATTACGAATCTATTGACGCCTCTCTCTTTAAATCGGATCGATAGATTAGGCCCAAAGGTGGAACATCCATACATACATACATACATGGACTGCCACAATCACTACCCTCCCTTTTGGCTTCGCCGTAGTCGGGAAAAAAAATCTTACATTTTTACTTACTAATACGTAATGAGCTTGTTGCCAAAGAATGATGAGCTCACGCACAATTATTGACAACAAAGTATTCGTAACTTAACGAATGAAAATTTTATTAAAATCTTGACAGCGCCCATACAATTCTCATTCGATGTCGTTGCGAATACTTTTGTGCCAATTGTTCCTGTTCGGGCGGGCTACTGAACTCAAGAGAAACACAAAGTAAATTGTTTCCTCGGTTAATTAATTATTATTCAATGCATGAAATAGTTAAAATTAAACTGTAGTTAAAATCACACAATACAACAATTACGGCGAAGGAGTGCTGTTGGCATCCATTGTTGGTACGTTTTGTGAGATTTGTGTTTGACAAACTGTATTATTTTAGTATGACCATTAAACTTGGACCCTGAAAACTCTTACCTAATATATTTTTCACACCATGGTTATTTTATATTTATAGTTTATAGATATAAGGGCCTGTTTTACAATCTAATGATAAGTGTCATATAGCTTTTTTGCATGTTATGTCTCTGTCGCTCGATATAAAGTAAGCAGCGACAAAACTTCCGAATAAGCTACCCGACACTTATTAGAATAATGTGAAATATGCCCTTAGAGTAATAATAGGGAGACGTTTTTAGTGTTCTGTAATACATAAGTAACCCTTATAGTTTCGCTCTGTCCGTCCGTCTATCAGTCTGTCCGTCCGCGCTTCTAGCTTCTGTAATTATGAATATAAATGGATGAAATTTGGTATAGCGGTAGATTGTGTACATATCGAGAGATTTGGCATCAAATAATAATAATAATTTTATATTTTAGGGGTGGCTCTCCATACATGTGAAGTGGGAAGAAAAATATTTTTTCATTCTACCCCGTCGTGTGTATCGTTGAATAGGACTTTTAAAATAAAGGCAAAGTTACATACATGACTTTTTTACAAAGTCGACCATTTTCGAGTAATCGTCCTCGAAAGTGGTTGGTCCTCGTAAGTTGGAGCATTTCCAAACTATAAGAAATAGAAACTTGTAAGCAGTGGCGTGCACAGGATTATAACACTGGGTATGCGGCGAAGTACTCGGTCACAAAAACTTTTTCGTTTATAGATTTTTAGCATAGCTACAGCCAAGCGACGGATCTCTAAGTCGAAACTATGCCAACAGAGCAAGTCTTAGATGTACTACTATTCATGTACATCTTCTACGGCAACGCAGACTAAACAGAGATCGATCGTCGCGGCGGAAGAAATTCTAATAAGTAAAATAATAAGCATATTTTAAAATATTATAACTACTCACCAGTCAGTCAGCTTCAATTTTCACATATTCAAGGTTCCGGTTACTTGAGATTACTATATCCCGATGTAAATTACTAAATAATATGCAAGGAAAACAATATAATTTAATCGTGTGTACACAACCACACAGCCAGTTATACGTTTCATAACTTTTAACATGAAATTTTCGAGTTACATTATTTTTTTGCTGGTTTAATTGTTGTAACTCGGGTACACACATACCTTTAGACAGAATTTGAATCTTTTCACTGAATGACAATTGTGAGAACTTGTTATTTTTAATTTTTAATAAACACACATTTTCAAAACCTCACAGTTGATATTTACGGAACCCTCCTTAGACATGTCCCGACATGCTCTTGGTTAGGTTATTTAACATCTTTTCCAATCAGACAGTGAATTCTTACATCTTTATTCTTTGAAAGGAAAGTTACATACATAAATGAATTACTTTGATCCACAAGACGGTAGCCAATAATTGCAATATAGAAATACTGTTAGCCATCTAATTGGTCCAAGATAAAATGAAACTATAATTCAATACTTTGTTATAGTTGCAAATTAAATATCGACCGATGAAGCGTTATACCAGCCTTATTGAGACGTCCGTTTTACGAGCAAGTGTTAATTTTATACTTCCTACCAATAATTTTCATATGTACTCGACTCTATTATAAGGAAAAACATATTTATGGTGCGCGTCTTAAGACGTATTGTAGGTTAATCGTTTACGATATTTGAATATTTATGAACAAAAAGTTTACTATTAAAAGTTACATTTTCCATAAAAGAATATCCGCTGAATAATGAGTAAAATAAGGGTCGTAACACACTATCGGAAAGTTCACGCAGATGAAAATTCGTATGTGATTTAGTATCACAGATATTTTCTGAAATATCTACAGAGTACTAACTACAGAGCAAGTACTAGATGTAACATTAAATGGACAGTATGTGAAACTGAGCAAGCCCTTTGATATACCTAACTGGATTAGGATCGGCCGTTTAAGGCCATGCGACTAACGTGAGGGTACATTATGCCCAGGGATTCAATTTCGGCCCATGAATAAAAAGCATGGACAAGACAAGGATGAAAGTGTTCATCATCATCACTGCAAGTTTCACTATAAATCTTTCAGAACTTTTGCAACGTGGTGTTGTTGATTAAAGCATAGCAATGCACGGCGGAACTTTTGCATAAGTTGCGTGATACGTGGTACAGATTACAGAATACCTCAGTCTACTTTGTAGTAAAATTTATCTATCTACCGGCTATACCCAACAGACGTTCCGCATTAACTAATAACACTGGAATAAATAAATAACTTGCATCAACTACACCTACTACCTACTTCTACACTTACTACCTATTTCTGCACCTCCTACCTACTTCTACACCTACCTACTTCTACACCTCCTACCTACTTCTACGCCGCCTACCTACTTCTACGCCTACCTACTTCTACGCCTCCTACCTACTTCTACACCTCCTACCTACCCCTGCAACTTACAAGTGATGTGTGAAAGAGTTACAGTACTAATATCACTAACAAACAATGGGAGGTGGTGTTGGAAGGGTGAAAATTTAGGGCTCTATGTATTTTAATGCAAATCATAAAATAATAACAATAAAACGGTCTTTGTTGCTCAGAGGGCAGCGCCGGGGTCTCGGGTTTGAATCCCGCCAGGGGACAAAAAAGTTTTCAGTGTTCCTGGGTCATGGATGTGTATTATATAATTTATTATACTAAAAATCTTAAATATAGTATAAAAGTACATATTAAATATATGTATTTCCGTGGTCTGGTACCCGTAACACAAGTTCTTCGTGAACTAACCACGGGACCAGATTGACGTGGCGTGGAAGCGCCCATAGATAATATAATTTAAAAAAAGATAAGTCCAAAAACAATTTAAAAAAAAATTGAGGTACCCCTTACCAACCTATCTCGGTCTCCTAGATACTTTCCTTTATTTGTGGGTGGTAAAACAACGAAGACGTTGTAAGAAAAAACCTACGAGTCTCAGATGACTAACAATCTTCAATGGCGCATAATGTTTGCCAAACCACACAGGCTTAGCGTGGTGGTCCACCTCATGTTGAGGAGGAGATTGGTACCAAAATTTACCCCGGCAGTGGGGACGTTGCCTTCGATGTTGATGATGGACCTATCAGTGGCGAACTCTAGTTCCCCTTTATAGGGAAGCCCTAGCCTGTATAATATATAGGGATTTGGATGAGGGTCTTCAAAAGGTAAGCGGTAAGTGAAGCCGGCAGGAATGGAGTTGTAGTAACGCCACGACACTGGGACCTATTCAACTGCGTACTTTTCTAAATGTGCTGATTCTGCAATTAAAGTTTGAGCAAAACTTATTTTTATATTGTACGCCATAAATATGAAGCGTCATAAATATGTTCGTAAAAACTTCGCATCGATTTTCAACGTTTTTATTAAATACACCGAGTTTCATATGAAATATAATAAATCAACGGAAGTTAATAAATCGTAATGCCACAGTGTAGTGAATTCCAAATTGCTTTCACTCACATCCAATTTAACTTTTGTCTTTAAAGTATTTAAAAGGCCGGCCACACACGAAAATAAGATGACGTTTTTGTCGAATCATACTTTAAGTAAGTAAGACATATTATATTCTTTGCTTTAAGTCTTTCCTCTTATTCAAACTAGGTAGCAACTAGCAAAATAGAAAATGGCATCAGTACACTATTGATGTAATATAAACAACATTTTTTGCAACTAATTATAATATGTTAACACGGACTGATAACAATAATTAATAAAAGAATAACTCTACGTTATATTAAATAATGCAGGAAGCGTGCACATTACGTTTCCATATGATAATAATACGTTTTTATTATAACAGAATATAGCCAACGCCTATCGTGCCGTGATGTTTTTACTCTGCTATTTAATATAAAAAGTAATTGTAGATAACTTGCTGTTGTAATTAATTTAGTATATCGTTATTTGTACAGTTGTATCGGTAAATTGATGCTAATGTTATCTTTGTAAATACAAGAAAGAGTCTTGCACTTTAAAATGTTTTTATCTGTTGACTAATTACTGAAAACAATTGGCATATAAAGGTCATGGAGAATGTGTCTTTGCCACAAAATGAAAAAAGGAATAAGAAAGGACTATAGCAATATTTTTTGTCATTGCAAGTGTCGCTTCCCAATAACTAAGTTGTAATAATTGGGGCTGTAAAAAATTGTACATAGTTATTGTCTTCACATTCTAGAGGAGTCGCATCGTTAAAACGACCCATTTTTAACCCCGACGAAAACAGATGGGTGTTATAAGTTTCACGCGCGCCTGTGTGTGTGTGTCTGTGTATGTGTGTCTTACTGTGTGTCTGCCTGTGGCACCGTAGCGCCCATATGGAAGAACCGATATCGATCTAGTTTTTTTGTTTGAAAGCTGACATGGTAGAGAGTGTTCTTAGCTTTGCTTTACATTTCGGGGGCGATACTTTTTTTTTAAAAAACAATTTACGACGCAGGGGTCATTTGACGCAAAAATTTTGGTCGACTATTATAATTTGATAATACTTTTTTTCCTTCATACATAAAAGAACACTACACTTTAAGTAGGTCTTGTATTATAAAAATACAACATAATAAATAACAACAAACGGAAATTTGTTGTTTGGTTAAAATAACAGTGATTATGTGGACGTTAGAGGCTTATTACCTGTACAGTCATATGGACAAATTATATATTTTAGCGGACATACAGAAATCAACATTATTTGTGACTCACTACATTTTAATATTTTTAAAATGATAGTATAAAAAAAGTCTATCATGGCCCATGGAACAGTCACTTTATCTCCATTTCTGTCTCTCTCTATTCTAAAGAAAACCAGATGTTTTTTGAAAGGAAATCATTTCATAACAAACTAAAAAGTTTTTTTTCACTATTTTACATAAATTATATTGTCGTATCCAGTAACTAGTAAATCATTGATCCACCAACATTGTGAAATTCTTTATCCGAGATTTGATAAAAACGTTAAGCTAAAATTTATTGATTAGTTAGATATACGATTTAAATTGCGTTCCGGTTTCCGCTCCATCGCGCATACGTTACGATATCAAAGAATTAAATATAAGTATGGGCGTGCGTATACATTTATAACAATTAATAAGATAAAATAAAACTCGCGGAGAAACTGAATCGGTTCGCTTTTCCGTCACAAACATCTTATATAATATTTCTGTAGTTAGGTAATTGTTCTGCTTAGTCGCAGTACAGTTCGTCGTTATAAGCGTGCGAGAGTCGAGAAGATTTCAAAACGCGGCACAGTTCTTAGTTACTAGACGGTCACCGTGTAGTCGAAGTTCGCCCATAATAATTATATAAATTTAAGTCTTAGATAGAAGAAATAAAAATGGTACCTAAATGTTGTGACAGACGTACAAACTGTTATCTATTAATATAACAAAATTGTATCTATCAATCGCACGGTAGTGTGTTAATAATCTGAGGTAGTGTGTGTTGTTACTATATTTATTGTTATGTATTTCTGAGCATTACTAAAAACATATTAGCTTTCTGCACAGCTTCCTCCACATCAAATTTAATTTGCCGGCCAAATTTCATACTCCTCCGGTTGCACAATTCTCGTAAAACTGTACTTAAAGTTTTTTTGTTCACGTATTAATATAATAATCTCTAAATATTATCATGACCTGTTTCGCATGTAGAGCGGAACATTGTCAATAAAAGCGTCATTGAGTTGAGCCAATGTCATGGCCGAGTTAACTCACAACCAATATAACACGCCACCCGATGTGCATCACGTGTTGAGATTTTGGCTAGAATTTTTTTTGGATGCACAAAATTGTTTTCATGTTTTTTTTATAGCAAGGGGGGAAAAGAGTAAACCTAATGGTGTTCAAAGGACACACAGGAGTTGCAAGTGCGTTGCAGAAGTTTTTCGTTGCGTTTTGACGCTTTCAACCCTTGTCAAGTTGTGTAGTATTTTGTAGAGATTTTTAAATTGTTAACGTATGAATATTTTTTAAGCTTTATTTTCTCTCTCTTTTTCTTCTTTTTCTTTCAGGTAAGTCCTTAAGACGTAAAACTGTAGGAATCATATCAGGAAGGTTAACGAGGGTAAATAGTAATTTATCTTATAATTTGAACAAGACAATCTTGTATATATATAATAGTAATTTCGGCAACGGCTGCAACTATTTACATGAACTTTAGTATGCAGGGAGTTTTGAAGGAGAAAAATTGGTCTAGTTACAATATAATATAATTAATATTATATATTTTTTCTTTCATAGTGCAACAATATATCAATGATTTCGACTTTATAATGTCAGTCCGATTGGGAGTTTGGTCAATTTTTGCGTTGTTCGGCAATTCTGAATGTGGTAAGTTTGAACCCGGCCCTGGTGAAATATTTTTGTTATTTTTTTTAAATCTACTAGAGCTCCGAGCAAAGCTCGGATACCCAGTAGTACATCATAATGTAAGGAAGTACGACTAGGAAGTAGAAACTCAAATGAAACCGACTTCCACAGTCATCATCGAGTTAAAATGTATTAATAATAATTTAACAAATATCACTAAAAAGGCAAAAAAAATATTTTTTTGCAGTTCTAAAGAACTACAGTTCTAAAGAACAATGCCGAAATTTCCAAATGCGTATCTTTAAAGACTGAGGAGTTCTGTTCAGTGCTTTTGGATCCAGGGTATACCTTGGTGCAAAATCGTATTTTTTGGTAGCAGATGCTTGCGTTACATAGTACATGTATAGAGTAATGTTCAAAGATATCCGAATCGGTGTAAAATACTATGGGAAGTACCTTTTATATCATTATGTGATGATGGTGGTGGTGATGATGATTACTATAAGGAGTCAGGAGTTCTGTTCAGTACTTTTGAATCCAGGGTATACCTTGGAGAAAAATCTTACTTTTTGGTAGCATATGCTTGGACTTCTTCAGAAAAAGTCGAAATCACTATATGTGTCCATATAAATTTCAAGGAGTTCCCTCGTTTCCTCATGGATCCCATCATCAGGTCACCACTTTGATGTAAAAATTTGACCCATTTGGGATTATACCCTATACATCAAAAAAAGAATTTTGAAAAAATTATATATATTTATATATACAACCGAACGTGTAACCGCCTCCTTTTTTGGAAGTCGGTTAAAAACTTAAGACAATCAATACTAAACAAAAAGTTGTTATAATAACCTGTGCTATAATTGTCAATAATTTATTTATTATTAATAATTACTACTATCGATTGTCTATTAAGTATTAACTATTTACAATAGCGCTACAAAAACATCGAATGGAGCAGAATGCGGCGTGTGAGAAAATATATTTATAGAGATCTGATACATTGAATTGAAATACAAAGAAGTCACATGCGGCTTTGCTCATGTGATATCTAAATCCCAATTAAACTGTGCATTTTGGTATTCAAATGCTATGTTGGCTCTAGGTTTTTTTTTTTTCCATCCCCCTAACATAATCAGGCCTTTTGTATCTTTTTTGGTTATTTTGGCTCTAGGTATTTAAATATTTAAGTCACTAGCACAGACTAAATAATAATAATAGCTCCCCACACCGATTTCGGTGACGGTGGTCGGTTTCATTGAAACCAGGCTAGCTACGCAGCTGTTGTTTTATAGTGCCCAAGTGTGTGCGCAGTACACAAGAGTACTCTCTCTCTCTCCTCTCCTCCTCTTCTCAGTCTCTCCTCCTTTACTCTTGTAACCCACTGGGACGGATGACCGACACAACTTGCGAGAGATCAGTCGGTCCTGCGACCGATTTTTTACATGCCCATCCGACGCATGGACCATGTTTCTTGTCAGACAATCAGGTGATCAGCCTGCACTGCCCTAACCAAACATGGAAACAACATTTCTAGATGTTCAAAAATATATATTTTAGCAATGCGATAGCGTCATAATTATTAGTACCTACAAACGTATCTTATGAAAATCACGATCATCATCGTCATCGGAGGTGGACCAGGCTATCCTAACGCCGCTTACTTCTTCAAACAAATATCATCATCATCATAAAACGTAGCAAAAACTTTGTGTACGAGAATTGTGTGAAAGGAGGCGTGTGAAATTTGGCACAGTTAATGTTTATGTGAAGGAAGGTGTGCAGAAGCTCATCATTTATGTAATCAATAATTATTGACACCACCGCGCTTTTGATAGATACAATTTTGTTACACGATGACGTTTGCCAATCTGTGGCTTAAAAATTTTGTGCCGTCTGTCGACCAAAGGGCGACTTCTAGTTTTATTATTAGCTTCATACATATGAAATATCAAGTAATGGAACCTGTATCAACCCCCAATAGTCCGTGAGATGGCGTCGCGCAGGCGGGCGCTCGTAAAATAGAAACAATCACTTTATATTATGACAGGGAGACAAAGTCTCCCTTGTCCAAGTAATTTTTAAATACATAATGGAAGCATTTCCATTATACTTCTTAATGTAACGTGTAGTATCAGTGTAAAGTAAGGCCAAGTTGACTTTTAGGGCAAAAGCACAGATCTATAACGGCCCGTTTCAATAACCTATCTATCTATAACTATCTGTTCAAAACGTCGTCATTCAATCATTTGACGGTTTTTTTGCGTTTCTTGACGTAGTTACACAGTAGTACCGATACAAGTTTGACGTTTCTAGTAAGTAAGTAAGTTTGACGTAACAAATAGTTGTTGGTAGATAGAAAGGCTGACGTGTCTTGTACACTAAAAACCACAAGGACGAAAATTTTTATCGTCAGCATCTTTGCATTGAATAGGCTCCGAACTACTTGCAGACTTTCATGATAAATATTACAACAACATTTGGTGCCACATTCTTTCAAGAGCTGTCAATTTTATAGTGTTTTAGTTATACCTACCTATCAAGACACATTAAGCTGTTCTACAATGAAGCGGGAGGTCTTGACAGTATGAACTATAATTACCGTACGTTTATTAGCGCTGCCTCCTGTATTATGCTATCAATCTTATAAGCAATTGTAATGGTATGACATTAACAATTGTATGACGCCCACGACCAATTGTGACGTTCTCAGGTGGACGACTCTAACGATGCGTTAGATGCTAATAGAGATCTTCTATAGATTAACAATTTGCGAAAAATCCTTAGGGCTCATATACATAAAAACGACACGACATCGTATCGTGCTCCGATGTCGTGATTAGTGAAGCGATACCGAGTCGTTTTCGAGGGCCGAATTCAAGATACGATATCGTAAGGCACTAATGGGATACTGAAACGTTGATCAAAATGAATAGCCCTCCTATTTGCAGGCTGTCGCTGTCTCTCCTAGCCGAAATGACAAGGACAGCATGTGACTTGAGCGTCACTTAATTTAAATATCTTTTCAGTATTCGGCCCTAAGATTGTCGACCGTAAACAATAATTCCTAAATTCAAATAAAAAAAACATCATAAATAAATCAAGAAATATATTATTTTTAACCGACTTCCAAAAAAAGGAGGCGGTTATGCATTCGGCTGTGCATTATTATTATTTTATATACAAATAAAACAATAATTCCGCCGTGGACAAATTTTCAAAATTCTTTTTTTGGTGTAAAGGGTCCCGATCCCCACGTGGTCCCGTTTCACCAAAGTCACCAGTCAGTCAAAGTCAGTCACCTGATGATGTTATCCATGAGGAATCGAGGGAACTCCTCGAAATTATTATGGACGCATTTGGTGATCTTGACTTTCTCTGAAGTAGTCTAAGCATGTGCTACCAAAAAGTAAGGTTTTGCACCAAGGTATACCTACACTGGATCCAAAAGTACTAAACAGAACTCCTGCCTCTTTATAGATACATATTTGGAGATTTCGGCGTTGTTTAAAGGACTGCAAGCATATGCCACTATGTCAATTACGGTAATCGTCATCATCAACACCATCATCACATTATGATGGTAGGTACTTCTCATAGTAGGTATTTTAAACTGATACGACTTCAAAATTATAAGGATTGAGTAGAGAAAGGGTTAAAATTTTAGCCGAATTTAAAAGGGGAATTATTTATAAAATAAGATTTATTTCATACTTTTTTGTGCATTTTTACTTTGGAAATCAACTTTAATTTTATGTTTAATTATAGATAGCATTTCTTCTAAAAATACCTTAATAAATAATTAAGTAATAACTTATTTTTAATATACCTACAACCATTTTTTATTACAATTTAAATATTAGATATTTGTGTTTTTTAATTAGGTACTGAAATAGATAGGTACAGTTTCACAGAATTTTCACAAGAATGCGAGTGTACAAAAACGTCGACTGGCTTTTTTTCGTTTTCAGTATTGCGGGGTCTTAAGTATGTTAAAATCAAGAGACTAAATGCTTTGTATTCAACTAATTAGTACGCATGTCGTTTTGAGGAAAATTATTATGATAACCAAGCCAAGGATGTTATAAAAGAAAAAAATCGGTTGTCTGTGTTGTCGGCTTACTGACGATAGTTGAACGTGACAACGTCATAAGAAAATACTGATGGATCGCTCACTCAAGTAGGAGAGAGACAGATTCCGCGCTCTCGCTTGCACTTCAAGCCTTAAATGGAACGCCTCAGAGCGAGGTAACGCCGCATGAGTCATGTTTTTTAAAATAGCGTATAACGTAATACGTATTCACTTTTATTCCATTTATTTTTCGCAATTTTAGCGAACAAATTGATTTTAAATTATAACAAATGCTCATGACACTTAACAATTTGTCATATTTTATTATATTGATCAGTGTCAGGATTTCAGAGCGTGTCTCGTTCTTTAATAAAACAGATTGAAAACTAAATAATATGAATACAGCCAGAAGACGCGTCTGTCTGTCTACTTTCTACACTTCCTAACTTCATGCTTTTCCTAGGACTTATAATAATGATAATCGATAATCTTTTCTCCCAATAAGGCAAGCAGATTTAATTAATAGATGTAAATGCGATTTATTCAATAGCTACCTTCCTAATAAAAACAAACGCAACCCTTTCACAGACCCGTCATAACCTCATATAGTTGTAATTAATACTTTAATGATGTGATTTTTTTATAGCGGTTTAGTTGGATCATTTATTACTCGTATCGTCCATTATATGGCGAAGGTCGATTTCATTTGCGAGCATTGACTTATATATTACTGTCGTAAGGACAGGACATGTCTACGCATGAAATGTCTTACGTTTGAGTGCCCCAATGGGGCACCTGCGACCTATCTTCGACTGTCAGCGTGATTTGAGCAATAGTTTAGTTATGTCACAGATAAACATATTTCGATTTATATGTTATTTGTATGAAGGAGGTTAATGAGGATCAGTCATGTTTTTGGTGGGGTGTTCAGACTTATAGCGACAAAAAAACTTGTAAATATAGTAAAGAAATTATTTAAATCACACCAAAAATGACGAAGATACAGCAATTTTAGTGCATTAGTTCCAAAAACGCGCCCGAGAATGAAGCGAGTCGCTGTCACGTCATCTGTCGTCGTCAAAGCCCCTCTAAACTTAAATATTTAACGCAAAAAAACAATGCATGCGAGGTACAAGCGTCAAGAATCCGAGAATGAATACTTATGCAATACCTATGAAGTATGAGTACAATCAAGCCGTTGTAATCGCGACAGATGACGTCATCGTCAACCAATTCAGCGGAAGCGCGCGTTTCAAAATAAGTTCAGAAAAACTTTAATAAATCCACCATTTCTTGACGAATTTTAGTAATTTCAAAAATAAAATGCTCAGTAAGTTAATATGTACACATGCGATGTACTTATTAAAAAATTGTTACTAAGCAATTGATCCTCATTCAAAACATTCCTCATCCTTACTTTAGAAATCATCTTTTGCGAGCTTATATTCGAACATCGCCTTATATAGGTATGTCCACACAGACGCACTAACAATGTATATTTAAGTGTGCGGTTTGACTCACTTGAGGGTATTTTACACTTGTGTTAAGACGTTTTTTTTGCCCTAAACTGAATACACATTATTTTCTCATTAAACATAAAGGTACAAAATAAATTCGTTTAATATACTTTACTAGAAGTTCCCTTGTTTTTATTTTAATAAAACAATATGAAATTTGATGCTGTTTGCAGAAAATGGGCTGTAACATGCAGTATAACGCCCACCGCTCTGAAAGGACATCTTTGTAAACGCTATCTATGTTTTGCACACATTTTCGCCGTCGGCAAATTGGTCACGTGGTCTCATGTATATTATAGCAGCTAAACGCCTCTTCCCTCTGTTCTCTAACATAGAGCGGACACAATTGCCCCCGAGTTCAAAATTAAACCGAAAATATGCAGCAATTTTTTATTGCTTATTTCATTTGCCGGCGAATAACAATTAAAAATTTCGATCATTGAAACACTGCAGCAACATAAGAGGCTGCTGAAATAATATTTACAAGTTTTAATATGCATACAAAATTTCGGCTTTAACAACTCAAACAGAACTTTATTAACAGTGAAACTTTAAAAATACTCTTTGACGAGTTACTTGCAACTTTTAATTAATAATTGTTACAAATAAAGTTGGTGCAAATCGCGTAGTGTGTAGGGGGCCCTAAGCGGCGGAGTCGCGGTCGATGACTTATTCTGTTCATTGTAATTTACAATTTATTTAAATGCTCCGTTTTGATAGATGAGTGTAGGATTTTGCGTCGGTGTTCCGATATTATATTGTACGTATCTGTACTTGTATCCACGAGGCTTAGGCTGCGTTTACACGTTTAATGAAACCACAGAAGTTTGAAATATGTTTAGGACTTGGGCACAGGTTACTATATAATATTTATTTCTGTGGCAACTTTTCAAGAGACGTTTAGTAAAATTTTAGCAGATACTTTTATAAAATGTTTTATTAAATTTAACTATTTTAAAAGTCTCTGGTATCTTTGAGGTTGCATTAGTAAGTAGATTGCCTTGTAGCATATATTTTTAATTTTCGACTTTAGTTTTAGTGTCAAAATTGATACAAAATAGCTGACCATTACAATAAAATTTCTAAATAAAAGATCTTCGTACTTTGTAACTCCTTTGTACCATGACCTTTTTGTTATAATAAATGAAATTTTAGTGGTTACATATCAGTAGGGTACACACGGATCAAAACACTTTGATAATGACAAGGTAGCCCTGTATCCTATATCAAACCCACTTACATAAATATTTGCTATACATATGTAATAATTATAATATTTATCATTGTTTCTGAAACACAATAGATCGTATCATTTGAATAATTTTATCTGATACAGCTGTATATAGTATTGTGCGAGGGACAGTCGTGTGAAAACGTTTTACCGTTCACTTTTTATTTATTAATAAAGTATCGAAGCTACAATGTAAGCTTTTTATGATTCTGTTGCATTTTATGGAATTAGAAATTTACCCCCTTACTATTAAAAATATGAACACAATGGATAAGCTGTACAAGGTTTTGTCGTTGTATACTTTTCTAATGTATCACAATTTGGAAAAGTCGCTTGACAGACAAGGACAAAATATTGTTTAGCTTATCCATTGTGAAAATATTTTTATCAGTAAGAGGGTTAGAATATATGTAAAATAAATAAATATTTGTATATGATAAAAAATTCGTTATATATATATATATATATATATATATATATATATATATATATATATATATATATATATATATATATATATAAATTAAAAAAAGTGCTCCATGGGAATTCGATGTTGCCTTTGACGGTTACATTTTCGTTTGAGGCAATACCAAAGATAAATTTGTACATAATTAATAAAATCTTATGTTCATCGTAAGAATAATGGTAAAATGTTAAATGTTGTCAGTTTTCTAGTACAATGATACAATAATAAGTACTTATGGAGATATAATCTATTACACTAACGGCCGAATACTGAAACGCCAATCAAAATTAAGAGCCCTCCTATTCACAGGCTGTCGCTGTCTCTGCTAGCCTAAATGACAAGGACAGCATGTGACTTGAGCGTCACTAAATTTAACTATCGTTTCAGTATTCGGCCGTATAATCCACACTTTGGTTAAAGGCTGTAACACAGACTGCAGTACAATTGAACGGTAGATAAGAACACCGCCCGTGGCGAATCCCAAATTTACGGTACATCGTGCCTTTTAAAAATGTGCTATATCCAAACCATAAATTTTTGTAATATTACAATGTGCCTGTTATATATCTTTAAAATTATTCGTGTCAGTGTAAAACCTTTGCCAAACGACAGTACTTGCACAGACGTTGTTAAGTTCCCCACTGTTTTCAATAATCCCAAGTGAATTGGAACCTTGAGGAGCTGGAATAAGGTTCTTAATCGATTAACGGTTCTAACCTACGCGTTGTCTCGGTAATATTCTACATCTCCGCAATATTTAGAAGAATTCGCGTAACACTTTGATATATTGTTACGATTTAGTATTAATACTATCAAAAAATACCATTCTTAAGCAATACGTCTGTGGTTTTAAACTTAATCTAAAATATTATGTAGTGCCAACTCCTATATTGCCCATTGTATTTATAAAATATGTAGAGTATACCTAGATACGTATCATTTAAACGATATAATGCCGCCTTTTAGATTTTCATTGTACAGCGGCCTTGAAAGGTTATTGTATTTCACTGTATCAAAATCTACATACATAATTAAACTGAGATGTAGGATTCATTGTTTGCGATAAGTTGCGGCACTTTACAAAATGGTTAATACAATTTTATATTTGAGGTGGGAGGTAAAAAACGGTATAACATGTTTATAAAACTATACCTACTTTGTATTCGAAACTGCAAACGTGATATAATGGCGTATATTCTACTTACCTTTATTTTTTTTATCTATCACATTTCAATATTTTACAATTTGAAAACAAAAATCAAAGTTTAAAATTTAAATTATGATTTATTTTAAGCACTTTTGTTTCCGAATATACGGCGTGTTTACGGAAATGCTAATGTTAATGTAGATTTGTCAAATAGATTATATTATTCTGCATATAAATCTGGCCCAGACCGGAGCGGGGGGTGGGTTGTGTTTCGTGGCCTAATTTACGTGACATTGTTATATAGTAGTGAATAGTAGTGGCAAGTAGTGGACTATAGTGACCAGTAGTGGACTGTAGTGGTCTGTAGTGGCCCGTAGTGGCAAGTAGTGGACTATAGTGACCAGTTGTGGACTGTAGTGGTCTGTAGTGGCCCGTAGTGGACTGTAATGGACTGTAGTGTCCAGGAAGTAATAGTAATTCTTAAGGAAGTTCAATCGTATTTGGAAAAAATAAAGCTTTGTGTTCACGTTAACCTTATTAATATTTCCTCGTCCATATTTAGATATCTAGACATACATTAGCGAAGGCTCGAAATGTTATAAAAATATTATTATTTGGCTTCCTCCCGTCATTGGGATCAGGAGTATTACTTTATAACGTCACCGAAAATCAATTACGGATATTTCGGCCACAAAAATAATAGTCCATCTAACCAATACATCCATCCATATTGTTTAAATTGATTTTTTTGTCTTTACATTATCATGTGTCCGGAATATCCGAGACTGGTTTTTGGAGACGTCATATTTATGTACGGTACCTAAGAACTTTACTAATTGCTTCTTATGTAACTGTGTCATGCCATGAACCCATTCGCCATGCGCAGTGGGTCTCAGACGCTTTCATCACCCGGGAGTCGAACCCGCGATATTAGATGTAGAATGCATGCGTTGATTCGACGTAATGTGGACGCATGCGCCGCCGCGAATGCTCTAGAACGTTTTATGTGTTTATGTATTCTAATTTTATTGTTTTCTTTATTTGCGTCCCACTTTTGTTCGGGGCCCGGCATTGTTCGTCGTAAACGACGGTTTAGATGTTATATAAAATGTTGTAATAATAAATAATTGTATGAATTTTTTATTTACTGTATTTTTTATCGCGCCAGTTGATTTGGATAGTGATCTCGGTTGTTTTTCTTATGTGCGATTGTTTTGTGAATTTTTATTTCTGTTTGTTCATACGTGTGGCCGCTATCCGATTATGTTCCTCGTATATCAATATTGCGTACGTTGTAGGGTTGTCGAAATATATTTTAGATTAGATAATATTTTTTAATATGTCACTGCCAGTTGCCACTATGTCATACTTAGGGCCTGTCTCCCAGTCTTCTAAGAAGTGTCGGATAGCTTAGGTATTCGGAAGTTTTGTCGCTGCTTACTTTATATCGAGCGACAGAGATAAAACATGTAAATCAGCTATCTTACAATTATCAGCAGATTGTGTTTATAGGCCTTACACTATAGAAAGAGTTAGTTGGATCGTGGGACCTATAACATTAGCACAAATGATGGAACAAAAAATCGAAAGCAATAATTGTAGATGTGTTTGTTAACTTTAATAATATACAATTTAATCTATAATATATAATAAAAATTACTGAATATCGTACTTAAAATAAACTTTATCCTTCAAGAACTTTTAAATCAGTAAAATATTTACAGAATTGCAGCCCAGACGCTTGTCTAGGAAGCCTGAGTGTAAACAAAGAGCCGTCACGAAAAAATACATAAGTTTATAATAACCCCGCGACGAAGTTCCATCGGCTTCGCGAGAAATTTAGCTCGAACTGAAATGGACTTTAATATATACATATTTATTAGGCTCTTGAACTATACGATTCCAAACAAAAATATATCATAACACTGAAGCATAGAGTTCACTTTGCTCTGTCAGTAAGTCTGAAAAGATTTTTGTTGCATTACATATTTTATTTATAGTTTTATTCTATTGTGGTAAGGGGTGGAAATTCGGAACGAAAATAACAATATTCATCATCTTGCAAGCGAAATATTCAATAGTCATGCTAATGAGTTTTACCCAATACTCGAGGTTTCTTAACTGCGAACATTGTTTTCTTTGACATAAAAAATTGTGTCGATGAAAGATTTTTGTTTTGTGCGTAGGTAACCCTAAAAACTGCAACGAGCGTCACCCTACTTCGTATCCTTCCTGATCATATCATGCAGTAGATAAATATAATCCTACTTCTATTATAAATGCTAAAGTTTGTGAGGATAGATGGATGGACGGATGTTACCTAAGTACTTGCAAAAACTACTTAACGGATTTCGATGAAATTTAGTTCTGGATTAACATATTATGCTTATACGCATATTTACGCGGATGGAGCCACGGGCTAAAGCTAGTTTAACATAATATAGTTCGTAAATCTATACTAATATTATAAAGAGCAAAGATTTGTTTTGTTCTTTGATTGCATTGAAGAGGCTCCGAAACTACAGGGCCGATTTTGATGAAATTTTTGCGCGTACCAATTAGCGGGAAACATCTAGTCATAAGATATACAAGAAAAATCTAGTGACACTTATCGAAAAACAAAAGTAACAGGCAAATAAATATTATACTCCAAAATAAGATTTAATATTTACCGTTTGACGTTAAATTTTAGAATTCAAATATACTGAACCCTGAATACCCTGAAACTGAACCCTGGATAGAAGAGAATGTGAAGCCGCGAATTTAATATAGGTTTATATAATTACGAGCGTGTAATTCCGAGTGAGGTGTGTACGAGTATCGGGTTCGGAACCGGTTCGGAATTAATATTAATACTTCAAACGGATGCAATTGTAAGTTGCACTTGCAATTAAGTAGAATAATCGTGTCGATGACTCCGAATCAGATTCTAGACAATGTAGAGGACGACAAATAGT
The DNA here is from genome assembly GCA_037179445.1 of Phengaris alcon alcon. Taxonomy (NCBI): domain Eukaryota; kingdom Metazoa; phylum Arthropoda; class Insecta; order Lepidoptera; family Lycaenidae; genus Phengaris; species Phengaris alcon. The sequence goes on from JAYRCH010000091.1 coordinate 666,154, forward strand.
AATTGTAGTTAGTGTTCATAATAAAAACTAAAAAGATTTTACCCATGTTCTTTAGGGTAACCTTACCATTAACTTTGTTGTTAAAGCTAAATGGGTCATCCCCAATGCGAAAGGAATTCGCAGTCGTGTCAATGGTTGTAGAGGTGTTTCAATATACAAAGCGAAGTGTCGATTCATCATAATCGATCTCTAGTTATGTTTACAATTATTAGTACATGGGAATCAAGCCTTGCTCGGAGTTCTGTTTAATTAAAAAAAATAAAAATAATCACAAAAATAACTTTCTGTCCGGGATTCGACCCACCGCATTCCGAATGATATATTGTTGAACGACGATTGAAAAAGCATAAATAGCCTAAAAATGCGATAACACCTAGCTAGATCGACTTTTCTCCCCCAAAACACCCTGCATACTAAATTGCATGGCAATACTTGCAGTACTTTTCGAGAAACACCGATATATACAAGATTAGCTCGTTTAAAGTTTAAAATGAATAAAATCTTTCTCTCAGCACAATGTTGTCATTTAAGAAGTTTTTACAATATTTGCCAGTAGCGGAGCGTAAGTTTGGGTCATTCTCAAGTTAGTAGAAACCCCCTGGGTCAATGTGAGCTACATTCACGTTCCATTTCCGAAGCAACGCGAAACCGACACGACCATCAGCTATAATAAATTTCGTGTCTTATAAAAATAAAACTTTTCTTTTTGCCTCTACTGCGCGGGGCTGGCAGAGCGGTGGAGGGAGTAGGTCAGATATTATATTTTTGGCTATAAAAGTGATTTGTGGCGTGTGTATGTATAATTTTATTTTAATGTTGGTACATTGCAAACATTTTATAGACAGTGACAATACATATTGTGCTTTTACACAATAATAAATAATCGGTTCATTTTTATTGCAATTGGAGGTCGGTGCTCGGTAATAATTCAATATTGTAGTAGGTAAGGTACCTATTATTTTTCCTTGATACCTAACTTATAATCCGAAAGCAAAATAACTTGTCATTGAAACATCATTAATATTTTTACAAAATTCATGTTTCGTACAATTGATATCTACTATTTCAATATGACATCTCACATATAAATAAGACACAAGTCAGTGTTGCTCCTAACAATTTAGGGAACTGTGTCTTGTGAACCTAATTTTAAAATAAATATTAAAGCTATTTAATGGCGAAAACCCCGTCCAAATAGCAGCTTTGGTCCATGAGAAAATCAAAGACAATAAATACATACATACAAACAAACACACAGGTGAAACTGAGAACCTCCTTTTTTTTAAGTCGGGTAATGAACCATCAACGGTTACGTTTTATAATCTAAGATCGTGCATTATTGCATCCAATTTTAAATTTCCACTAAACTAACACTTAATAATATCTTATATTACTGTTAAGTTATTCTGTGGCAGGGTGGCGAGGAGGGTTGGCCCTGGCTCGGCAAACTTGTGAATTGGCCGCGCGCAGCCCCGCGCCGCATTATCGTGATTCATGTCGCTTATAATTTTATATTATGTTAAAACGGGGGACGGTCGGGGGGCGAGAGGGGGGGGGGGGACGAGGGGATATTAAAAATACAAGAGGCCACCGAGCACTTTCTGCACCGTCTGCATGGAAACCAACTTTGTTTGTGCTCAAACTATTGATCCGCTCAAATTTGGTGCGACTTTTAAACGTTTGTAATAAGACTCCTTGCATTGTCTCGCATTTTATTTTATTCGATGTAGAAGATGTTTGAGAGGGGTCAGATCAGATGTATAGGGTGTTTGCTGGTCGTAAAAAAACGTAAACGGTAGGATTTAATGTCCTGCCAATAAGTCAATTGGATCTTACCTTGTCAAAATCTTGGGTAATAATTTTGGCATTATATGTATGTATGTTCCACCGTAACGCCTAAACTATTGATCCGATTTCAATAAATGAGGTCTCAATAGTTTCGTAATTCGTATTCGTTTGGGTAACATAGGCTATACGATTTACGTAGTCGGGTTATAGTTTTTTATAATTTCTAAAATGTCTAATGTAAAAAAAACCGTGTACATCTAGGGACGCCCGACAGAAGTGATAACCTAAAGAAAAAAATAAAATTTATAAAAGAAAAACATCATAAATTATAAAAGAAAAACAAAAAATAATAACAAAAATATTTCGTCTGGCCGAGATTCGAACCCGAGACCAATTGGTCAAAAATCCAAGTAACTGCGCTACTCGTATCTGATATGAGTATTCGAAATTACTCATCTCATTTGGCGCTGTAACGCGTTACGTATGTAAGGAAGCGGTTTTCCCTCCCATAAGAAGTTATAACTACAAAAAATTGGGTGGTTGTCGGGAAAATCAGAGTATTTACTCGTATATTATTAAGGAATGTTATTATAAAAGGGGAGGAGTAAAAAGACTAAAATGAGTAAACCATAGGTGAGATATTTTAGACTGTGGTTTACAGATCCGAGCTACAGTTACGACCACAGTAAAAATAATTTCTGCGGTCCACACAATTAGCCATGGAATAAAAATATATTTTTAGACTAAAGTCGGTGCTGATTATTTTTACAGGTGCTTAATAATTTGAGAGATAGCTTTTCACTCGATCAGTAGGTAAACAGTAAAAACCAGTATCTAGAGTTTTTAACAAGGCTTAGTCGATAAAGTGCCTAGTAAAGTTTTAACGAAACCGTACAGGCGCCGGTCTACTTTTTTTAAATTTTTAATATAAATTACTCGCGAATGCTGTTATTAATATAGCATAATTGAACAAAGTCCCTTCACCATGTGGCTCAGTTCTCAATACAAACTGCATTCGATACATAAATAATTTACGTGATCTTTAATTTTTTTTTTTGTCTAGCAATTACATTAATAAGTTGGGGAAATTCAAATGTAATTGACACAATATGTTCGAGTTTTTTGTATTAGTTCAACATTCTTGCACGGTAAAAGTGCAATTACACTCCTAATGAAGCCGTGTACAACCTAAGACCTTGTTAGTTTTTGAGGCTTTTTTGTCGCCGTATAAACATGAGTCGAGCGAACTAATTGAGATGTAATTTTTAAACTCTTTTTTTTTGTTTCGCCGGTACCTAATGAATTTGTTCAAAAACCTTCCGGTGGGTACTTACTCATGCCTTACTGTGAAAGTGACTTTTTAGGGTTCCGTAATACTCAAAGAACCCTTATAGTTTCGCTCCGTCCGTCCGTCTGTCTGTGTGCCTGCCCGTCTGTTTGTCTGTCCGCGCTTCTAGCATCTGTAATTATGAATATAAATTATAAAAGAGATGAAATTTGGTCTAATTAATAACTGTGTATTAGATCTCAATTTTGGAATCATAAAATAATAATAATTTAACATTTTGGGGTGGCTCTCCATACATGTGAAGTGGGGATGAAAATATTTTTTCATTCTACCCCATCGTGTGGGGTATCGTTGAATAGGTCTTTAAATTTAAGGCAAGGTTTATACATGCCTTTTTTACTAAATCGACCATTTTCTAGTAATCGGCCTCCAAAGTGGTTTATAAGTTGGTCCCCCCCCTGGCATTACTAATCTATAGGAGATATAAACTTGTAAGTTTCCATGCTGACAGATCATGCTAAAAACTCTTTATCAAAATTATTTTGAACGAAATAGGACAGTAACTTTTGAAGTAATTTAAAAAAAACCTATTACGCGGTGATAGTTACGGAACCCTCCTTAGACATGTCCTGACATGCTCTTGGAATAGGTTAGGTTAGGTTTTGAGTTTTGGCCGGCCTCGTCGGAACAATTTTTATTTTTTATTTTGTAGGTCACGGGAATACTGGCAGCTCTGATGTCGAATTTTGGTTTATTGCCCAAAAAGGTTTTATTGAATGAGAGAAAATTACGCAGAAAAGGGCATAATGAAAAAAATATGTTTGACGGCGACAATTCCCAAAACGCAATTACAAGGAGTTAATAGCGAAGTGCTAATTATTAAAACTGATTCAATTATTTGATGACGTTCCTCGTTTTTTCTCGTCTCGTTGTAATTATGGCCGACGACACCAATAAAAATTTATTTAAAAATATTATAGCAGTAAATTAATGTTTACGAGCACGATCTAATGAAGCTGATGTGATATTTATATTTACTTGACCAGAGTCTCTCAAACTTGCGACCAGTCAGTCTGAATAATTTTGGTTTAATTTGCTACTGTTTTACCACTGGCTATATTTTTGTTCCAGATGCAACTCTTGCTACACCTGGTATTATATTAGCTTTAATTCTTCTAATACAGGTGTTATAGAAGTACCAATACAGTATTTTCCTTTTGTAATGTAATTTTTTTATTACATAAATGAATAGTGCTCGGAAAAATAAGACATTTTCCATAAGGAATACTACTACCTATACTAAATATCAATACTTTCTAACTGCAGCTTGTTTGAAGCAAAGTGTTTCTTGTGAAAACCCCCCATACAAAATTCGTACAAGCAAGTACAAGGTGACGTCACACGCCTGTAAGTTGCTACAAAATGTATGGGGCTATATGCATAAAATTTCTAATATCCGTAGTTTGCGCGTTTAGGTATGTTCATACTCGCCATTGTTAATCTCTTTGTATTTAATGTAAGTTAACTAATTAAGTATATAGGTTTTTTACACTAATACTGTAAAAAAAATATTCCAACTTTTTGTGACTTTAAAATACAAAACTACACATAAAATCTTAATTATTTTTACTTTTATCAAAATAATACTGAATTATTTCAGAACGTTTAAAAAAACTATTTTTTCTTTTTTTTTACAATTCTTATAGCAAAAGAAATATACGGGAATGTTGCATTAAGCATTAGAATTCAAAGGTAAGGTAGGTATAGAAGGACTGTGAAAATATATTCTCCATATCAAAATATATTGTCTAAAGTCTAAAGCAGCACATGCATAATGTACAATATTCACTGCAAAACTTGTCTAAGTGTAAATGGCAAGGAAAGTAGAACTTTTGCAAACTTTCCGCCAGAGGTAGTTTTCAGATACATACCATATTATGCCTGTATTTCTATGGCTTGGACACAATATAAATTAGTTTAACAAAGTTACAATCGACTTCTTTATTGTACCTACATGTATTCAAGTGGTATATTGAAGTAGGTTAAATAAAAATTCATTTTGTAATATCTGTTTTTAAGGTTCCGTACTGTTGTCTGTTGTCAGCCTAGTGGCCAGTCAGCCACTAGGCTGTATTTCATGAACCGTGGTAGCTAGACAGTTGAAATTTTCAGATTATGTATTTCTGTTGCCGTTCGTGTTATAACAAAAAATAGGAACCTACTAAAAACATAATAAAATAAATAAGAGGGACTCCCATACAATAAACGTGATTTCTTTGCTATTTGGCACCCTTCGTGTGTCCGACTCGCACTTGGCCGGTTTTTTGCTCCAATTATTCAAGAAAAAGTTTGGTCACAACCATCAAGAGATTGTTCTATAAATAAACTGTAATCATTTAAAAAGTATAAGGCAAATATTTAATCTAAATTGTCACCAAAAGTTTGAAAACCGTTGGTTTACTCCAATAACTAACTATATAGGTACTAGTAGAATAATATTCTACTGCAAATCTAGTGTAACAACCAATCTCGCCTTGTTTGGACGAACAGCTAATTAAAATTGAATACTAAATAATATCCACAGTATAATGTATGTGGGTTTAGTTTTTCATACCTTTTGTAATGGAGTTTGTTGAGAAAAAGTGGAAAATAGGCGTCTAATCTATGTAAGGGTGTTCTCACACTTCGAGGGATTTAATGCTGTTACATCAAGTTCATTATTTTCCATCGTAACTATACATCATTCTTTTCCATTGTACATCGTAAGTACCAAAGTACATTTGCCGTCGCTAAATGAAATGTCCTAATTTATTTTTTCAACATTCGCGAAGTGTGTTTGCAAAAAATTTTGAAGTATACTTATACACAGGTATATACAGAATGTTTATTCAGCCAGTGACCAAACTTTCAAGAGTGAATAAACTCTTGAATATAACCAACTTTTATATGGAATGAACAGTTTCTTACAAAGATGACATGGCGTAGATTTGTAGGAAACAGCTTATTTTTTTTCATGAGTTTTCCTTCCCTTGATTCCATTGTAAAATTTGCTTATTTTCAAGAATATATTCACTCCTGAAAGTTTGGTCACTGACTGAAAAAACATGCCTGTATAAATACTTGACCTTAGCCTTTAGAGATAAAGTGTTGAAATATAATTATTTGTGGAAGGCAGATGCACTGTGTTCATATTAAAAATTAAAAATAATTATTATTGATAAATAATGTATTATCTTGTCTCACAAAATATGTACGTAATTTCTTCTGCAGGCTTAATTTGCCTTTTACAAACCGTCGACTTTATAAAACAATTATAATTAAAAGTTCATTTTATCTGCATTCAAATTGAATTATTTTCATTAACATGTATTTAATTTATCTACAATTATATGAACAGGTTATAAAATTTAGGTGTTATCTTACCTTTGCATTTTCAAGGTAATATTTAATTGACATTAATTGAATTAAAATTAATTATTAGATTATCACTGACCAGATGTTTCCCGTGGCTTCGTGCGCGTAAAAGAAAATCTCGCGGGAATTGAACTTTTTCCGCCATAAAAAGTAGCCAGTAGCCTACCTCCTTCCTCGTGGTCCGTCCTTTATCTGTGCCAAATTTCATTAAAATTTGTCCACCAGTTTCAGAGCCTATTCAATACAAACAAACAATTATTTCCTCTTTATATTAACCACAATTATAGTAGTAGGAAGTATTTATTTACCTGAAGTGGAAAATAATTTGACTTGTTAAAACATTCCCATTAGTAGGTACCGTAACGTGTTTGAAAATACCTCCATAGAGCAAAACGTCAACAGTATTTCCGAAACTTAAGGCTCCCGTAATCTTTGTCTGAGACCCTTAAAATGCTGAGTTTCTTTGAGTCGTGTACGCAGAAAGTGCTTCCTGTATCTTGAGGCTGTGGAGGAGGCTTCACGCAAACACTAGGAGAATTACATTACGTTCAAAGAGCAAATTTCTTAAGGCTCGTGTGTGCGATTTACTATTGTTTTTCATTTGCTGTTACTGTTTTTGCGAATTAATTAGGACTATAGCGGTCTATATGTGAGTATTACATACCTAATATTATGTAAGATCATACCTAATTTATTAGAACACATTACAAAGAATTTCGAATCGGTAATTTGGAGGGGTATTTTTTAGTTTTTAAGAATAAATTGTGTCTTTCATCTGTGGTCCACCTTGAGCTGTAAAAAACATGTTCCTATATCAAAAAATTTTTTATTAATTTAAATATTGATATAGGTACCTATATCAATATATATATTTATTTTTTAATCTTGATGTGGGTTGTAGGTAACCTTATGCCTAGTTTATACAGCCTTGCATTTAACTTGTGTATTCAGGGAACATATTTTATTTGTGTATTTAAAAATAAAACGAAAATAATTAAATATAAATATTTTTTAAATAAGTAAACACATCATTTATTTATTTATATAAAATTATTTATTTATTAAAAATATTAGGGCGCGTTCGGAGGAACACTAATTAATATTTCGAGTTAGAGATGCACAAACTTTAGCTGCCATTAAAACAATCACTGAAGATGTTACCGTTCTATTTTATATATGTATTACTATTACTGAAGACCTCACCTTCCTATGTACAGATGGTGTGATGTGGTCAATCACGATACGATACCGATATAGTAAGATACCAATTTTCTTGTGCCAATGTTTCACTGATGATGGTGATGATAACAGAGGTCACAGGTGCAATGTTGGAGTAAACCTGACGGGTGTCTCCAATTATCTACGTATGCATGATGAAACGAAATTCCAATATGCGTCAGGTATGATGGACATTGGACAATATGCACGGAAGCGACCTTATTAAATTACGTAAGCCCACTATTAGCCGGCTCGTCCGACCAAACCACGTATATTTATACACAATTTCATTATTAGTCCATTTGTGACTTGTTACTCCTATTGTCGCTTTTTCTATTTATTATCCAACAATGTATGATTATAATGTGGCTTATAAAGTGGGACTGGGAGCGTTCCACGCGGCTGCCCGGTGTCCGTTACAGTTTTAGTATTGCATGTTGCCTAAAATTTTTTTTTCGTCTGTTCGATGTTAGACAACATGTTAATAAACAATCTAGAACCCATTTTCTTAAAAAATAAAGAAGATACAAACAATTTAAATTTACAACATGAAAGAGAGCGATATGACGTCACGAGTTGCACCCGCCATACATTTGTCATTACAAAATGTATGGCGGTAGCAACTAGTGATGGAACAAATCGTTTTGCGAGAAAGAGATGGGCAATATTTTTTATTTCCGTATAATTTTTTAAACGCTTCAATCTAAATACCTATTTCTTTTAGATTTATGTATCTTTTAAAATATTTCAACAATTTTAAAATTTAATTTATAAATATGTTATATTCCACACTAGGCAACATCCCTAATGTTGTTTTTGCGCTCTAAAGAGTTCTGCCTAAATGTTTTGCATTGTGTACATTGCTAGATAATATAGACATTATACAGAGTTAATATTCATCACTTGAAAAGCAACGCCATCTATAAAGCTACCTAGGTAACTAATTATCCTACTATTATAATAAATGTGAAAGTTTGTGAGGTTGGATGTTTGTTACTCTTTCACGCAAAAACTACTGAACGGATTTCGAGTAAATTTGGTATGGTAGCAGTTTGGGCTCTGGATTATATCATAGGCTACTTTTTATCCCGAAAATACCTTCATACAGTAAGTACAATAAGTTTGAATAAGCAAGTACATTATTTCCGTGGGATACAGTATTTACGCGGGCGGAATCGCGGGAAAAAGCTAGTGATGTATATTATTCAAAAGCAACTTTTCTTCTGTCAAAATATTACCCAGCATCCTAATCACAGCAAGACCATATTCGTTTTAAATAAAATGTTATTTAATTATATAAATTAAGTTTCATAAATTATAATTTTATGGTTCCAATTTATAATAAGTATTTTAGTATGGTTTGGAATTAGTTTGTAAATTAAAACACGCCACCAAGTGCCATTAAAACATATAAGCTAATAAGTTAGTATTGTGAAAAAATTAAAATACCCGCAAATATAATAAAATTGTGTAATGTGAGAATTCATTAAGTTATTAAATATCTTTGTGTAGGAATGAAAGAAGGTAGTGTGGCTCTGATATCGTCTGGAAAGGACGTCCTCAAGAACAACTTTTTAATAATTAAGAACGTGATAACGGTCACAGCGTTATCAAACGAGAATACGCTTTAAAGGAAAGCGTTAGAGTATATTTTTGGCACAATGGCCGAGTGCCCATTGGGTTTTGAACTTTTGTATAAGTCGACGATTGCTCGTATCATTGTAATATCGCAAATTTGTCGGTGGGTGCTATAAAATTTAGCTTTATCATAACGAATTAAGTATCATTTTCGTTCGAGCGTGTCTCCTGCGAATAAATCCCGATTGTCATTTATTACAGTCGCGACTAAGGAAACTGTTTAATATAAGGCCGCGTCTAACACATGCGATCTATTAACTGATGAGAAATTAAACTTGTTATCAGATTCGATCTGAAAACGTGAAAATCTATTCAATTTATGCATATTGTTTTAACGATTTCATTTAGATATCTACAACGCCAATGTTAATATATTTTACATTATCGAGCGTTTATGATATAATAGATGCATTATTTCACTTTGAATACCTACCTATGAAGTATAGATTAAAACAGTTAACAAATAAGTAATAACTGAAACGTCGTAGGTACAGTTAAAACGACGCTTTACAATACTCGTATTATATATTAAATACTGTAATAAATGTGAAAGATTTTGAGGATGGATAGATGTTTGTAACTCTTTCACGCAAAAACTACTGAACGGATTTTTATGAAATTTGGTACGATAGTAGTTTAAGCTCTGGATTATTTTTATCAGCTACTTTTTAACCCGAAAAAGTACAGTATTCCCGTGGGATTCTGCATTTAGGCGGGCGGGGTGAAAAAGCTAGTACCTAGCTTTAATTTAGCCTGTCGATATCTACCTGCATAATTATATTTTTTTTTCTATAAAACTACAGAAATCAATCATGACTATACAATATATAAAATAGTGTAAAACTATTAAACTAATAGATTCGTTGCTACATAACTCCGTTGTCGGGCGTAAAAATGTTGGATTGTTTTCGAATATCCTCTTTTATTAGTTGAAAAGTTTTGCACGTTGAACTTTGTAAATAATATCAAAGTTGCCTTTTCATGCTTCAGTTTTAATTATAACATTTTTAGCTCCTCGCCCTCAATATAATTTCGAATTTTTCTCCTTTATGTAAATTTTGTTATTTTTAATTATAAATTGCTTTAATACTAAGCACAAAATGCTTTCTGTATTTTACTCTCGACAAATATGCAAATAGGTTTTATTAAATAGCTCTAAATTAACAAAATTCACATTAGTCATTACAGGCGTCAGTATTGATCAAATTCACTGCTTTGACAGAGTTTCGTCAGATTGTCTTTAGACAATTTTCGAGACAAATTACAAGTGATAACAGAAGAGACGGAATCCGGTAGGCCGGGGAAAATTCAGAGCAGTGAAAATACAACCCTGCGGATTACCGCATGTTGTATTGACACATAACAATAGACAACCCTAATTACCAAGCCAGACTACTACACTATCCCACCCTACGATATCTAACGCGTAAGATGCGCGTAAAACAGTTATTTTGACCCTATATATATAGTGCCTATAATAATTAATTGGTGCTAGACGTGTTTTGTACCTCGCCTAATCATGTTGATCAATAAATCAATATGATAATTATTAATATAATAAACATTTAAAATGGCAAATATACATTTATTATATTGGAAGCGAAAATATCAAAGCAATGGCGAAATAATCTTTCGTTTTTAAACGTTTCCATTGTATCCATCATGGTATTCAATGTTTTAATGGAATTGGTTCATTACGGGCGCCGATAATAATTATTAAATATCGAAAATGTCAGCATTGACAGGTGTAGCCATGAAATATAATATTTTATTCAACATTGTAGGCCAGTGGGTATGTTACAAACTACAAACGTAAATTAATAATGGGATATTATTTAATCCTTAATTACGTCCGAGCAATATAAGTTAATAAGTTTTTAGTCGTTTATTAAGAATATATATTATTATTTAATAACTCTATTGGATTATTGTGCCAGATCGGTAAAACCTCGTCTGAGGTGCCCTAATAACACTGTATCGTAGTATTTTACTTGTGATGACCTACCGCAATTATACCTTAGGGTTGAACATGACAGGTTTAATATAATATAGAACCTTTATGTCGGGTATTCATTCATTCATTCATTAACAGCCATAGTACGTCCACTGCTGGACATAGGCCTCCCCCAAAGATTTCCACAACGAACGGTCCTGGGCCACCCGCAACAAACGGCGGCCCGCGACCTTCATAAGGTCATCGGTCCACCTAGAGGGAGGCCGTCCAACGCTGCGCTTTCCAGTTCGTGGTCTCCACTCTAGAACCTTTACTCCCCAGCGGTTATCAGTTCTACGAGCGATGTGGCCTGCCCATTACCACTTCAACTTGCTGATTCTGCGAGCTATGTCGGTTACTCCAGTTCGTCTGCGAATCTCCTCGTTGCGGATTCTGTCACGCAGAGAAACCCCGAGCATAGCTCTCTCCATCGCTCTTTGAGTGACTTTGAGCTTATTTAAGAGGCCAACAGTGAGGGACCACGTTTCACATCCAACATCACTGGACATAAGACATCACTGGCAACACGCACTGTTCAAAGACCTTTGCCTTTAGGCACTGAGGTATTTCGGACTCGAAGACGCTGCGTAGTTTCCCGAACGCTACACATCCGAGTTGGATTCGTCGTTGGACCTCACTATCGAAGTTGGACTTGCCTAATCGGGCTGTCTGTCCCAGGTAGACGTATTCGTCAACAACTTCGATTTTAGAGTTCCCAACAAATACTGGAGCACATGGAGAAACATGGGCATTAGACATAATTTTCGTCTTGTCCATGTTCATTTTTAAACCCACTCGTAGGGAAGCTCTATCGAGGTCGCCGAGCATGGCGCTAAGGTCTTCCAGCGATTCTGCCATTATGACTATATCGTCAGCAAACCGAAGGTGAGTGATGTATTCGCCATTTATGTTGATGCCGTATCCTTCCCAGTCTAGGAGTTTAAAAACATCTTCCAATGCTGTGGTGAAGAGTTTAGGAGAGATGACATCTCCCTTATTCGGTTATTAATATTATATATATATAAATATAATATAAGTTAGTGTCTTGAATTGTTACTAGTTAGTTTAAATTAACGAATATGAAAGGGGAAAGCATCTATTATTATAAATAGATGTACTATATATACTTAGGTACTTTGTTTGAAATGTTTTGCCAAAAATACTTATTTTAAAATTTGGTACAATACTCAATCCGTACCCAAAAAAATAAAATAGGTTTTACAATTCCTATTTATTTAATTTATCCTACCTAATTTCAATAATGAAACCGTAACTCCAACCTATACCTTTGTAAAATAATTTTCTTCTCGTCATGTTTTTGCAATACCTGATGTAAACTCGTTAGGTGTAAAAGGTAATCGCGGTCGAATGCTTCGGTTATTCATTTTAACCTTTTATTTAATTATAACCACATTTCACAGCTTCACACTCGTATATCACACCATATTTCGGCAAAAACTCAATACATCTATTTTGGGTGAAATATTTTATTGCGAAACAATGAAGATGGCCGCTGCTCTGGAGTTGAAAAGGCGCGGTGAGTTTTTGTAGAGTCAGGCTTTAGAGAACTCTTTTATTAACATAACAGCTGTTGTCCGCAACTTTTTTTTAAAGTCCATATTACTTGGAAACCCTAAAAAGTGGCATATCTCCTTCCCCAAGCTATATCCTCGGACCAAACTTCATAAAAATCTGTTCAGTCGATTAGGCGTGATTAACTTTCGCGGTTTTAACTAACCTATAATAGCCAGGACTCTTGCACAATTAATTATAAGGTCAATATACTTTAAACCTTTCAGTTACCATCATTTTTCGCGACTCTCTGAAAAGTTATGTGTAGATGCTGGAAACTGCACTACGACTTATAAATATATTGCAGTCTGCAGACTGCAATATATTTATAAGTCCAAAGAGCCTCAAACAAAAAAAAAACAAATACTGTACACGAATGTAATATTTAATTAAAATATTATGTTAATGAATGTAAAATTAAAATATATAAAATATGTAAATTGTAATAAATGTAAATTTAATAATATAATTAATTCGTGTCAAAATTTTATTAATTCTAATTATAAGTTATAATGAACGCTTTTAAAAGATTATAAAATGTACATATTTTATAATTCGACGACAGTTTAATAATTATGATTTATAATTATTAAACTGTCGTCGAATTAACATGTCCACGTGCCATTTTGTTTTAAAACATACACGAAATTTATTTGTTTTTCAATTTGTAACTTAATTATTTAAACTTATTCTTATGGTTGTAGGTAATTAAATGGATTAACACAATAATGTTTAAAATGATAGCCAATTATTGACTCGTTTATATTTTACAAAGACATTTACTTCCGCCGTCCATCGATAATTCCGCCGTCTGTAGACCGATTTTCAAAATTATTTTTTTGATGTAAAGGATATAATCCCAAGTTGGTCCCTTTTTCACCAAAGTGCTGACCTGATGATGGGATTCATTAGGGATCGAGGGAACACCTTGAAATTATTTATATGGACACATATGGTGATTTCTACTTTTTCTGAGCTTATGCTACCAAAAAGTAAGATTTTACACCAAGGTATGCCCGGGATCCAAAAGTACTGGACAGAACTCCTGACTCCCCATCCAAATCTCCTGATCCCCAAACATGTATGTGCAAGCATGTGCCACTATGTCAATTACGGTAATCATCATCATCACCACCATCATCACACCATTCATCATTACATTATGATGATATAAATGGTACCTATCATAATAGTATTTTACACCGGACATGGATATCTTTGAACATTAGATACTTTGCCGTTTGTGAACCTATTTGCAAAATTCTTTTGTTGTTGTAAAGTTTATAATTCGAAATTTGTTCCCTAGTCACCAAAGTGGTGACCTGATGATGGGATCCATGATGAATCGAGAGAAACTCTTCGAAATTTATATGGAAACATATAGTGATTTTGACTTTTTCTGAAGTATTCCAAGCATATGCCAAATATACCAAAAAGTAAGCTTTTGTACTTGGTACAATATGGTATACCCTGGATCCAAAAGTACTGAACAGATCTCCTGAGTCCTTATATATACATGTTTGGGAATTCCGGTGTTGTTTAAAGAACTGCAAGCATATGCCATCATACCACTTACAGTAAGCACCATCACCACCATCTTCACAAGAAACACCAACATATTATTATATAGACATAGGTACCTACTCACTACTCATCAGAGTTTTGTGCATCAATATCAATGTCTTTGAAATTTGGCTATTGCTAAAATTATAGGGATCATCATCATTACTATAATATATTTATTAAATGTTGTTCGGGCTAGTACCGACTTCAAAATTATAAATATTGGGTAGAGAAATAGTTAAAAATATAGACGAATTTTAAAGGGGAATTATTTATAAAATAAGTTTCATATCATACTTTTTGTGCGTTTTTACTTTTCAAGTGTCAACAACTGGTTGTGTTACATATTCAAAGTGTCAACAATTGGATATTTTACCCAGGTGTTAGTTTAATAGCATCGTGGGCCTGTGCGAAAAATGATCGTTATGTGCCAGTGTCCTAATGTGTACACAGTCGGTCGTCGACCTCCGAACAACCGCTCGCCTCTAATTAAAGTATATTTTATTGTGTGCCTCGATGTGCTATAAAAAATAGATACATCAAATCGTAACGTAGTTCCTTGTATTTATTCTTAATAATAGACTTGCTAGTTGGTTCACAAAAGGGCAACCTGTGTGTTGTCCTGTTTGTGAACGCACACGAGTGTCTTGTAGTATTCCATTTGACATTTTGATTTGTTATGTTTAGGTTTGTACGTTTATTTATAGAAAACAAACCGCGATTAAATCCGTACTAATTCGTTTCTATGTCTGTAACAATGCTCTACATAGAGCAAACTTTATCATTTCTAGGGTTCCGTAGTACTACAGGAAACTCGCTCTTTCCATCTGTCGGTTCTCCTTTGCTAACTTCGGTATTTAAGAAAATAAATAGATAAAATGTTGTATAGTTGAAGCTTCCATACCTATAGGATTTATTTTTGGCATCATAAAATTATTATAATATCGTATAATTCCTTATAAGAGTTTGGATGTGATTTATGAAATACTAGCTGTTACCCGCGGCTCCGTCTGCGTAAATATACTATCGAGTATCCCGCGGGAATACTGTACTTTTCTGGGATAAAAAGTAGCCTTTGTTTTAATCCAGAGCCTTAACTACTACCATACCAAATTTCATCAAAATCCGTTCAGAATTTTTTTACTTGAAAGAGTAACAAACATCCATCCATCCTCACAAACTTTCACATTTAGAATTTTAGTAGGATCTAGATCTTTTTTGAGCGCTTCGTCTCTATTATAACTTACCAGACTAAGTTTCAGCACTCAATACGAGACGCGACTCTTGTAATGAAACGGGTATCATTTTGTGTAGTGAATAAATTTACATTTTTAATAGCTATTAAAAAATGCCGCGCCACGTCGCGTCTCG
The DNA here is from genome assembly GCA_037179445.1 of Phengaris alcon alcon. Taxonomy (NCBI): domain Eukaryota; kingdom Metazoa; phylum Arthropoda; class Insecta; order Lepidoptera; family Lycaenidae; genus Phengaris; species Phengaris alcon. The sequence continues at coordinate 681,999 of JAYRCH010000091.1, forward strand.
ATGTGAACGGACGCTAAAAATCTTCAGAATTCAAAAATAACATCAGCATCTAGTTGTACACATCAACGCTGACCGCTAATGCTGTATGATGCCGACGAGCCACCTCACGAATGCGGGCAAATCATTATTTTATTTTTATTGTATATTTTTAATTATTAATAAGTTGACCTACCGCTACATTGTATGAGTTTCCCTTTGCGGCGTGTGTGTGCGTGTGTGAGCGTGTGTGTGAGCGTGTGTGTGAGCGTGTGTGTGAGCGTGTGGTGTATGTTTGTGTGTGCATGGGTACGTAGTTTTGTTGTTTTTCTTATTAATATTACAAGATATCTATTCCATTATGTTGAACAATAGAATAATTAACATTGTATCTAATGTACCGTGTTATTATAATTATTTAATCGTATGTTATTATTGTTTATGCGGAGTATGCGAGAAATTGTTCAACGGACTGCGCTTGGAAGTGTAAAGTTATAATTAAAGTATTCAATACTAGTCATTTACTAACTATGAAATGGCCTGAGCCATTTTTTTGCTGGCTCCAAATTAAAAATATCTATATCATTAAAATCTTATACTTTAAACGAGACGATTATGTATATATTATATTAATTAGGTCATTACATATGAAATTGGCGTTTTGTAAAGGAGTTTTTGTAAACATAAAGTAGAAATATATACCATTGCTATCTATTATGATATTGCCATCTCGTAGGTAGTTCATTGATTCCTTTACTAAAAAAACCATTCGGACAGGAATCAATAAAATCTATGAAGGCGCTTTGCACTGCCCAATCAGAGTTGAATTTTTCCCTTGGAAAAAGTTATCCAAATTTCTAAAAAAATGGTAATCTGTTGTGGAGCAAGGTCCGGGGAGTACGGTGGATGTCTTAGACATTCCAATTGAAGCTCCTCTAATTTTGGTAGCCGGCTGTTGTGCAGTGTGTGGTCTAGCGTTGTCCTGAAGCAGCAGTGGCCTAGAGCGAATGACCAAACCCCGCTTGTTTAGCAGCTAGCTAGTGGAACACGTACTCGAAAATAATACGATATTTTAAGTTTTCTATTTTGTAAACAGAGTGATGTAAAGAAAAAACCAAAAGAGGAAAAAACACATGAATTACGGTTTTAGAAATACAAATGCATGAGTAAATAGCTACTGCTATTTGTATATTAAATTCGAAATTAGAATTCCTTACCAAAGAAGATATATTTGAGATCGAAGTGGCCAGTACGACAAAACGCCAATTTCATATGTAATGTCCTAATATATAATCGGTATCTCGAAAAAGGCTACAAGTATTACCATGAAGTTTACCATTGGAGTGGTTGGAGTTTTGGGGGAGAAAAATCGATATTGAAAGACCTTGTCCCTGTGAAACCGCGCATTTTAAGCAATATATGTATTTTATTTCGTCGTGCAACAATATATCAATAATTTCGATTCTCTTACGTCAATCTGATTGGCAGCTTGGTATGGGTACCTAAGTATAATTTTTGCATTGTTTGGAAAATCGGAATGTGGTGGGTTCGAATCCCGGTAAGATAAATATTCTTTTTTCTTATTTCCTTTATATGTATATTAAATAATTTTATCGTTCCACTAAAACACCGAGCAAAGTTCGGTCTCCCAGGAAAATAAAAAAAGTCGTCGAAATTAAATCTGTTAAAGGAAATGTTGTGTTTATTAAAAATACAGTTATCAAGTTATCGTCCAATTTTTCTCAGTATAAATTAACAGTCGTACATAAACCTAAGTAAATATATAATCAACTAGAAAGTCTTTTTATCTAACCGGGTAAGTATTGTCAATAATAATAATTTGACATGTCTAAAATTGTTTATTTTACATTAAGGTCAAAACTAAAATGTTTCCACGGTTGGGTGTTTTACTATTTTGTTTTGATTTTACCTTTATACGACTATAGAAGTTACGTAGTCCAAATCGTTAATTAATCATACGGTGTGTTAAATTAAAAATGATTGTTTTTATGATGTTCGGATACGGTTGACATGATGACGGATGCGCGCGCGCAGTCGTTATGTCCTTGAAGATAGGCGGGCTACAGACGCGCGATCGTCATTGACGTCTTGACCTGTAACTCGTTTTTTTTTTGAAAAATTAGACTTGATAAAATAATAATTGATTTAATATAAATTATTAAGTGCCACATTAAACATACTGACATCAATTATGTAAAATAAAGCAAAATGAACATATTAATTTTAAACAATGATATAGTTACAAATTTCAATAAAAAGCAATACATTTAAACTACATAATACAATAAGGATAAAACGATGAATAAAATAAAAAATATTATAATGTAAGAATAATGTAGCCAGCATAAATATATTTTTATAAACAAAGTACCTAATACATTTCAAAAGGTAAAAGATTATTTAACTCGAAGCGCTCTCTGAACGATCGAGGGTGAAAAATAGTAAAAAGACGAAGCGTTATAGCATTCTAGTAGGTACAATCCATTAGATAGATCTGACGGTTCTATATTTGTATTTCGTTTTTATATTGTACGTACTCTGTAATGATTTCTTTACACTTTTTTATTTTTATACGCTTTATAACATAATATTTTTGGTTTATATTTTTATTCATTTAAATTTTTCGCTTGTGAATCATACATAAATTAAGATAGTTAAACATTATTAAGGGTTCTAAAATGTTACAACATAAAATTCGTGTGACGTAATTTATGGACGGCCCTTTGTTGGAAGAAAAGTTCCTTTCCAACATTGACAAAGCTTGACTAAATACAAGTATGATTTTATGTCCTATATATCATTATCTATACTCTACAGTAATATTTTGGGCGTATTACGTAATCTATGTGGGTACTGGGTACTTGTAAAATAATTATATTTTTGATGCTTATGTTGTAACATTTACATCGTAAATCGGTTGTGAGTAATCAGCCTTAACGGCAGCTGTCACTTGAACTGTACAGTCGGCAACACAAATTTTAGCAGTGTATACCCTACAAATGATTTTGATTCCTATAATCGTGATCATTAGATCGAGAACGGCCTGTCAAAATTTAAGATCATTAACATTAGTCCAACTCAACGCCTTCCGGTCGAAATGTAAGGGGAGGGTTTTTTGTAAAATATTTTATGGAATATTATAAAATGCATTCCTTGCATGTTGAAGTATTAATAAACGACTAAACGTCGCTACGAATAAATTTTATATAATGGAAATATATAAAATTTATTCGTAGAGTTTTGTAGACGCCTTAAAGTAGGTACGTATCTAACTGGAAGTTAGACTAAAATAGCGGAGTACGTGCCTGATTCATTCAGTTTAATAAATATTAATGTTGCATATTAGTTATTTTATTTGTTTTTATTGCGGAACTTTCTATTTACCAATTCTGAAGTGTGTTAAATTTCACCTAACCTTTGGTATATCTTTTTATCCACTTGCGCATATCTGTGTTAAAATGAACCCTTGGTTAATATATCATGCCTTCTCTTTCATAAATACGAAGAACGAGAGAGATAATATGATATTCAACTCAGGGTTCACTTCAACTCAGATCTGCGCAAGTGGGCCTAAAGCTCTATTCTAGTATAAAATTAACTCTCGCATAATCGAATGCGTATCGGACGCGTGCTACTTCTCCAGTCCCTCGTATTTAACTGCAACATAATACTCCCGACTACTTTTTTTAATTATTATAATTAAAGCTTTCACTGTGTGCCGTGCGAACGCCGCGATAAGGTGCGTAAACCACTCGATGTTAAGCGATAAAACACTTTTTTGTTTTTAGTTAGCTATTTACTAAGATTAGGTTACTTTTGGTCCAATTGCTTTAAAAAAAATATTCGGCATCTGATAACAGGAACGTCCTAGGATATATTGTTACAATGACTATAAAAATAGGATTTTAGATGAAGAGCAAGTAAAATCTTTTAAAATCGAAATTATTAACTATTTAAAATTTAATTACAACATCCACGCCGTTGTTGCCGTAGTAATTTGTAAAACGCCAATGCACCTACAACATGACGTTAGAAGTTCCGTGACGTCATGTGTTGCACAATGTTGCTTAGCAAGAAGATAATTGCCTCAATAGCGAAGAGAAAAGACTAGACTCAAAGCTTTACCTTTTATTCGCTTCGCTCGCCTGGTATTATGACGTCACGATATATTATAATTACGTCTGTGTGCATCTGACCCGGCATTGTCTTACCTCACCACTCGTTCCGTTACCCTGGCAAAAAGTCGACATCTGTCGCTATAAATAATGAACTATACTCATAACAAATCGTATCATTGTTTATATTAATACTTTTTTACGTACAAACCGCTTTAGTTAAAGTTTTTAGTTAAAACCGCTTTCGATTTGAATAATCTGATAGTAAAAATGTTGCTTATGTCAGTCTGTAAAGACGCGAATGATAATCGTTTGGTTAAATTTATTATTTGGTAAATTTAAAACATAAACCCAAAGATTAAAGGTAAATTATGTTCCAATTAATCACCATCTAAAGGGATAACAAACACTATTGATCTTGTTGAGTTTTTTACTATATTATATAAAATCATTTACATAAATACTAAGTAATTTTCCTTGTACTTTAAAAGGAATAAGGCGATTAACTTTTCAATGAATGTTCTAACTCATTGTAAACAAAAGTAAGTAGTTTTTAATAGTTAATTAACATTATTCTACGCCGGCAAACCCTTAAGGAATGCACCGCTCGTGCACAATAAGTGAATTCTTTTAATGTAATTATAAGACTAATTACAACTCTATTATGTTGTATGGGCACATTTACCGAATTTTGTGTTTTTTTTTCATTAATTAACTGATTCGAATTTAATTCATTATTATTATATTTCCTATAAAATTTTCTATAGTCATAAGACTAGATTTTTTACAATCTAAGTGAAAAAAAAAAATTTCTTGCTAGACCTACAGATTAAGCTTATTAATAGGCATAATAATATTATGTTCTTTAAATCCTGCAAAAATTACATATGCTAATAATATGCCTAATAAGTAAAGAACGGTTTACATAGGGTAATATTTTATTTAAACTCCATTGAAAATTAAAAAAGCGAAATATATACGAGTACATATTTCGCTTTTTCGCATTTTGAACATGATCTGTTTTTATTCAAGGTGATATGTTTTTTGTTAAGTGTTACAGTGTAAGGAACTCGTTTGTAGCCATCCTGTTGCCCTGGCGGGAATGTCACCAAATGAAATAATTATATTTTTTTTATCGCAATATTAAGTAACAGGTTACGTATTTGTACGTTTTATTAAGCATTAGTTATGTGGCGCGCATTTATTTTTACAAAATAATAATTGTGGCGCCATATTTTGTGTGTAACTTGAAAAAGTTTTGTTTTAACAAAGTAAAAACTTTCTGCAATTTCATTATTTATGAAAGAGTTCTAGTAACAAAAAATAATTGTATTTATTTTATTTATATGCCAGTTAATCTGTGTACGCGTTAAGGATAAAAGTAAAAATTTAATGATTATCTTTTGTAAGTTTTGTTGGTTACGAGATCTAATTTTAGATAATATATGAAGCTTTCCTACTAAGCAATGCCAATTTTCTACAAGAAGTTTTCCGTTCGAAAATGTGAACCAAATGTCGGAAACTATCGAGACCGAAGCCGAAGCAACACGAAGCGACATTATCCGTTTACAACGGAACAATTAAGCGACGATAAAGATTTATAGTCGCTCGTCGTACGACTTAAACCAGAACGAGACGATGATGACATTTATAATTAGCCAATTACGACGACATACAAGTAACAAATAAATCTTGAAAAATTCACGCCACGCAATCAATGGCTCTCCCAGTTTTTGTACCATTAAGTGGCACAATGGAGTCATTATGGTTATATTCGAGATATTTCACCCGAAGATTAAATGTAGGTAATTAAATTAGCAAGCGGACAAGTATTTATTATTTGTTTACGTTGAAAAATATTGAAAACTTTACAATAAATAATATTCGTTTGCCAACCTCGCGGACATTTACATTATGCGGGATAATCTCATTAATATTTATGATGAAATAAAAATAAATTATCCTTGCGTACGTCCGTCGACGCAAGTGAGCGCCACCTGCTCTATATAGCAAAGCACTCATTGCGCCCTTATTGCGGTTGAGGAACGACTAGTTTCGCTTGGCGGGAAAAAGTCTTCCCCGCTATTAATGTCGGCACACGTACATTCATGCATTTTTTCGTAACGTACCCAGAAACCCCTTTCATTTTTCTGTTTTGAGAATAATAGGTGCCCAAGTAACGTGCAGGTGTTCTTTGCATTTATATGATTAAGGGTATAAGGTTGATGAACCCATGAGAGATTTTGTTACTTCTAAGTTCTAGAGAATCTGACTCCCAAGTACAATTTGATATGTTGTGGGCATAATACTTAAATTATTTATTGACTAGTTTATCTAAAGCCCACACCAATGTCAATAAGAGACTTAAGCTCTCAAAATATCTAGCCTCCCTCTACAATGATGAGCGCTCTGTGGCCTAGTAGGCAGATCGTTTGATTCGTACCTACCAGTTATGTGGGGTTCCTATAACTCCATTCCTATCGGCTTCACTTACCACTTACCTTTTGAAGACTCTCATCCAAATCCCTATCTATTATACATTTATATATCGCTACCTATGAAGAAAAACCAGCCTTCGCCACTGGTAACCTAATACAGAGAGAGTGCAGGTTCGATTCCCAGGTTGTCGCGTGTACGAATGAGACATTTTCAGCTCTTAAGTACATTATACGGACGCTCCAACGGTGAAGGAGAACATCGTGAGGAAACCCGCAGACGGTTGGCCCCAGACGTATTGACCAGTCATTCCTCTGGACTAGGCTGACTGTGTTGTGAGCAGTCTCACAACACAGTCAGCCTAGTCCAGAGGAATCCGTATGTGGTTGGGCAACCATACGACATATAAAACAGAGTACTCTATAAGTAATCCAATAATGGATGAAAAGGTCTAAGTTTCTAAAACGATGTACATATTACGACGACGACCTTTGTGGCTGAGTGGTAAGCGCGTTGGTGCTCAAGCTGGGGGTCGCGGATTCCCTCCGAAGGAACAAAAAGTTTTTCCGTTTTCCTGGGTCATGTATGTGTATTAAATATGTGTATAATATAATAAAATTCTTGAATATAATATGTATAGTATAAAAGTATTAAATATACTTCCCGTTTTCTGGTACCTGTAACACTAGTTCTTCGGATACTTAGCACGGGGCCAGATTGACGTGGTGTGAAGCGTCCATAGATATTATTTTTATTATTTCTTTCTCAAAAAATACTAGAATAAAGATTCATAGACCTAAAAAAAATGTCCCAGAAATCTGAAATGGCACTTGGCACCTTTTACCTCTATCTAACGCATAAAAATCACGACGTAGCCGTCAGTTTTGTGTTATTTTAACCTACTTTTTATCAGTTTCGCTCAATAAGAAATATAACATTGGAATGACTAAGTAATGTAATAGAATAATAAATGATAACATCCGCATTAAGAGAACTTACGGGGCATCATTTTATATTTAAGCGAGACAACAATGGGGCCGGCTTGTGTGGAGGCACGCATTATTTTACTGTACACTCGTATACAAAAGTGCTTATAGAATAAACTAAAAATGTACTAAACAAATTATTTTAATGTATTTAAAAAAATGTTATTTCTTAAAATAATTTAGAACATATTTTGTTTTTGATAACTTATGAGCGACCAGCTCATGAAATACTAACAATGCCTGAACTAGCTGTTGCCCGCGGCTCCGTCCGCGTAAATACAGTATCCCAAAGGAACACTACTTTTTTGGGATAAAAAGTAGGCTATATTTTAATCCAGAGCCTGAACGTAACCATACCAAATTTCAGCGAAATCCGTTCAGTAGTTTTTGCATGAAAGAGTAACAAACATCCACCCATATATCCATACATCCATCCGTTCATACATCCATACATCCATCAATCCATCCATCCTCACAAACTTTCACATTTATAATATTAGTAGGATTAATAAATTTGTTTTTTTTTTGCATTTTTTGTACTTACCGCAAATTTCCGATATCTACATCTAAAATATTTTCGTGTAACAGCCCCTAGTGGGGCTAGCCCCGTAAAATCCGATAAACAGCCGAGACTCTTTATTTTATTAAATTAATAATCTCACCGTATCCATTAGGACTTTTTTCCGCGATAGTCTATTACGACAGATTCGTTCCGACGTCGGACAATTAATATTAATTAAGATTTAAATTGGTCTAATTACATAGAACCCGGCCCATCTTCCAGCTAGCGATTCTTTATACTTATACAAAGGAACATTTAATAAATTATTTATTAAATATCTTTGTATAAAATATTTTTTACAGCAACAATAGATAAAAAGAGTTTTTAAATGATTGTGTTGTTGATAGTACATTTCTGTTTAATGTTCGATTTTCTTTGCAGGTAAGTTTTTACATTTGATGACTCGGTCGGTGGACGCGGAAATTTCTCCTCCATACGAGAGATAAGCAGCACAAGATCTATATCAAGGTCAGTAAAGTAGCAGATACTACTTACTTCTAGAACAATCGGGAAGTCTTATCGTCGATCTCAATGAAGCTCAAGTAAACAGTTGATGCCTGTCACGCCAACCCGGTAAGTAATCTAGTAATAAAATCATGTAGAATCTAGATTATTGGGCTCTACGCCAACCGAGAATTAATATTAAAATATAATTATAACTAACTAGTTTCGTTTTGAATGTTAATGCCTACTCTAAACGTGCAAACTTATAATAATCGGAATCTTGGAATTCTTGTAATATTCTTGGAATCTCGTGTAAATATATAATAATCAGAATCTTGGAATTCTTGTAATATTCTTAGAATCTGGTGTAAATATATAATAATCAGAATCTTGGAATTCTCGTAATATTCTTGGAATCTTGTGTAAATTTATAATAATCAGAATCTTGGAATTCTTGTAACATTCTTGTAATCTCGTGTAAATGTATAATAATCAGAATCTTGGAAACGGATTTAACAATTTCTATGTAATTTATTATGAAGGTGATTCTGGGATGAAAATTCGATCTAGCTAGATAGATTTTTATCCCAGAAAAACGGCGAATTTTTGGACTTTTATGTATTTTTTCCTTCGTTGCGTTATTTCGCTATGAGTTATTTCGCTTTCTTATAGTCAAAGCTCTTGGCTAAGCTAGTGTACGTTGGACCTTCTGCGTTAATTAAAAAATGTTGTGATTATTCTTTGAAATCGCCATCTGTTAATTTTTACTATACTACAGTTTCTACTTGAACTCCGAGCAAAGTCTGGTCTCCCATGTACTTTTGTCAGTAAGTGACAAAAATTTCGGAAAATGATATTCAAAAAGATTAAGAAATAACAATATTTGGACCGTGAAAAAAATACAAAGTAATAATTTTAATTGAACTTTAGTGTTATACAAGAAATTAGAAGTCACAGGCAAGTAGCAATAATATGTGGGATCGCGTGAACACCACGACCAATTAATTATCATCTTCGGTTTAATTGTTGATGACAATTAAGTTATTGAATAATGGTTATTCATAAGACGACGAGAACGCGAGTCACACTTCCGTGATCAACATTCCACTCGATATACATGTTAGCCACATCTGACGAGCCGCATGTAAACGTAAACATTCGCGAGACAAAATACGGGGGCTAATAATGAAATCGTTCCGTATGAAATACGAAGCGCATAGGTAGTAGCGCAGCTTTTATTGGTGAAGCGAAACACCGCGGGCTCTCGTACTCTGAATAAATACAACCCCACACTATGTGTTACACGCCTTTCAGATTGTTACACGACTTAAACGCTAACAGCTTCTTTTAGTTTACTGCACTGGCTTTTTTGTGGTCGTAGCCGCAATTACCCCTTTCATTTTCTTCGTGTGCCAACGCTTTTATTTTATCCGCACCGTCTACGATACTTTTTTTATATTCTCGCGTATCGCCGTAAGTTTTAATAGTGCGACTACAACCCTTTCATCGCGCGACAATATGCCTCCTGTCGCCCGCGCCGCGCCGCGAGCGTAAAAATTACACGCTCATAATATAGTGGTGTGAATTGTCTCTTAATTTGTGGTTGCCGTATATTCCACCGTCAGTCGCGCGTTAGTGGATCATTGAGAGCGGCAAAGCTTTGCGTCACCGACTTTTAGCTCGGCTTTTAATAGCTTTAAAAATGTTAGCGAGTCGCGTGTCTCGCCGCACGCCGGCAGTTGTTGAGATAATTTGTACGTAGTTACGGCGCCCGGCAATAATGTGTTACAACGGTGTCTCTATCAAAGAATCTCTAGCGGCGTTTAATTTTATTAAAGCTCGTACACATATCGTAAAGTTGAATTCACTTCGCTCCCAGAGGCACGCGCAAAGGCGCCGCGCGTCTCCGGCGCTCGGACACCGGCGCGGAACATTTTATCTTGCCGAAAATTTAACCCGTCGAGTAACACGAGAATATATCTCTCGGATTTATATCCATCCGCGAATTCCGAGTTCATTTTTCCGACGGAAGTGGCGTAAAATTATAACACTTAAGCGTATTCATATTAAAAGTAACGAGACCGCTCGGCACGCCATTAAAACGTTTCGCTTGCACAGGCTCCGAGTAAGCTTTCCTTAGTTTAAGTGACAATAATTAAATATCTCTATCGCTGTTTTCATCGGCACGCCGAGGTGCGGTGTAGTGGCTTAATTATGACATTTCAGTTAAATCTCATTTTAATGCCATGTATGACGCTCTCGGCGCGGGCGCGCGGCCCGGTGAAAAGGCCCTCTCATTAAATTAGTCCGGCGGTTGGAGCACTATGAATTTACTTAGCTTACGCACTGATTCACGTAAGTGTGAAACTCGCGCTCTCGAGCCTTCTGTGAATTAACGAAACACTGCCTGAATGCCTTCTATAGGGGCAATAATGGCACCTAGCATTTTTATGCGGCTAATTTTTGTCGTTCGCTTGCTTTGGACAACTTGAGGAACGCTATCCTTTTTCTCGCAGTGAATGTGTTTATTTCCACGTTCTTTTTTAATTCCACGTTTTTTAAAATTCCAACTTTTAATTTATTGATGGCGCTTTAGTTTTTACATTGGTGTTATAATTATTATTAAAGTGATTTTTATTTTACCTTTTCTATGAAAGAGCTACTAAGTGCTTACTAATGTAAAGCGCTTTGTTTGTTATACCTAGAGTCCTAAGACTAACCGTCCATGTAAAATTATAAACCCAAGTAGAAATAAGGCCTTACTATTTACTTATATTATTAACGCGAAAGTTTATAGGAATGTAGATATGGATGTACGGATGTAGGTATGTATGTGTGGATGTTTGTTACTCTTTCACCCTATAACCACTGAACTTATTTTAATGAGGTTTGGTATGGTAATATTAACACTTTAGGCTGCTTTTGCAAAAATGCACGGTTCCCCGGGAAGTCACAGGCAACACCTAGTCACTCACAAGTTTACAAAATACATTTTAATTAACATGAATAAATGATAATTTATTCAAAAAGTTACCAAAATAAATGATTTGTGGAATGATGAAGTATGTAATTTGCCTCAGTTCGAACACAACTTTGCATCAATTATTTTAATTACTTTCTATAACAGCCAGTAAATATCGTATTGAACTTATTATAGTGTAATTTACATGTAATAACCATTTGAAAAACTTGTTTATACTTGGACGTTATAATTTTGTGTTTGCAAGTGTTATCAATAAAATTAAATTATTCAGTAGACGTAGTAATTTGCCTCCTGCAAGATTCGAAAGAAGTGCTTTCCAGCTATAGTCGTGTTTACTATTTTCCAAATGCATCTTAGTATTACCAATTCTTAAAAACCTTCAGTACAAATTATTTGTTTATTCTTAAAAAGCTCTAATATCTATTACTAGCTGTTCGGCTCCGCCCGCGTAAATATTGTATCCCTCGGGAACACTGTACTTTTTCGGGAGAAATAGTAGCTTACGCTTTTCAAATTCCATCGAAATCCGTTCAGTAGTTTTTGAGTGAAATAGTAACAAACATCCCATACATACATACATTCATCCGTCCTCACAAACTTCTACATTTATAATATTAGTAGGATATTATCTAGTTAACAGTGTGTGTCCACTCGAGGCTAAGAGATTTTAACAGCAGATAATATTATGTTTTATTTTATTGACAAAGCACCCCCCTTTTGTGGGTCGCAAGTAGCAACCCCTTATACCTACAAGCAATTGAATATTTGATGTTTTGGGTTGAATAAAACTAAATAAATTATTTTGTTTTTGACCTACAAACATAAAAAGGGTCTTATTATATACCTAATAATTATTTTATACCTAAAATTTTTGTATATTATTGAATAATTTTATATACCTTACTCAAAGAAAAAAAAAACATTTTAATATCAAAAAAAAATCCTTACATCCTTTTATAAATTTTTACAATCCCAAAAGTTTATTCCTTCTACTGAAAATCTATTGTTGAAAGTTTAAGAATACTCAAATTGCAGACAAAAATTATAAAACACCATTTCGGGTTCGCAACCGGTGAGGGTTTCGATCCCCAAAGGTATTTTGCAATTGGCATTACTGGTAAAGAGGGGAATCTATTAAGAAGTTAAGGGGCCCCATATACGGTACGGTTTTCCTTCAGTACGGCTTGAACGCATGCAAAATCGTATCGTAATTTCGAGATCACATCAGTCGGCCGAATGGAATGAAGCGATTCGTTCCAGTGTCGCCAGCTCTGTTTTTACGAAACTACTAAACTCGCGTCGATTTCTACTAAAAACAACTAAAATAATACTGAAAACTATAAAAAAAGCTACTAAACTCGGGAATCCGTAAAGCACCCAAAAACCACGGCATTTTAGGTTTTGTTATATTAAAAAAATATTATATTGAATTTTAGTATACATTTTACAGTTAAATTAAAATATACTAGGAAATATTACGTATATATTAATTTAACGGGCAGTTTTAAGGAAATTACGGACGAATTTATTATTATGATAAGTTGTATTTTTTTTTTGTGCCTAACCTAGACCATTTTGCATATGATTACTGTCTGGCTCTTTCCTACTAAAACAGTATTAACAACTAAATTCCTACTAAGGAGGGAATAAAATACTTAATTTAGTAGTAAAAATTTGTAAAATAACTAAGTTGGCAACATTAATTATGGACTGTACGGATGGACTGAACGGACCATGTGTGGACAAATCGCTTCAGTTCTCGCCAGAGCCGTGCGGGCGTGTATCGTGTATCGTGTGTTTTCGATGTGTTTAATTATTACACAATTATTAAACACGACCGTAGCTCGCGGCAAACCAGAACGAATTGATGCGATTTTGCTGTGTATGTGCTCGAATCCGTTCAGGCCGAGCTGACGTCAGTTGGGTAGGATGCGATTTTTTCCCTGTATGTGCTCGAATCCGTTCAGACCGAACTGACGTCAGTTCTGAATGAAACGTGATCGGCCTCTCGTCTGTGGAGGCCTTATTATTTATCTCGTGACTAAGAAATCCTAATATTAGTAGATCTACTATTAGAATCTCTCACACATTGTATAATATAATATTGATGATAAAAAATAGCGTCACAATTTTCTTGCCAAAAATATCGTCGGTTCTCTAAGAGGCTGTGGTATCTCTGATCAAGCCTGCATAGTTTTTCCCTATAGTAGTAGTAGCCGTAGAGGATCCATACTGACGCTGCGCTACTCTACGCAGATGGGGGTAGAATTGCGTAGCATTTACACCTACATATTATATTTACTCAGAAGCTCTCATAAATGTAAGTAATGCAAGGGGACTCGGATTCGAATCCCGTAACTTCCCTAGAACAAATACTCATACAATATTAATAAAAAGAATGCATTTACGTTGTCCATCCATCCATAACTATAATAACCATAATCATGACTAGGTTAGTGTGGTGTGACGTTTGCTAATAGGTACAGTCAGCGTCAATAGTTACAAATTCTGATTGTCTATTATCTATAATTATTTATTCTTAGATAATAACGTTAGCTAGTAACGATAGCTCAGTTTGCAAAACATTATAGTTTGTAATTTGTATGATGCCAGCTTTAATTTTTTGCAGCCTCAAAACTCTGTGGCTCAGTGGATAGCGCGTGGCTGCTTAAGTCGGAGGTCGCGGGTTCAAGTCCCGCCGAAGGGATAAAAAGTTGTTCTATGTTCCTGGGTCTTGGATGTGTATTAAATATATAAATATATAAAATATATAAATATATAATAAAACAGCCTCCGTGGTCTAGTGGTTTAGAGCTTGCGCTCTCGACGCGGAGGTCGTGGGTTCGATTCCCGCATTGGAACAACAAAAAATGTTGTTTCCAAGTTTGGTTAGGGCAATGTAGGCTGATCACCTGATTATATGACAAGAAAGATGATCCATGCGTCGGATGGGCAAAAAGTCAGTCCTGCGTCTGATCTCTCGCCAGTCGTGTCGATTATAAAAAGTTAAAAGGAAAAGAGAGTAACAGAGATAAGACATCAGAGTGAAATCAGAGTTCTTCAGTTGAAGCAAAAATCATAAATTTTTAGAAACGTTACATGAGTATTAGGTAGTTTAAGTTTTAAACTTCCCTGTACAAAATATATATCAACCCTCGCTTGTTAAGACCATAATAGCTCATCGATATTACCAACTGGTAGGGAGGCGCTGGTTGCGATAAAATTTGAATAAAGTTAACACTTTTTGCGCTCAGCATACCTTCTAACAATGTGGATGGATCAATTAATGAATAATTAACGTTTCATTATAAGAATAATTATAATATTCATTTCCCTTGCTTCAGTCGGCAAACGGTAAAATATTGTAATCGTGACAAAAGCGGTTATAACGTTTTGTTCCGTCCCTTTACCCTTCGGAATAATCAATTTTATTTCTACGCATCCTACTTCTAGCATAAATGTGAAAGCTTGTGAGGATGAGTGGTGGGATGGATGGATGGATGTTTGTTAGACTGTCCCGCAAAAACGACTGAACGGATTGCGATGAAATTTGGTATGGTAGTAGTTTAAGCCCTGGAATAACTATAATAACGAAATGGTATTCCCGTAGGATACTGTCACGGGAAAAAGCTAATCAATAATCTGATCTAGAAAGTACCTTTTCGTTTTTAACTTCGATCAAGATCTTGTTTGTTATAAAAAGTGCAGTAATAAAATTAAAATAATCTACAAAACGAAATTCTCAAGTGGCGATAAAGTTGCATATTATGTGTTTTGATATTACATGTTTTATATTCCGTTCGAAATACATATTATAATGGGTGAGAATTAACAATAGGGAGGATTTTAATGTGAAATATAGCTTTAGTGGGGTTACTTGGGTGAAAAACCTGCGCAGTGCACCAATTTTACACCACTGCGCAGGCGTCGAGCTACAACTCAGCTCTTTGCAGCTGAGATTTTGAGGGTTGGCTGTATTGATTATGATGTGACCATTCCCATAATTTTTTGAATTTATAATGACTATATTGTTATGCCCTCTCCAACGAGTGACGCAATAAATTAAAATTTATACTCTCAAATTTGTTTTACGATGTTATCTTTTGAACTATTTATTTTCATACTAGATTGCATTTTGCGATTTGTTGTGGAAACAACGCAGAAAATTTGCATTTTATTAATGCCTGAATCTTAATCTCGACAAAGAATATATCGCAGCCATCTAGTATAATTAGTCAGTCAATGCGACGCCTGAGCCGTTCATTATACGCCGGCATCCAATGAAATTAGTTGAACGATAGTTATTTAAACTCGATTCACCAAGCACGTGAGGGTACCTACCACCTACCTGTGAGACATGCTTCGGCACTTATATGCTGGCTTGACCGGAGTGGTAACACGGCCTCATAAAAACCGGGCGTGAAATAACGTCTTTGATCAAATAAAATGCTTTTTGCAATTTTTAATCCTAGAAAAAATATTACGGTTCTAAACTATATTGTAAACACAGGATGTTATTCTAAAATTATCACATTGTAAGCTACCATTATAGAATCAGTGGAATAGGGTACGTGTATTTGTATTTATTGATGACATATATTTTTTGCTATGCGACAGTCGTGTTCTGTTTGATTTGATTTGCCGGTGAATAAAATATAAGGTAATTTTGTAAGCATTTTGCATTCGTGATACGGACGAATAAACCCTAATTCGTAAGCCATAAAGGTCAAGATGCAATGAATATTGCAACATTATGATACCTTGTTTGTCAGGTTTTGTTCTAGCTACAATTCAAATTCATAATTACAGCTTTCATAGAGTTGAAAGACGAGGTGCATTTCAATTTGTCGTTAAACAATTCTAGAACAATCGACGACGAATTTATTAAAGAATAAAGCATTAATTGGAGCGAAGTTTCTTTTACTCCTCTATTATTGATTACTAGTCTTGTAGTTACATAAAAAATACGGTGTTAGTAGAGCTTACAAACGAATCTTAAGTTCTGACTTATTTCAAATACACCCTATTGACCCGACTACGGCGATGTCAAAAGGATTTTGGCAGTCTAAATAATATGAATGTATGTCTGTGTACGTCTAAACAACTGATCCGATTTTAATGAATGAGGTGGCCCGGGTAACATGGCTATATAATTTACGTAGTCGGGCTTATAGTTTTTGTTTATTATCTTTACCGTGCGAGAACTATGCTTCGATACACTTGACTTCACAGATACCACTACACCGGCAATTACGCTTGCGTTATGTTTGGCGCACTCAGTGAGACCGAGGGTGCAGAAAACTCCAAGGGATTTTGGGGGTTTTGAAGACAGATACGCACTTGTATCTTCTCTGGTGTTGCGGCAAATGTGGCAGCCCCAAAGGGAGATCTCCGACCGAGCGAGGTGCTATGCTCGGTCAGGCCGAAGCGTATTGTAGTGATTTTCAGATGTTGTGTATATAGGCGTCGATCTTAGAAAACTTCGATAGCGCGATTCAGGATTGTACCACTAAGTGCTCCACCACACTGGTATCCACAGGCGGCTCCGCCCGCATAATAACAGTATCCACGGGAACACTACTTTTTCGGGATTAAAAGTATCCTATGTTTTGCATTTCATTAATCCAGAGCTTAAACTACTAAGTACCATAGCATTTCATTGAAATCCATTCATTAGTTTTTGCGTGACAGTAACAAATAAACATCCATCTATCCATCCATCTATCCATCTCTACAAACGTTCACAATAATAATATTAGTAGGATTTACCATTAGGCGATTCCATTGCTCACTTCTCCCGTCTTCTTCAAAGTGTTTTATCTTCTGATGTTGATGCTAACATTGTATCCTACAACTATTATAAATGTGAAAGTTTGTGACAATGGATGGATAGATGTTTCACGCAATAACTACTGAACGGGTATTGATGAAGTAATTGTAGTAGTTAAAGCAATGGATTAACAAGTATTCTACTTTTTATCCTGAAAAAGAACAGTTTTCCCGTGGGATACTGTATTTTCGCGGAGCCGCAGGAAAACCCCTGCAAATCATAAGGCCTGTATTTACTTGTAAAATTTCGTTGCAGTCCCAGAACCTCTCCAGTTTTGGCACGTCACACAGTTGCCTTACATTTTTTATTATATAATTTCACATCTGACCCAGACTTAGTGTCCTCCTTAACCGCGATCTTATAACAAAGAACTACAGAACTCTTGACTGGTATTTTGTTAATGGCTTGATCGATGTACATTGTACAATACAACAATGCTCATTAGCATTGTACTAAAATGTATTCTTATATCATTTAAATGTCGAGATTGAATCTTGCTTCTTTATAACATTCTAATCGTAGACTAGAACGTATCGTAAACTAGAACTAGCTGTTGCCCGCGGCTCCGCTCGCGTAAATAAAGTATCCCGCGGGGACACCGTACTTTTTCTGGATAAAAAGTAGCTTATGTTTTAATCGAGAGCATATACCATACATATAGAGAGTATAAGTAAATAACGAACATATAGAGAGTACCATACCAAATTTCATCAAAATGTAATTAATAGTTTTTGCGTAAAGAGTAATTTAACATCCATCCATACATCGATCCACACAAACTTTCACAATAATAATAGTAGTAGGATATGAATAAGCTGATTTCTCAAACGAATCTTAAAGTTAAGCGCTTCGTAAATCACTGTTTGCTCTGCTTGGCAGAATCATAAGAACACCACGTGTGTTAAGAGTAAATTTACAACTTAATGGTAAAGACCATTAACTTCCCTTTATTTGAAACCCTCCGGAATACGGGAATAATCAATTTGACTACCAAGTCAGTCGTAAACATAATTATATACAGAACTAGCTGACCCAGCAAACGTAATTTTGTTATATAATACATATTATTTTTATAAATAATAAGAATATATTTTTATAAAAGAAAAAATAGATAACGACCGATTCCCTGACCTACCGAATATGCAAAAAAAATTTCATAACAATCTGTCAAGTCGTTTCGGATGACTGTGTCTCTTAATACCATGACACGAGAATTTTATATATTAGATATAGGTACTTTTACATTTGGAATACATAATTACCTAAATTTTGTTACGCGTACATTTAATGGCATGGACCTTGATAATATGCCAGTGATGTGTTGGGGTCACTTTACTTGTTCGTGACAGGAAAGCGGACGTCCCCATTGACCGAGCTAGTTTAATACTTAAAAATAAAGGTGCGGAACTCAAATTAAATCATCTACGCTCAAGTGGTATGAAGCGCTCTATACGTGGCAGTTACGTCTTGTGTAGTTACTCATATTTTTAACTGACTGCCAAAAAAGGAGGCGGTTATACGTTCGGATGTATATGCATTTTTTTTGTATACTCAACGCTCAACTCCGCCGTCTGTTGACCAATTTTCAAATTCATTTAATTTTTTTTCTTTTTTTTTTTATATCGTAATATATCATATCGCTTTATATCATAAAGGGTAAGTATAATTCGAAGTTGGTCCCGTTGTCACCAAAGTGACAGGTTACCCGATGATGGGATCCATGAGGAATCGAGGGAACTCCTCGAAATTTATATGGACACATAAAATGATTTTGACTTTTTCTAAAGTAACCCAAGCATATTATGCTACCAAAAAGTTAGATTTTGCACCAAGGTATATACCCTGGATCCAAAAGTACTGAACACCACTCCTGACTATACTATATATATTCGTGTTTGGTAATTTCAGTGTTGTTTAAAGAACTGTAAGCATATGGATATATGTCAATTACAGTAATAATCATCATCACCATCAACACACCATACATCATCACATTATGATGGTATAATGGGTACTTCTCATTGTGTTTTACACCGACACGGATATCTTCGAACATAAATTTGCCGTTTGTGGATCTATTTGGAAAATTCTTATGTTGTTGCTGTAAAAAAATTCCCCTTTTAAATTCTGCTAAAAATGTAACTATTTCTCTACACAATCTTCATAATTTTGAAGTCGGCACCACCCAACTTAAACGTGAGCTCTATAAAATAATGATTTATCAGGATATTGTTCGGGCTGGTACCGCCTTCAAAATAATGAAGATTGTGTAAAGAAGTAGTTAAAATTTAAGCCGAATATAAAAGTATACTCATATACTTTTTGTGTATTTTTATTTTTGAAGTCGGTTTAATTTCTTGTTTAAAAATAATAATTCTATTTAAATTTAAATTAAATCATCTACGCTCAAGTGTTGAAGCGCTCTATAAGTCGAAGTTACGTCTGGTGTAACTCGAAGCTACTCGTATTTTTTGTTTTCTTTTCTTTAATTTCTCAATGAAATAATCATGAGCTGATAAAGTTTGTTCCTTATTCGTAACGTATAGTCAATAGAAAATATCTAAGAATATCCGTCCTCAAATTTTATTTATAGCTGGACCAATTAAATTTTATCACCGATCGGAATGGAAATAAAAAGACGAATTAGAAAGATGAAAGGTCTTTGCGGGTTTTCAAAAATATTTAGTGGGTGAACCGTAACCGTAACCTATTTTAAAATCTAGCTGGAAAACTGTTCAAATGCCTTTTGTGAATCCGAACCCCAATAAAGCGAAGGGTGGAACAGATTTTATTTTTTCAAGGAAATGAAATTCCTTTGACGTCGAACTAAAATGAATAATGGAAGCCTGCACTAAAGTTTAGAACTAATGCCGAGACCGAAAAATTATGATGCACCACAAAGACCTAGATGCGAACTGATAAGTCTATAAATTCATTCTGTGTCCGACACCTAATGCACCGGCCTCTGAAAAATGGAAGTGAAATATATGACGTCGTGTTTCGAATGTAGTGAGTGGGCTCATAGCGTCGGCCTTCCATTAGAGACACACTCGCTCCGAAGGTGAGGGCCAAACGTTCGCCCCCATCTAGCAAAAAGAATAAGCCGCCTCGGCCGGTATTGATTTAATACTGGCACATGCAGTCACCCAATAGCGAGGTTGAAAAAATAAAATAAAAAAAATATGCATAATAAAAATTTGGCCCAGGCCTCCCCACTCGGCTACTCCGTTAATGCAATGGGGTGAAGGATCGATTATTTTTGGAATTACGCCTACGTACAACAGGGTCCCTTCGCTTTTTGGCGTTGCCTGTCATTTATTACAGTTTTTACTCGGGTTCGATTCTCCATTGTTCATTACGTGGATACTGGTGAAAATGCCACATGCACTTCATTACCAAATATTTGTATTAATTATATGGAACTTTTAATACGATATATTTTAAAGTTTCATAATTAACGTGTCCATTAATACATTTTTAAAGTGAAACCTATTTAGCGGCGTGAAAAGGCTTTTGAGAATGAAATTTCAAAGACGCGTAGTCGGGTCACGACACGATTTTGGATAAAACGCCATCTGTTGGAAGCCACTTATACTTCTTACATTACAACTTAACTTTATAAAGTACGGCTAAATACACAGGTGGCGCTGGGTGTAAATTTTTTTTGACGATTTGACGTCCTTTAGGCATAATGAGAGTATTTTGGATTTTAAATCATGCATGAAGTTTCACTTCTGCTACGTAGGTACACTTTTTTTTAATATCATCACACCATAGCCAATAAGACACCCGTTGATATTTTTGTGTAAGTTTTTAAGGCAGATTAATAGTAAGGTAGGTAAGACCTGATACAAATAAGGCCTATGCTTAATTAAGGCCTGTAGTGCGATATAGTCGGTTAAAATATGTTTACATCAAAAATACTTATTGACACGCATAGACAACTCACGACGCGGCAAGCAGTGCGCGAAAGGCCCACCTACAGCGACGGTAGTGAAGGTTTTTTGTGACGGACGGGCATTTTCATTGCGCGTTATTAATTTGTCGTGATTTCTATCGAATTTTAATACGTTATTGTTTGAAGTTTTGTTTCAAGTAATGTATACGGATCACAATATAACTCATCGAAAAGGTAACTATGACTTTAAATTGTAATTTTTAGAATACTGGATATGTGATTTAAATACTGCTTATAACATTTATGAAGTATAATGTACTAAATAAAGCCTACTTTTAAAATTGACCTTATATCTGACCCTAGGCCTTATTAGGAATCCTGTTGGAATTTTAAAGTTTATGTGTACTGTATTTATGGAACTGTAACACTGTTTATTTACAGATTGATTATCTGAGATTGTCTCCTCCAAGGCAAAAACGGTTACGTGGTCCGAAGAAAAGCTCGAGAGCGGCAGTTAATTATGTGCGTTGTTCCTAGGCCCTATTTAGGTACCTTGTTTAAATAAGGTCTGTCTTTATAATTTTTTTTTTTTATATTTAATAATATTTTGAGAAGATATTATGTAAATTTTCAAATTTTTGTTTGTTTGGGTACTAGGTAGAGAAGGTAGAGTATTAGAAAATGTTGACACAACATAATTGTCATCAAACCAAATCTATCAACTGTTGTTGCAACATATGATTTGCAGTGAACAAATCATTAAAAAAATATGCAACCGTAAAATAAAATATTGTGAGTTACGTAAAATATGAACGCGGTGAATTTATAATTGGCTCGGTCCATTCGGTGCCAGTATTGGGTGTTACACGAAATTTAATTCATCATTTCACATAAGTGACGTGTTGATAGACCTGTGACGTCACGTGGCGTCATTAAATTGGCATGTTTGCAGCTCAGCACTGATTGCCTTTAAATTGTTTACGAATATTCAATTTAAAAAACGCATTACGCGATAATGCAACTTATTATGACGGGGTACGGTCTATTTTGGGCGCGACTTTTGCTTCCTTGACCGCTCTGGACTGACAGTCAGAGTTTATTTCCGATTTGATGAAATTTCAATTCGCTGGTGTAACTAAATTTCAAATGCGTCAATGAACTGTGATGTTTGAGGTTTGTGTATCAATGCTAATAGATTAGGTTTTTTAATCAACTAATTACCTATTTTGTTTTTTGATTTAATGTTGGTAACTTTTGTTTACATGGTGTAAGGGATGGTAGTTATAAGCAGGAGAATAGAACTATAACGTTAAATTATAAAAACATAAGACCCGACTGCATCAAATAATTTTCATGTACCAATTACCCAGTATCAGTTTCACGACTAAGACGAACCTCTAATGCTACCTCTCAAACTCAAATGCGACAAGGCGTTTAGGCTCTAAAGGGCGCTAAAGATTTCTTTAGTTGCTCGGACAACATAACACTCCTTCTGGCGCAGTCGGGAAAAAATCTGTTTCATAATATATCTTCAACCGTGTTTCTGACTAATAGACTTAGGTTGATTGAGGCCTGCGATCAAAAATAAGTTTTTAAAATATTCTGCTAACAGCCTTTGAATTCACTTTGCGTTTCCCCAATTTTTTATATTTTGCTTTATGAAGCAAAATACGAGCAAAATCGACCTACCTACCTTTACGCGAAGTCATAACTAAAAACCATAGTTGTCCACAAACCGTGCGTCATAAAAGCATTCATAATTATACATAAACTATGTCCGTGCAACTAGTGGTCTAAAAACTGCGTGAAAACACGTCCGTGCAATGCGTACCGGGTATAACAATACCCGGATCAAATGTGCGGCTGCATAAAAACCGGCTAATTGGTGTTGCGCGATCATTGCCAATCATGGCCGAAAGTTATACCTAGTGATTGGAATGATATCGCTTAGATTTTCCATCGATATAATTACTGAAGTCAGTCAATCCTAAGGTCAAGGAGAGATCTTATGTCGATGTGGTGTGATTATTTTTAGTTTAGTTTGTCATGATCGAAAGTATTTTCAGCTATTAAATTCATCATTACCAACTCATTTACTGCTTGACAGTTCGGGGGTTACTTATAAAATTTAATTTTGTTTTTGGAAAAAAAAATGTTTGGTCAAAATTCAATGCCGTCGTTTACTTGCAATAAGTTTGTTATTTTGATAGGAATCAAACCTGTAATCTATATGTAGTTTAAATACCATAATAATACTATAGTTACCTATTTCATAAAAGAGTTAATAGTGTTGCGTTTGCTAATTCAATAAAAGTTGGTCGTATATGCAACTCTTTTCGTTGATTAACAAAATGCATGACTCTGAAATATTTGATAACACAAGTGCGGCATATTTTTGTTTGTAGCAAATGTATTTAATTTAATTTGATGTTTCCACTTTCCCTAATTAGCTATAAGTGCTGATAGATTTAATGAATTGTATTAGAGATAGCGGAAAATACCACAGATTCCTTATTTACATTACAATGCAATTGTTTAGTAAATATAAAACCAAGAGGGTGACGATCGAACCCAGAAGTCGATTGGAAAAAATGTTGTATCATAGGCTTTTGGGAAGACTCTTTAAAAGCCATCACAGTCTGAAACATAGAAATTTTAACATCGCGACGTGTTACTTACTACACCACGTCACACGCCAGATGCCCGGTGAATGATTTGGATTCAAAAAAGCAAGAGTAATTGGCACAACAGGTGTGTCACATCACTGGGCGGGAGCGGGACACGTAAAAATAGTGGGAAATTTGGCAACCTGTTAGTCCCGCGGCCCGCGATACCGCAACTTTTACCTCCGCCCCTGAATTGTTAACACGAATATCCGGATACTCTCGCTCGAGCCCGGCTAAATATCAACCGTTTGTCACGCCGATACACTTTTGTCAACATTTTCCATAATACGCGGTTTTACGTTGGGCCGGTTGAACAAATAACCGTAACCCGAAATAGCCGCAGTTATAATCCTGGAGGAAACATTGATCGCGTACATTACAAAAGTTAATTGTACATCATCCAGCGAAATATTTAAGAGCCAACACACATTTGAATAATGTTTTTCGGCACACATCGAAACAGACGTCCGGAGAGCCGGGATATTCGATTAAGTCAGTTGACCATGTCAATGACTTGAATTTCAATTAGAACAAATTACCAAGGGATGCATCGTAGCAAACTTGATTTAGCCACGCAGGCGCTCAAGGCCCGCCCGAGCTACGAATTAGTTCAACCCATTTTGGATTTGCACTGGTTTGGACCTGATATACGACGCATACGTATAATCTATTTTCTAGAGTGGCCGAAATCTCCACGAATTATCAGGACAATTCGATACGTTATGAGAATCCATGTCCCTCTACACACAATGGATACTTAGATGCTATTATATCGACGACTACAACTATCAATTTCGCTATCCCATATGCCTCGTAATTTTATATGCAAAATTCGTTTGCGGCTCTCACACTATTGTTTTGCGATTAGGTAACTGTATTATTGGTATCGTTATTGTGAAAGTAAAGGAGATGTTAAGCCTTTTTTTGTATCGTGTATTTCAAAATAGCAAGGGAGCTGGAGGCACTTTATGTATGCAAATACTCTACAAAACATAAAAATAAATATTAACGAAGTCGATGGATGGACGGATTATTAAACATTTTTAGAGTTTAATAATCATTTTTAATAAAACTGCCACAATCCTGCCTGCTTTAATTTCACAATCTATAAAATGTATTTAATAATATTTAATGGATTACGGAAACTATGATATAATGTTAAGACAAACGACAACAAAAGACGAAAACAATAAGAGTTACCTGACCTCGCCACTATTTGTAACCGACGAAAAAATTAGAGGCGGCTTACAAGTCAACGTATATATATTTTATTTGCTACTACGTCATTACATACATTACGTCTTCGTATCAACGACAATAAAATCATATAAGTACCTAAATTGAACCCAGCTATGGAAGCTAAATAATAAATAAATATAATAATAAAAATATATTTATTTTCTCACCACAAGAACAATAAAAGAAAGGTCTTTAAAAAATAATCAGCATACAAAAGCTAAATTTCCTTATGTATAGATAGAAATGTAATGATTTTACATAAAAAAAAACATTACGTTTAAACCAAACAATCTTCTAAAATAATTAACATAATTGAAAAACTTCTTTATTCTTACAATGTTCATTGAAACCTAAACCAAATTAAATTTTACTAGATTACTTCGAATAACAAATGAAGTGACAACCCTAATAACAGGGTGTTGACAATATTGACAGCAAGACGCCGTACACGCCTACGGTCATGCCAGTGCCGTGCAAGTGCCGTCCAGTGCCGTCCCAGTGCCGTGACAGCGCAGGTGGCGAGTGATGAAACTTATGTCCATTACACTTATGTAAATGTCCTTTTAGTCTTACGAGTGACTTTTACATTACGCAATACGAGCGTGGAATGTGAATAAAACTAGATACTACTTGCATAATATGTTATGTTTAGTAAGAATTGTACTTGCTACCGGTATTTAAATTACTTACACATTAAATACAATTATATAAGAAGATAACTAATTGTCTATTCATGTTAAATTCGTAATAATAATTATATATAGTTTAAATCAAAGTACCTGGGCGACCAAGCTTTGCTCGGAGTTATAGTACCCAATACGGAAAAAAAAAATTAGTCTGACCGGGACTCGAACCCGAGACCCCAATCTGCCAACAACGTCAAACGTACGCGTAGCAGAGCCACGTGCTTTGTCAATAAGAAAGCGAAATAACTCATAATATCTTATTACGCAACTAATGCAAAATTATATAAAAACTCAAAATTCCGCAGTTTCTCTGGGATAAGAAATAGAAACTGAATACTAAATTTCATGTTAATTGTTGAAGTCTCTTCCGAGATTCTGATTATATATTATTACAAGAGTTGCTCGTTTACGGTATAATATAAGATCGATCAAAAACACTTATCGTCAAGGTAAGCAACTTGTACCTAGTTTACACGCATGTCTTCAACATTACACCTGTATTATACCACCACTTTAAATAGCCATTGATCGTGTTCAGTAAGATCAAGCCTCGCTGAATAGCAGTTCTTAATTGGGGACTGTGTTAGGTAAAGAGGTACACAGCATTCGTGAAATTCAGTCCTCGTACCCGCCATGCTTACAGCGAAATTTGATTATCTCCTGTTAGTAGCGTCAGTCAAAATCGGCTCTGACCACCCGATATTAGTAATATCAAGTACCTAACTGATTATCGGCCCGAGCGCTACGGTATTATCATATTAAATTGTGATTAAATTCGTGTTTGCCTTTAAGATAGGGTTTAATAGGCATTTTATATCCTGCGATATTAATTTTACGTACGTTTTTTAGGGTTCCGTACGTGCGTAAGGGTAAAAACTCCGCTGTCAGTCCATCTGTCCGTCTATCTGTCTATCACCAGGATGTATCTCATGAACAGTGATAGCTAGAGGATTGACATTTTCACACTATAAATACAAATATTAAAAATAGAATAAAATAAATATTAAAGTATGTCTCCCATACAACAAAAGTGGTTTTTTTATCGTTTTGTACGGAACCATTCGTGCACGAGTCCGTCTCGAACCTTGCCGGTTTTTAATAAGCTTGTGCAAAAGTTGGCAATGCTTCCGGGCAGCGACTGGAAATACTTTATCCAGGTTTATCAATGTACCTAGTGGTTCACAAATACGCGATTCTTAGTTAATAATTTGTACACGAATTTCCTAAAAACAGTTTTATTTATATGAATGTAAGAGCACAGAAAAGAATCGTAACATCACCAAATCTGTTAACGTATTAGGTAAGACGCCGGTAGGTGCGGAGGCCGATAAATCCGGTGAACCATTTTCAGACCTTACTTCTTAGCAATAAGGTTCATAAGTGGTCCACCGGCATCTCTCGGCGACTGTACCTTTCAAAGTGTTAAAAATTCAGTTTATCTCGACACACACTAACTGTTGCTGAAATATTCAGTGGCAGATGCGAAGTTGAGTTACAGGAGAAACACTTATGCGTGATCCATATTGATAAAAAACGAGCGAGCCTTACAGTAGTCGCTTGTGATGTGTAACATTTTATAAAAAATATGCATTTCAAAAAAACACAATTATGCTAAGTACGATTTTGTAATATTATGATTAAAAAATACGGAATATTTTCCATTAAGCAGTGACAGATATCAACGTCAAATTTCAAAAAAAGCTAAATACTGAAATCTTTTTACCACCACCACCACTCTACCACCGCGTGCTCATTCGTAAATCCAAATAGCGCGCGCTTCTGCGACTTACTGTTACATACTTCCGTCCCATTTCACGAAATCACTCCCACAAATTGGGACAACATTTAAATTTGCAATAAGAAAGAGAGTGAGTGGCCTGTGATGTTACAACGGCTACGGCCATACATTTTTCATATAATATAATGTATGGCCATTACAATTTGCGACGTAACAAATCGACGAACGACATGGGCAATATCTGTTATTTGCTTATAATTTTCAATCTCGCCAACATAAATAATTGTCTCTTTTAGATTTTTGTACCCGTCTCTATTCGACAATTTTAAATTGTAAAATGATATATTCGATACTAGGCAACATCTCTATTATCAAGGCATTCAGACACCCACAACAAGAAAATAACACTCACCCCTGCGGTACAACTCACTCGGCGAATTACATTGTTTCACGACGGTTTTCCATGAGGCCATGGTAATCATACCGAGCGTCATTAAATCAGCCATCGAAGACGCGTCCGGGGTGCGCGCGTACATAATGAATTCGAATTGCAAAACACACCCACCGCCCCACAATACTTCCTATGTCCGATTATTTACTGCGCTTTATAACTCCCTAATTTGAATAAGGTACACAATCATCATCATCATCGAAAATGGAGTGTTCTAGCATCTAAATATTTACTACACATTATACAATATACCCTCGATGTATGTGGGTTTTAGTTAAAAGACTACACTATGTTTGATAAAAAAGCACTGAAAAAAGAACAAAAATAGACATTTACTTTTCACCCGACTACGGCGAAGCCAAAAGGAAGGGTAATGATTTGGGCAGTATGTATGTGTGATGTTTATTCTGTATAGACCCGATTTTAATGTATGAGGTGTCAATAGATTCGTAACATAGGCTATATAATTTGCATAGTCGGGTTATAGTAAGTAAGTTTTTAACTTTTGATTATTGTTGTCTTATACTTTAAACGATACGATCTTGTATATAAATAATCGGTATCTCGACAACGGCTACAAGTATTACCATGAAATTAAGCATGCAGGGAGTTTTGGGGGAGAAAAATCGATCTAGATAGGTCTTATCTCTTGGAAACTGCGTATTTTTAAGCAATATATGTTTTTTTATTTCGTCTTGCAACAATATATCAATAATTTCGACTGTCTTGCGTCAGTCTGATTGGCAGTTTGGTATGCGCACCTACGTTTAATTTTGCATTGTTTGGAAATTAGATAAATATTCTTCTGATTCTTATTCTTTATTTTTCCTTTAATTTTGTTAAAACTATTTTATCGTTCTACTAAAACACCGAGCAAAGCTTGGTCTCCCAGGTACTAGTTATTGTAGATACTAGGAAAAATATTGGTTATTTGAAGAATCATTTAACTACCTATGATCTTAATTCTTCTTATGTAGACACTGTATGTAAGCAGGGTAAATCCAATATGTTTTGTAATATCATAATACCGATGCAGTTCGAGACGTCTGCCGCAGACGTTCTTCCCCTGAGAGAGTAGTTCCTTTGAGCCACTCATAACGTATGAGTTCGACGTTACATCTCAGAATATAAAACTAAACCTCAATCAAAGTCGGAAAATGGAAGGTTAAAGGTTTACTGATAAAAGATATGAAAGAAAAAAAAGACATAATTAAAACATATGTTAAAACGTTCTATAAAAAATCGTGTAACTTGTAAACATTTTTCGTATATTATATAATAAAATAAAAAATCTTGTAGATTAAAATTAAAAATTTTAAGAAACCTCCGAATGGTCGAGCAATGAGCGAGCTGATGATGATGAATTATAGCTAAGAACACTCTCTCATATCAGCTTTTTTAAAAAAAAACAAAATCGGTTCCTCCGCCTGGGAGATACGATGCCACGGACAGACATACAGACAGACACGTCAAATTTATTACACCCCTCTTTTTGAGTCGGGGGTTAAAAATATACGATTCCCGCAAGGGAAAAAAGTTGCTCGCTTTTCTACAAAAAATTGCAAAATACGCCAATCGCCGCCAATGTAACTTATATTGGCGGCGATTTGTCGTAATTATTATGACTACGCATTGCAAAATTGTCAATTTTGTTTCGCGAGCGCTTGATGTTCTAACTCCAACTTTTTCATTCATCACCCTGCCGGTTAACCGCGTAACAGTTGTTTATGAATGCGAGTGTTAATATTTAAAAAATATACACTTTTATGCATAGAAATCGTATAAAATGTGAATTTGTTGCGCAAAAGTTTCACTCTAGAATCCCAAAAAAGATTTTAATAATGTCATGGGGCATTCTAACAGTTGATAACCCTGAAAAACTTGTGATGCTTAAATAATAATCGTTGATAAAGTAATACAATATTGGATGTGTTCCCCCTAATAGCTTAGTAAATAATAATTTATCGTATGCATCAAATCGGACCTGCCATTATTTGGAAACTACACCCAAATGATTTACTCTTAAAACGGAATAGTCGGAGAGCGAGATAGGAAATCGCGCATTTCATTACTAAACAACTAAACAGTTATCAGTACATGCCCCCCACAAGTCCTGTATATGAAACTTACATACAACGCATATTGTTTCCGAGTGGGTGGACGCGTGGAGATTAGATATTCGGACGCCATAGCCACTGACGAAAGTACACAATAATTTCGGCGTTCGGTTTTCGGACGGTAACGTGTAAATGCAGCTTAATTCTACAATTGTATGTGCATACGTGCATGTGCGGCTTTAATTTGGAATTCGTAGGTAGAACACGCATTGAATTGAGGAGTTGTAGTTCGGAAAGATTAAGGTTCCGTCTTTTCTGTAACATTTTCGACACTTTAATCTGCAAAGAACTTATTTAAGTTTTCGATTGAGGATCTGTTATGATTATAAGTGACTCAATAATTATATTTAAAATTGAAACAAAAATTTATATGTATTGTAGTACCTACCTATTACCTATCATTATTAATATGAAGCACATAATTACTTTTTACC
The DNA here is from genome assembly GCA_037179445.1 of Phengaris alcon alcon. Lineage (NCBI taxonomy): Eukaryota > Metazoa > Arthropoda > Insecta > Lepidoptera > Lycaenidae > Phengaris > Phengaris alcon. The sequence goes on from JAYRCH010000091.1 coordinate 712,581, forward strand.
CGACTACGGCTAAGCCAAAGTAAGGGGTATAACGATTTTGGCAGTCTATGAAAGTAATTAGTATGTATATTTGTTCCACCGTAGCGCCTAAACCACTGATCCGATTTTAATGAATGAGGTGTCCAATAGTTTCGTTGTAATAGTCTGGGTGGCATAGGCTATATAATTTACGTAGTCGGGTTATAGTTTTTAGTTTTTTTTAAAGTTAAAAACATATCGTAAGTTTATTATATAAATACAAGTAACATAACATGACAATTATCCATGACTCCCAGACATGACGACGACGGGTTTTTGTTGTGAAACAATAACATACTAATGAAGTGATTTCATAGAAAGTGTAGTTTATAAGTATCCGCTTGTTGGAGCATTGTACATACCGCTATTGTATGTAAATCCGCACAAATTATTTATTGAACAGTTTAGCTCCGTTCTTATTAAAAATTAATATCTTCACACAAACTATCAATACAATTAAAATATATTTTTTATGACTTGTAAAAAGCATTTAGTTCCTCCGCCTTTTTTTAAAGTCGGGTGAAAAAAAATGTTCGGCGAGAGAATATTTCAATTATTCTAAGACGTGAACTGCTACAGAAAACGAAATACATATGTTATATCAAATAGAGAAATAAAAAGCATAATAGATCTAACATATCAGGAGCTTCAGAAAGCCTCACCGACTTTCCACATCGTAGCGCTTTCTTATCTTTTCTTGGCTCTAAATTAAAATGAATTACGCCCATCATTGGTGTTTCTAGGGTTCCGTAATACTGAAGGAACCCTTGTAGTTTCACTCTGACCGTCTGTCCGTCCGCGCTTCTAGCTTTTGTAATTAAGAAGGTAAATTGATGAATTTTGGTATAGTTATAGATTTCGGTTTTGGCGTTATAAAATATATTTATTTAAGAGTTGCTCACCGTACTTGTGAAGTAAGGGAAGATTTTTTAATCTTATTAATTTAATTTATAAAATAAAGACAAGGTTTCATTCATGACCATGTTCGAGTAGGTAATCGGCCTCCATTGTGGTTTATAAGTTGCCCTCTTGGCATTTCTAAACTACGAGATAGAAACTTGTAAGTTTCTATGCATAAAGCGAAATTTATATTGTAAATACATGTATTTCAACTGGTTAAATATTCCCGTACAGTTGTTATTTATTCCCCAATTACGAAGAAATGCTGGATGCTGGTGCCACTCAATAAAGCATCAGTCGAGTCTTCAGCTAGCTCTTGATTACACCCGTCCCGACGCCCGACTTCCCCCATAAATCGTTATTAAATTATTTGACCAACATGTTCAGTCGCCGACACGTGTACCACTTGTGAACCTTATCGCCGTAGTCTAAGGTCGACAAGTGGTACACCAGCTTGTCGGCGAACGTACATGTGTTTTGGGAGAACGCTTGGGAATAGACAAGTTTTGGCAGCGTTTTTATGTTGATTCAAATACCAAATACGCGCTCCTCGTTAACTACTATTGTTCTTGCATAACTTCATGTATTGGGAAAAATACCCACCGTATCTGCACTGTTTTAACTAGCAGAGTTTATTCCATATTTTTATTTGTATGAGTCTTCGTGCGTCTCTTTTCTTCGTTTGTAGTTTGGTCGAGAATAGCATTGAATCTTTTTTAGATGGATGATCAATTAATATCAATTATAATATTGCTAACCATTAAAATATGTATTCATTGTGTTTGACAGTAAAGGTGATACGCTAAAATCTCAACAATTACCGTGACTACAGTCAATTTGGGCGATTCAAAAAGAAAGGGGCTTATGGATTTATTGTAAGAACATATTGTAGTCTTTGTATAGTATAACACGTTTCCGCTGTCTGTTAGCTTAGATCTTTTAAAGAAAGTACTCAATGGATACTAATGCAATAGATAGAGAGATTCAAGAACGTTTATATGTAAAATACATTGCACCCGTGCGAAGCCGGGCGGGTCGCTAGTAACGAATAAAGTCGATGGTGTAATTAATGTAACGCATTAATTTCTGTTTTCATTTATTTATTACCTGGACAAAGTACATTTTAAAATAAAAACGTTAGAAAATTTGTCTCTGAATCTTTATGTATATTATTATGTTGCCGGAGAGTTCATGAAATATGGCCTGTAGCAAAAATTGCGGTATCTACGTTTAATATCGAGTAGAGCATTACCCACAAGAGTTTATTAGCATGCGTTTGCGATGTCCAAGGCTTTGTAAAAGAGCAATAACGCACGTAAAATCATAGACAGTGTATTTAAATCGCCAATGGCTGACGTCACAATGGCGTCACCGTGCATTGTAGTCATTTGAGCGAAGTTCGCTATTGTCGTGAAGTTGCAGCTATCTGTAGATAACGTGCGTTTGTTCAAAGGACCTCTGTGAGTGCATTAATCGACGCTTGTCCACTCGTCAAATCACCGGCGGCCGGTATCTTTCGTTTGTTCGAACGGAAATGTTTCCGATATTGCAATGACGAAAGAAACCAGCGTTGTTCTTTATATGTTATTTAATTTATTAAGGTACGGGCAATCATTTTGCGGCTACGGGAATTATAAATAAGTAGTTATCTAGCCTAGTTTTGTTATTTAGACAATATCGATAAAATAAAAAGATTTAAAAATCTATATCTAAGTTGTAAGGATATCGGAACACCAGACAACTATCTTTATTTTTTATTTCATGGAACCCCAAAAGGGTGGGGGTCGCTGTGTCCTAGTCCGGATCACATACATAATATATTTAAAATGGTCCTGTATATCAGTAGCGAAGTCTGGCTCTCCATCTAAAGGAAGGAATAGCTTGTAGATTTAAGATCAGTTGCAGAACTTATTTTAATACCTATCTTAAGAAATTTTGTACCTCAGACAAAAAAAATTGTCATGTCCGTAAATAAGCACAGGTAGGAATTGCGGATCTATAAGGCGATGTTATTGGTCACTGAGTTTCAAAGTGTGCATACTGTACTTGATTGTATCTTAATTAAACATGAAGCTGGTGTGAATCGTGTTATATGGGCATGTCGCTACTGCTGTATATTTTCATTTAGGATGACGTACAGACCGGGATTTCCATGGACATAATATTATTTACGATTATAATGATACGTGTAATGCATAATACTCCTCCCTAAATTAGGAGTAGTAATAAGTTATGTATAGACTGCCCACGATTTCCCCCTACGTTAATAGTTAATGAAAATTGCAATACATATTGTATCAAATATTTAGTCGTAGTTTTCTCAGCGCCTCATAATTTGTGGGGGTGCATTAGTTATATTTATATATTAAAGAAATTCGTGTTAGTTACACTATTATTACTCAAGAATGGCTGAACCGATTTGGCTAAAAATTGGTGGTGAGGTAGCTTAGAACCAGAAGACGGACATAGGACTTTTTATCCCATTCCCGAGGGACGTAAAAGTGGATTGCAATTCCAATGTCTCGCTAGAAATCGAGAACAGCTGGACCGATTTGGCTAATTTTGGTCTTGTAATAATTGTGGATGTTCAGGGAAGGCTTAAACGGTGACAAATATTGCAAAAGCTGTATATATATAATTTTAAACCTTAGAATAAAATAGGGGATGTAAGTTTGAAATTATTATAAAGATATACTTTTAATCGCCCGCGTTTAATTGGGTTTTAAGTGTAATATCTTTATAATAATTTCAAACTTACATCCTATATACATATATATATATATATATATATATATATATATATATATATATATATTAAACCTTAGAATAAAATAGGGGATGTAAGTTTGAAATTATTATAAAGATATTACACTTAAAACCCAATTAAACGCGGGCGATTAAAAGTATACACTTTATCACATTATAATTGAATGTAGAAATGTAAAAAAAAACTATTCGGAAAATTATCGTTCGGAATTCGAAAGTGCGTGTAAGATGAAACATCAATATAAGTTTGAGTTTCGATAGACAGGACCTGTTAATTATACGCATGAGTGGGGCAAGGGGGCGGATGGGGGTGTAATGGGGCGACGGGGTGGAGGCTGCGTTTGCTGAACAAATGCGGCTGATTAGCCCCGCTTTGTCGTCTCCCTGATGCCGATAGTTCTGATGATGTTAATTTCTGCCAGGTGTCTTGTTCATGCTATTTAAAAAACTTGTACTATTTAAAAAAAATGTTGTCTGTTAATTCGGTTTACGGACGATAATGTTCGTGGTAACGTAATCGCAAGCCGAACGCTTAGGCCGATCGTGCCTCTCTATCGCTTGTTCCGCAATCTCGCTGGCACGCTCGGCTCAGGCGGAACGTGACAATTTTTCGTGCGTGCAACTGGCGTTCATCGATTCATAAGACGTCAAAAATATTTCGTTGTTTACAAATATATATATATATATATATATATATATATACCTACACTACCTATATATAATATACACTATATATAATACACTACCTCGGGTTATTATCACACACTACCACGGTAGAGTATATTGTATCTATCGAACGCACGCGTTTAGTAGATACAATTATGTTAAACGTTTACGTTTGTGAATCTGTCATAACATTTTTTTTAAATTATATCCAAGAGACAAAAGATATTATGAAATTAAAAACATTGGCTTGTGCCGCTAACGACTTTTCCGCGACAAAAATTCAGACCGCTAGCTTTATTACAAACGAAAATATGGGGGCACGAAAAAGCCGCGAGAAAAGATAGTTACGGATGCTAAATACTTGGCGATATCAGATAGTTCGAATTTAAAAATTATATTAATTAATATGGGCGAATTTCGACGACAGGGCGATCTCTAGTTATGATTAATCAGCTACAATTATCTGGTCACTTTAAAAATAAATTTCGTGATTTGTTCTAGAATATTTTGCTATTACTTATAGATATGGAGCTGGCGGCAATTTTACAGTTTTTTTTTTACCTACGAACTTATTTATAATAAAATCAGAGCAACCTCGCCACTATTATTCTGTAGCTCACATAGTTGCAGATTACATTACGTCTTCTTATCAACGACGATAAAATCATATAGGTTCTCTAGCTGACCCGGCGAACGTTGTTTTGCTATGCATGTATTATTTAATGCCACATTGTCGAAAAAATTACAGAAATAATTATTTAGTTGTGGGTTACCCTTATCATTAACGGGTTGAAAAAATAAATCACGACCAATTATAGACCTACCGAATATACAAAAAAAAATCATTAGAATTAGAGCCGTTTCGGAGGAGTGTGTCCCCGACACGAGAATTTTTATTTAGAGAATTTAATGATTTATTTATTTATTATTATTTAATTTGTTATGATTAATAATTATTGTAATTCCTTAATTATTAACTGTATGTCTATATATTAATTTAATTCCAATCTGTTGCATAAATTTATAAATGTTATTCAACTTTCCACACCTAACATCTTGCATGTTTAGGATATTTTGCACGCCATTGTGATGGCATAATGTTAGATCCTAGCTATTATTATATTTTTAAGACCATATTTATACTACATTCTTACAATAAAGGATTGATTGATTGATATATCTCTAGTATCAAGAATATCTTTTGTGATGTAGGTCCGCAGGTTTAACACCTGACTTAATTCTAATTCACTTTTCGCAAACAATGGCGCCCAATCAACGCATGCGGGGTATCACTCATCAGTATCCGGACTATCCGGATACTCCGATGAATGTAATCCTGGATGTAGTTTGAACTAAATTTTGACTTAAGATTTTTGGGACTTATATTTTGGTATGTGGTTTCAATAGGTGGAGTTTACGAAGGTTACTCATAGAGTTGGGTATTTGCCTACATATTGTAAATTTTGTTATTAACATTCAGAAATAATAAGGTATTACAACTTGATAAAAGTAAAAGGAATTAAGATTTTATATGTAGATTTGTAATTAGGAGCATTTCAAGTTACAAAAACGTTGGAATATATTTTCACAACATTAGTTTAAAAAAAATAGTTTATTAAATCAAATACAATAAGATTTACTATCGTGAATATGAACACAAACGCGCAAACTTTGTAGATATCAGCAATTTTCTGCATACAAGGGCTGCACTAAAAGTATCGGGAATGGAATATTTCCACTGTTCCTGTCATATTAAAATCTTTTTAATTTAAAACTCCTTGGTTTTAAAAATCGAATACCGTTTATTTATTTAAAAAAAGATTCTCGGTCTTGTCAAAAGGTCTTGTCAAACTTGTTTAGTCGTTGAGAAAATGGAATTGACTCGAGAAAATTCTAGAGCGATGATTTATTATGACTTTCGAAGTGGTTTAACACAAAAACAGTGTGTTGACCGGATGATTTCTGCATTTGGTAATGAAGCCCCATCCAAAACCACAATTTATCGCTGGTTTGCTGAATTTCAACGTGGACGTGTCAAGCTCAGTGATGATTCCCGTCAAGGTCGTCCAAAAACTGCAGTCACCCAAGAAAACGTTGATGCTGTGCGTAAGCTGATTGAGGAAGATCGACATGTGACATACCGCGAAATTCAGGCAACTTTAGACATTGGCATGAGTCAAATACAAGTAATCTTGCATGAACAATTAGGTGTAAAAAGTTGTTTTCCCGATGGATACCGCATTTGCTCTGTGAAGAGCAAAAAGCGGCTCGCATTACTTGGTGCGTCAGAACTCTCGAAAGATTCCACGCAGGATCCACAAATGCTGTATACAACATCGTATCAGGTGACGAATCCTGAATATACGCGTACGAACCCGAAACAAAAAACCAGTCACACGTTTGGGTGTTCGAAAATGAGTTAAAGCCAACAAAAATTGTTCGTTCACGGAGTGTTGCAAAAAAAATGGTGGCCACGTTTGTATCCAAAACCGGCCATGTTGCGACTATTCCTCTTGAGGGACAAAGAACGGTTAATGCAGAATGGTATGCTAACATTTGTTTGCCAAAGATCGTTTCTGAACTCCGTAAAGAGAACTGCAACCGCCGCATCATCCTCCATCACGACAATGCGAGTTCTCACACCGCGCACAGAACAAAAGAGTTTTTAGAGCAAGAAATCATAGAATTATTAGACCATCCGCCGTACAGCCCCGACCTAAGCCCTAATGATTTCTATAATTTCCCTAAAATAAAGAATAAATTGCGTGGTCAGAGATTTTCATCACCTGAAGAAGCTGTGGACGCCTACAAAACGGCCATTTTGGAGACCTCAACTTCCGAATGGAATGGTTGCTTCAATGATTGATTCCGTCGTATGGAAAAATGTGTCAAATTTCGATGAGAATACTTCGAAAAGCAATAAATACATTTTTAAATAGTAATGCTGTGTCACTTCCTTGATTCCCGAAATTTTCAGTGCCGCCCTCGTTATGACCATACATTTTGTAGCAACTTAGCGTAGCGTGTGACGTCACCTGCGAGTACGACTTTTGTATGGGGCGTTTTTACAAGACTCACATAAGTGCTTCAAACAATCCGCAATTTCTCCTGGAAATATTAATTTTTAGCGTACTATTTTACCTACTTATACCTTTTGTAAACTGTCCTATTTTAAAGAGCACTATATTCATGTAATAAAATAATTACATACGAATACCCTATTTTAAGGTGCCGTAGAAAGTTTTTACACTATTTTTGATGTCTATATTTTACCTTATATAAGCAAGCAAAGCTTATACCTATATAAGCACCTTATGTTATACATAATGTGTGTTTCAATCAGGTTATGAAAAATCTGTATTTTTTAAATTCCTGTCAAATAAAAACATAATAAAAAATGTAATGTTACTTATTTTTACACTTTGTCCTATATTATATATTATGACGTTATAAATAAAAAAGCAGTAATGATGAACGAGCTTTTATTTTGTAATGGACACCTAATAGTTTAGTATTAAACTTTGTAGCGCTACGGCGTAGCGCGTAGCACCACCTTATGCTACGTCATTTGTTTTATTGTACAGTCGCGAACACTAACCTATACGTTGCACATTATTTCCAAATACCTGTTAACAAAGGTGCCATTAATATGTTTACAAATTGTTGGCGTTTTGTTTACCTCTCGACGACACATTGTGTAGTTTACATGTTTTTCAACTTTAGCTGGTGTCTAAGCCACTCCTTTAAGTTCTTTTGACAGTAATCTAATAAAGTGAAAAATTGTTTACAGATATTCTAGTGGAAACGCATCAATATAGTTTACCAAGTATAGCCTGATATCATTTTGATCGCCTTAAAACCCTTTATACCTAATAATAAACGTAAATTATACTGACGTCAATAATTCCAAAGTGCAGTATTATGAATTAGAAATATCGAATGACAATAATTATGGAAGCCCATCGAAGTCCACCGCGAATCGTTCATACATTTTTGATCGTCAATTTGTCAATCATGAAGACGTTACAATTGCACTTGTCAGGACGTTCGTTCTATTTTAGTTGCTTCGTGTTATTTAATAAGTTCACTATAATCACCATTTAGATATTTATAAACATGATGCCAAACTGTGAAACTCTATTTAAAGTTACGGGCCCCTTAAATTGCAGGTTGTTACAGTCTCTGTTTGGCAGAAAATAGGGACAGCATGTGTCTTGAGCTCTTAACCCTCGTGATGGTGCCGTCTTTTTCTAAGCGCCAGTAGGTGCGCGGCGAGGATTTTGCCGTGCGATTTCATTGATTCTTTCAAGTAGGTATACCGCAAGAAAATGATTTATTTTCGTCAGAATTTAGGAAAATATTAATTTATGTTTATATTTCTCGTTCGTTTTTTTTTCGCAAGAACGTAACATTCAAATTGATTTTTTTTTCTCTTATCCTACATTACCCTTTATAATATTTCTGAGAGTGACAAAAATGTACAGAATGAAATATTTTATTTAGCTATAAGATATTCTTTAGCAGTTTAGCAAAAAGTCTTCACAAACTTGAGTTTTCCGCCGTGTAACTTGTTATATTTAAGAATCCTCAACGTCGTCATGTCTGCTGTTCGAAAATCCTAAACACGTAGTGTACATACTCATAAACAACAATTAAAATGCCATAACTAATTCCAGTTTCGAATGAAGGTCGAATATTGCGAAGAATAAAATTTCCCGCTAATATTCGCGGCGTATCGGCAGTTTATAATATGACGATAAACGTTTCAAGCAATTTCGGCTTGGCTGCGATAAATTCCCATCGATTGTGTTAATCATTACAGGCGTACCAAAATAACATTAAGTTAATAGCATATCAATTAATATTTCATTGGATTTTCACTTCTGATTTACCCTGTTTAGAAATTGAATGCTGCAAGCTCCAACTGTAATATGAACTTATTGAACGTTAAATGTGAATTTGTAATTAAGGTAATGTAGACTTCAAACCTTTTGTAATTTACCACTACAAAGCGCAAAAATGACCTTAAAATGGCGGCAGTTCTGTAAAAACGCGCAATTCGTCACAGTCGCATTGCCCTATTGAATAGGGTAACTTATTATTGACAGATTTCACATTTTAATTAAATTTAATTGTTGGAACAGACAAACTAATATCCACAAAAAACTATTTCGGTTCACGCGATTAATCATGAAAAATGTACGGTAGACTGTCACAATTACAGCACAGCCACCGTATTTCGCTCTTTTTCGCATTGTAAGTTTTTAATTGTTTTTGTATTTGTGATTTATATATTATTAGGTACCACGATATGTAGCATTTAATAGAAGATTTTTTATGGTGAAATAGCCGATTCTTTGATTCAGCTATAAAATAATGCCATGTAGCCGCAACAACAAACTGTAAACCCGTCATTAAGCCGGTGTTTGGTTAAACCAAAACCAACCAACTAAAAAAATCGACGTTTAAACTTTATTTGGCGAAAGAGTGAGTATTTCTAATATATTTTGAAGTCTGATAGTTTCAAACGTTTTATAATAGTCACTCAACTTTTATATGCTAACGGTTATTTTATTTAACAAGTGTCAAAACACTTAAAAAACTTACGAGATTAGTAACCTCTAAACTATTTTAAATCCACCGTGTCGTTGAAGGTACCTCGGTCACTGTTGATCAGTTATTTCTTGGTCTATGATTTGTAAGGTAGGATTCATTTGCTATATATATATATATATGAACATACGACACAATATATATATATAATTCGGTCTATTACCATATTTAAGAAAACAAATCAAAGTTTTTATTTTGCTTTTCAAACAAAATCTTTTAACAAAAACAAGTAACTTTTAACCACTGTTTTGTCACCTTACAAACTTTAAAATGAGTAGGTATATTTGAACATACGACACAATATATATATATATATATATATATATATATATATATATATATATATATATATATATATATATATATATATATATATATATATATATATATATTGTGTCGTATGTTCAAATATACCTACAGGGTTCAAATATACCAACCTAGGACAGGGTTTTAGATATATATATATATATATCTAAAACCCTGTCCTAGGTACAACATATTCCCCTATATAACCCGATTTTGTCATCGTTAGTTTTCTTTGGATTGCCAAGAGAAAACATCACTCATTGTCAAATTACCTCTCTAACCTTACTCATATTTCATAATATGTATACAATTATAACTACTTAACCCTCATTAGGCGCTGAGTGACGTAAGCGCATACTAATTGCGATAGATCGATAATATCCCGTGCAAATGGAGCATATCCGCCGATATAAGGCAATTGTACTAACAAACTGGTATCGCATCATCATCTTATTGATTTACAAAATAATCTTAGGTCGCCGACAAGCTGGTTGGTGTAGGTGCTACTTGTGAACCTTATTGCCAAAAAATATGTACGAAATGTGGTACACCGAGATCAACAGCATCCGTAGGCAAAGATTATATATTAGTAACGTACCGTAGATACGTACGTGCCTGCAGTAACACTAGCGGGTTACACACCTATGTTTGGCAATTTACAAAATGTCTCACCAATATTTTTGATGTGAATTTTTTGCTTTTAGATATTTGTATGGACTTGAAAATGAATATTTTCTAAGATGTAGACTATAGTGTGCAAGGTTTTTATAACAAAATAAAAATGCCACTTTTTAGGGTTCCGTTAGGAACCCTTATAGTTTCAGTCTGTCCGTCCGCCTGTCTGTCTTCACTGTACGTCCGTCTGTCTGTCCGCCCTCCTGACTTCTGTAATTATGAATATAAAGGAATGAAAGTATTTTAGTATATTACCTACTGGATTGTGTATAATTTTATATTTTAGATGTGGCTCTCCAAACTCCATAAGTGTGAAGGTTGAAAAATATTTTTCATTCTACCCTATCGTGTGGAGTGTCGATGAATAAATGATAGGCATTTTTAGATAAAGGCAAAGTTCATGGCATGACTTTTTTAAAAGTCCAACCATTTTTGAGTAATCGTCCTCCAAAGTGATTCATAAGTTTTCTAAACATTATTTTCTAAACTAGAAGAGATCGAAACTCGTAAGTTTACATGCTGATAGTACTAAAATAGAACTCTTTAGAAAATTATTTTGAGTGAAATCGGGTACAACAACTTTTACAATAATTTAATAATTGCTATGCTTTTTTATTGTCAGTTACGGAACCCTCCTTAGATATGTCCTGACATCTTGGCTAGGTTATTTGGTTATTCATTGTCATAAAGTTGTTTGTAGCTCCAACTACCATATAAGTCGTAATAATACTTATTATTGTTATCATTGTATTAGAAATAATTAGCATAATTATTACTAGATAATTAACTTGCTATTACAATAACGTAATATTTTATTGAATAAAACAAATAACACGCGATCTTTTGTGAAAAAATAATATAAGCAATTAAAATTAAATATTTTTGCATAAAATATTGATTTAGTATAATTAATGTAGGTAAATGTAATGACAATATTCAAATAAAAACAAATATTGACTTTGAAATTTTAACTTTAATTATCTATTTCTAAACTAACTGAAGTCACACGATGTATAGTTTGCGTTTAGTTGCAAACATTTCTCTCTATAGCAAACATGAGAAATTCTAATAGAAATTCCTCCACTGTTTTAATTTGACTTTGTGCACAATATCTCTTATTATTAAACTAATTATATAGCTACGCACTTTATAGTATGGCGCTTTGCAAAGTAAACTAGTTCTTAGTTACTGTGCATGTATTTCATCACAGTATTCTAATATTAGTAGTACTAGCCTTACAGTTGTCTCTACCTTACTCTCTCTCTCTATCTTAAGAGATAAAGTCTAAAGTAATAAAATAATAATCTTAAGAGAGTAAGCTCTCTTTTTAACAGTAAAGATGCATTATGGTGGTCAAACAAATTTTTATATCCGTCATCATAATGCATACAATTGCAGCATTACAATGAGCATCATAAGGTGTATAAGGTACATCGTATGGGCATGGGGCAGCGGAGACCTTAGGGCCTCTACAATTTCCGGTTGATAGCGGTCTGCAGGAAAATTGAATCAGTTCGGTGTGTGCCCCAAATACCCCGCGTCGGCGTTTACGGGTCTTAAGCGACTGAAATACGAATGGGATTTTGTGACGTAGTTTTCATGTTAAATCATATTCAGTATGTTTTAAATATCCAACATAATACTATTACATAAGTAATGACAGTTCACAGTACCTATGCCTAACTAAAAAATTGTGTAATTTACTTAGGTATTCCCAAGTATCAAGTATATATTTAGAATCATAAGTATTAATACGTGAATCAAACACTTCGAGAGCAATTTTATGACAATTGTGCAACCGAAGTATGAATTCTTTTTTTGTGGAAGAACGATCCTCAGAAATCTAATCTTTTTTGAAAATAACGCTTAGAAATGCTAAAACGATTAAAAGTAAAAACAAAATACACATCACACTACCATGAGTTTGTACAGGTAATAATTATTAACAGGAGTTTTATTGATTTGACAGGATTTTTTCATCTTTCATTCTCATTTCATAGACAGCATTTCATATTTATAATGTATATCTAAACGGCAAAAGATCCCCAGAAAAGTTGAAAATTAAAATATGAGTTATAGTCGAACTTCGACCACGGTACGAGTTCTGGCTATCTAAAATAGGTGACGAGGAACAACCCTGTTACAAAGTTATTAGATATCACTAACAAGCTCTATCAAAATAGACAATAGTGAGAGGTGCCCTGTTATAATACTTGCTAGAATAATGGCTATGCATGTGTCTATAATGCAAAGTGTTAGTCGAAAATTGAATAGTAAGCTTCGTGGTGCAAGTCAAAAGTAGTAGAGGGTTGAATGTGCTTTACTAAATTAAATTGTTTCCTATAAAATCTACATAAAAAAAGCCGCGAAATGCTTCGAGAAACGATAGTACGGCCGCCTCAAGACTTGGTGAGACCGATGCCGCGCTTTAAATGAGTTGAATGTACGAAGTTCACTACTTATAATGTAAGAAATATTTTAAAACGAAAAATTATGCGATCAATTTATTTCGTGAGAGTGCAGTTCAATTTGCAGCTCAACATAATGTATTATAATCCTTGGTCTTAAGGCATATCTTTTAATTTTAAGCCTACATTTTGTATACATAAACCCCATGTCTGGTCGCAGTGCCTCGCTGATCTTTAGGCTGCCAGTATCCCAGGGCGCCAGATAAGAAATATCCCCCAGAACAGTCAGTGGACAGGCTACAATGATTCGTTATGATATCGAAGGAGCATGTACAGTATCCCCAAAATATCTATCTACTTAATGAAACAATTAGAAAATAGGAGGAAATACGTACGAAACTACGATTGATATCGATTCTACTATTGATTCGTAAGTTTAATTAAGTGGCAGTGGCGTGCTGTAGAATAATTATCAAGATCCTTACAGTACAAGCTGTGAATTATTACTATCGACTATTGAAATTCTAAACCAGAACCCCAATTGATTGAATTTTAAATTAATCGTATTGATATCATAAACTGATTATTGGAGTTTGGACCAATCAAAACGGGTTTGACGTTGGTTTGACGTTTATGAGATTACCATTTTGCAGTTTTAATATTATATATCGGGACTGGATCATAACTGTATTATTGCAGTATTTAATTGGCAGAATCGACTATCAGTATTAGTTCGAAATGCAATATTCTTATAGTATTTTCTAGCGAATGTTATATCTCAAATAGTTCTAAGTAAATATTGAAAAACATCAAGAATTTGAGTTACAGAGTTTTGCATTCAGGCCACCAACCTTTGGCTAGATATAGCTTTGGTTAGTCACTGTGTCCTGCGTGAAGATCTTACTTCGTTAGGCCTAATGGAGGCCATTCAAAGGTGATTCAATTATTTTGTTCTCAGTTGGTACAATATTAGTTGACCTGTGCCCTGGTCGAATCGCCAATGGATGCCGTCAAAGGCCTTCAATCTTATCACTGGTCTCCTAATAATTTTACGCCTTGTAAGCAAGATCTTGGCCTATGGTAGATTCGCCAACTGTCCTGTTTTCCCAGGACTTGTCCTAGTTTTTCTGATGTTCTAGATAGTTTTATGCAGCGTCTTGAGTTATTAAAATTTAAAATTCGCGCGTCTATATTAAAATTCTTACGTTACGGCTGGCCTCAGAGCGCCTTTGTATGACCACAAGAATCACAAGTTTCATTCATACCAAATTGAGCTTTATAGACTAGGCCACAGCGCTCACCCTACCCAATCACAACCGCGCACACACTTTTGAAATAATTTAAACAAGATCTATTGCGGTCTGACAGTTACGGAACATCATCACGGTTCTGACATCATCTTGGCTAGGCTTTTAAACCCTATGGATACAATTTTGGGCGCAATCTTATATCCCCCTTAGATCTTAGCCAGGCACTTAAGTATTTAACGGCAATTTCTAATAGTAGTAAGCTTACACCCATACCTACAGTATGCTAGCTAGTTAGCTTAAATAAAAAAATATTTTACACATTAGGACCTAAGAGGTGATAGTGATAATTTACAGGTTGAGAAAAATAATTTTCTAAGTTGTTTCCATTAAATACATGTTTCTTTTTTAAATTCGTATCGAGTAAGAACATTATATTCTGTAATAAGTAATCTGTTGGTGCGTATTACTCCGAAACAAAACAACCCGCAACAACGGTCATATTACTAAATCAACATGAGAGAACAAAGAGGTTTATACGTTTTATCAGAAAATGTCATTACATATACAAGCTGCCTTTGAAATCTTGTAACAAACAATTTCTTTTTATATCAACAAAGAGTTGCACAAATGTTATGAGTTTTCTATATAGCGGGACACCGGACTATACAACGCTAAATTTGATGATGACACAATCTTATTTTGGACTAAAGGCAGTATATATAAAAGCTCCTGAGCTTGTAGCTTTTGTATTAAAAAGGAAATTATAGTTTACTGTAGGACAAAAGTACTAGATATTTACTATGGTGTTTTCAAAAGCCAAAGCTATTTTGGACACATCGTATTTGAAGTTTGTAATGTACCCTTAAGAAGCTTAATCGATAATGCTGCATCGAGAAAGTTATTAGTTGAAACCAAATCGATTTTCGAGTTGCCGTCAAACACCAAACGAGTATTTGAATTGTCAAAACTATATCGAATTATTAGTGTCAACCCCTGTGAGTTTTGACTTTCCGTTTCGCCGTGAAAAACATGAAAGAAAATATTTTTTTCGTAATTTGAATAAAATTAAAAATAACTGGTCTGATATTCTTATTTCGTTTTATTATTATATTAATTATTGTATATAATTTATATTAAAAATGAGGACAAAACATTTTTTGTGATACATGTCGACGACCTCAATACCGTTAATACGTTCAGTGCGTACCTACTCAAGTCGGTGATCGCGGGTTCGAATCCCTCCGAAGGAACATAAAGTTTTTCTGTGTTCCTTGGCCATGGATGTGTATTAAATATGTGTATACAAATATGTGTATTGTATAGTATAAAAGTATTAAATATACTTCCTGTTGTCTGGTACCTGTAACACAAGTTCTTTGGATACTTAGCACGGGGCCAGATTAACGTGGTGTGAAGCGTCCATAAATATTATTTAAAATAAACTATACGGAAATGCAACAGTATTTGACAATGTCAAAAAAATATTTAAAGTGTAATAACATGTCAATAAAGTTCCAAGGAAGTGACCACCTCATTTACAATTAATTGTGTATGATCCTAATCCGCTAGAGGAATCTTGTTAAGTAATTTCATTAAGCCTCAATATCTTATTCATCAAGCCATCATTCGGGGAGTTTACGACGCAGATGCTATCACCCTGTACCTATAGCTCCGTCTATGCTAAACGTCAGTTCACACCGAGACGATACGTGACGCGGCGCATTTTTAAGATACAGATTCAAAATTGAATTTTATTCAGTACACAAGAAGACACATGTTTAATTGCAAGGGTTCGAATTTGGAGATGCACCGAGCTGCGTAGCGCGGCGCGGCTTTTGTAATGAAACGTCTATCTTCTTGAGTAGTGAATAAAGTTCTATTTTGAATTGCTATCTTAAAAATGCGGCGTCGCGTCGCGATTCAGTGTGAGCGGACCCTAAGGTCGAATTTTCAGTTAATAAAGCATAGAAAATATTTGTTTTTACATCTCAACAACAAATTATCTCAAAATATTTTAGAGAAATTATATAAAAACTATGACAAAATAGCCAGCCAAAGCAAACCACATCTTAGACAAGATATTTTTTCATGTTTCATATTAAACGAAACCTGTTATTAGAACTATGTTATCAGAAGTGCTAAACAAAAATCGGGATCAACCGACGATCAATACAAAAGTCGGATTCTTTGCAATATAAAAGAATCCGGACTTGGAACGGGTCAAAAAGCGGGCGGTGTCAAAGTAGTTAGACAGATAGCGCGTACGGTTAGCGCAAATAGCATTAATATAAACTAGAATCGAACGTTGCGCGCTATCGATTAGGAGCTGGCGTTTACAACAATTAATGACCTGCATGTCCCTAGCCCGACAAAGCTATGGCAAAACAAATAGACGCACGCTGCGCCTCCCCGAAATACAGCGTGTTCTCTTTTAACTTGGCCAATTGAGCGTGTACAAATGTGATTCGCCGTTTGTTAGCTACCTATTGATTGTTTGTACATTCTGATAGTCTTCTAGGATTCGTTTGTGTTGATGGTTATATTTTTCAAATGTATTGTAACTTTTAAAACAGTTCGAATATTCTAAATACTTTTAAGATTAATTAACTCGAATAACGCATATCTTTAATACGTCTTTCGTGTTAAAACTGTCAATGATTAAACATCGCAAGACAAGATGATATGGTAGCATAAGTGTGTTTTAATTTCTCTCATGAAAGTGTAATTTTGTATTTTTATTTGTTTCCTTTTATACCTACAGCTATCTACAAGTATACACATATTCAATAATAAAATGTTCCATGAAAACATTATCTAAATTACAAACTAAATTCTAAACCAAATAATACAAACCGGCCAAAACCTAACACGTAACTGTTATAAATTAGGTGATTATGCGTGAACACTCTGTATAGGAGTAACATTGTGGGGTGCAAGTGGCACGCATTAGTGTGCGTCCGATGCGCGCGTGTGTGCATTAGTTTAGGTTGGGGTGTTGTGCTTAGACAATTTTAGTATCACATATTGCAAAATAATGCATGGGGTCATATCGTATGAATGGCCCCCGTCATTACCGAACCTTGTTTATGGTGTTTGGGAGAACTTACTTAAAAATTTATACTACACTGCTTCGTATGTTTCAATGAACTGACAATTTTGAGGAAATCGATATTGCTATTTTTATTTTGGTATATTTGTAGAAAATATTGCAATGATTCAAAGTTTACGACAGTCTATAGTATTATTGTATATAAAGAATGTTGTAACATTTCTTTATTTGATATTTGAAATTAATGCTTTTATAAAAACGCTTCATTATGCATTCAATTTTTAATAACTTTATTTGAATAATATTATTTTATTAAAACAACATGCCCCATATTTTCTAGGCATTAACTGTTTGCTTTTTGCGCCTTGCACGTCTTGTACAGGGTGAATAATTAAAAATTAATTTAAATGAATATAGTATTAAAAATAATATTAATTAATAATACTTCATACAGTAATAATATCACTGGCTCTCTTATTCATCGAATGCCTTTATAAATGTTTAATATCGGATTCGTGTAGCTGGACTGATTAAATATTATTTAAAACAAATAAACTGTATTTACTTATTTTTATCATTCAGAAGTAATATATGTGCACAATATTTTCTCCTTTTCTCTCGCAGCGGAGGGAGAGAGACAATATAATGTTCTTTAATGTTGTCTATTCGAATGGATATTATACAAACATCATTTTGCATTCGGCATTAGACTAAAGCTGGGATTTGCTCGGCCATAATTACCGCGTGAAATTCACGTCAATTCAGTCTTCGTACGCGTTGCCTTTTATATGACTGGTGTGTAGATGACAGACATGTCATTTCCGGCCAATGGACGTTCTAACATCACAGTAAGGAAATCGGTCGCTGCCATTGTCTAAATATAAAAGCAGACCTATAGTGTCGCAAAATATGGTTTGGGGTATTGTTGTAAAAGAAACCACTTTGTAGAAGCCTTTTTACCCGACTGCCAAGAAGGATAATGTATTTTGGTTCAGTTGTGTGTGTAGGTTTATTAGTTATGCCCTGAAACCTCGGCAATTAGATACCTAGGTAAAGGGTGGACGAAATTACCGTATCAAATATTACATACCCCGTTTGCATTTTCGCTCGTATAACGAGATGACGATAATAGAGTTTCGAGTTAATAACTGTTAGCCACGTAACATAGAATAGTGCAGGACCTTTCCGAATGTAAAAAATTTAAAGACATTCTTTACTAAGGAGAATGACTAGTGACAAAAGTAAAAAGTTATTTTTTAAACACAATTACAAAATAAAGGTTGCGTGAGATTTATATAACCGCTTTCCTATTGGCTTCACTTACCACTTACCTTTTGAAGGCCCTCATCTAAATTCCTACCTATTATACAGGCTAGGGCTTCCCTATGAATGAGAACCAGCCTACGCCACTGTTACCTACATTATATATGAAAAAAATGTATTAGCTGCATGTACTTTTACTGAACTATATTATTGTTGACGCTGTCCATAAGTCTTAGTAGTAGATACCGTGTAGCTTATATTTTGTACTTGTACTAACTAATAGGTTGGTTTTGCAACGTGCAGCAATTAATCACGGTGGCATATCCTATGTTCTTTATCTCCTTGACCTTACATTAATTTAATGAGTTGTAAAGTACTAGCGCATATACAAGACATTTGTCATTTTAACCCGGCGAGCGTAAGGTTGGGTGAAATTCACCCAGCCTGTTATAAATCGTTCGATATTTTCTATTTCGTATGTCAAAATGAGTTGTCTATGTGAGTAGCTGCGCGGGGGGAGGTAAGTGAGGGTTGTGTTTTACGTCGAAGTTGACCGCCGACTGGTTAGGTGTTCAGAAGGAGTTCAAGTTGCGCCTGGGTGATTTTCACCCACCTTATGCTTCGTGTTACAAATTGTAGTGAACATTTTTTGGTTTTTATTCGTTATATTTTAGTTTTTTTCATGAAATTTTTAGTTAAATTGTTAACATGTCATACGAAGAAAACTAAAGCAGATTATTAAGTATTTTCAAATCGTCTGATGATGATAATTCTTGTGATGTGAAGCACCAATAAAGGAGAATATAAGAATTGTTGCTGTATTATTATCATCACCACTCAAGCGTAAGAAGGACATACAAATAAAGAGGTCGTAGCCCGCTAAGAAAGCCCGCGAGAAGTCTGACTAATTATATTAATATAAGTTTCATCAATCATAAGAAAAAACTATTCGGTTTTTTTTTAGTTTACTTTTTTATAAATAATAATTCTAAGTGTTACGCTAAAAAACTTTTTCTTTCGTTAATTTCGTTAATATTATCGTTTGCTTTTTTTTCCTCTCTATCAGTTCTTAAATTATTAAATAAACACATTTAGTTAATAAAAACATAAATAAAATGTTATGATCACATTAAAAAGTCTAGTCCACTGCATGGGTGTGCTGCACCCACCTTACGCACGATGTAACACACGCTCGCTGGGTTAACGTCGCCCACAAGCAGCTTGCTAATGTAATTTTCTAACGCCATTGCAGGTATGGCATTCGGCATAGATCTTTGACACTAGTATTATAGGTATTGATATCCAGTGTGTGTTGTCTCAAGGCCAAAAGATTAAGAGCAGTTAAAAGGTTTAATTTTATTGGCAAAACACACCCCTTTTAAGAGTCGCAACGTTTTTTGGGGAATATTAAATAACGTAAAAAATATCATCATCATAAACAAAATTATTTATTTAGTTTTTCAACGTAAGGTAGTGACCAAAACATCAGATAAGCATTCGATGGTGTTTTGTCGATATAATGAAACCTATTATTATATGCTGTTAAAATATTTTAGCCTCGAGACGACACACACTATATAACGTCTCTGAAAATCAATTACCGATACTTCGGGCACATGATTCACTTCTAGTGTGAAGACGTTTAGGCAAAAAAATATATGTTATACTCGAAAGTATTAAATCATCTCATGTATGAGTGACTATCCGCTAAAAGCAAACTCCCATATGAAGGAAATCATATTTATTTCGAGTAGGACAATTATTTTTTTACTTAAACGTCTTCAATAACCAGTGAATCATGTTCCCGAAATATCCGTAATTGTTTTTTCTAGACCTTATATATTGTTTTATTAAAATTATAATTTTATTGAACTTTTTTTTGTTACCTCTAGCTGTTTGAAATAAATGCGATACAAATACGAATCGCGTTCCATTGACAGTGTAACGCTGGTAATGAAGTGATCCGAAATTATCACAGTCGCTCGCATACCGTACAAGCGCTCAAAATTCAAATGCTGTACTGGGATTCTTAACAAGGCCTCGGGCCGTCCGAGAGTTGAAAATCTCGAAAATTCCACCGCAGATCGCACGAGAATCGGAATATGCGATGAGGTATTCGGCAAAACGGTGGAGTAGTGGCGGGGCCCCGCAACCTGCTCGTTACATTCCTTCCTATCGATACGCGGATTTTTCGGGACATCAATATTTTCTTTATTAAAAAAAAATCATGCATTTTTATAACCTTGCTATGGAATGAACATGGATGCTGCACAAGTTTTTCCAGGATCCAGACAGTAAAACAATGAAACTGGTAACCCTACTTGACGATAGATGAGACGACTTAGGTGGATTCTAGGAGATGAGCACTTTTAATGTTGAGTACAATCAAGTTAACCGATTTTGCACCTACACTTAACACCAAAATAGCCAGCGTAGCTAGTAACTAGCAGATTGTGTCGCGGTGCACTTTTCTTTTTCCCGACGTACTTTCCAGCAGCCACGGGAGGACTGAGGTTCATAAAACAATGAATATTATTCGACTAAACATAGAAATCAATATTGTAACTACTAACTAAGTAGTAATCCCAAAATTAATCTATTTGCGGAAATCATGTATAATATCAGGATACCTCAAATGGATGGCTTATATCAATATTGCGCTTGCTCTATCACGAGCAAATTTCCGGCGTTGGCGACAGTCAATTGATGGATGGTGATAAGATAGTATCTGGTTCACTAATGTATCTGATATCAATGACGCTGGTCTCACACCAGCATTATCACTATATTGTTATAGTCAGGGTGTCTGTAAGGAAGGCTTTGTCAATTAAAAAAATCATATTATGATAAGAAGTGGTTTTCGAAAAGACTTCATGCAGTGATACAGGTTGTTTTACTATATGGCAACACTGTTGTCTATAGGGTGTCAACTTTTTGTTAACTCTTTTCAATGTTTTGGTAGTGTATTTTCTTTAGCGGCGTTGAGTGAATCAAGGTCACGTCACGACACAATTTTGGATATAACGCCATCTGTCGGAAGCTACACTCTACATTCAGTTGTACAAATGTCAATTTTTCTATATTTTTTTAAATGATGTTCTTTAGTCACGATGAGAGTGTTTTTGTATTTTAAATGATGAACGAAATTGCACTTCCGCCACGTGTACTCTACACACGTCATGTTCTTAATACTCTAGAGCGTTGCCAATTTCGAAAATAAAGTACAAGCAAAAAAATATTGAAATAAATAACAGCTATCTTCACAATAGCTTCTCTTCTCTTATATATGCTTTCTTTTATATAGCCTTATTAATCCTTTTTTTTTTCAGGTAAGTTGGACAATCAATTGTTTTAGATACCGCGGTGTTAGGGCACAATGGCAGACTCAACTCCGGTAACAATGAATTTATTCGCTATTGTTTTTGCTCTACAATTCCTAGAATTGTAAATAATATATTCCTAGTATTTGTACAGCAATATAATCGTACTCACAGGCTATTCCTATGCCAAATTATAAATGTTTCAAATACAGCGCTTGCGTTTTCAAAGATGAGATAAATTTTGAATCTCCTATTGCTCCGACTGCAACATATTTTTATTCTTTAGGCTTAGAATAAACTGCACATCAAAAGTTGATACAGTCTAAAATCGATATCTCTTCAAAAGTAATTTTAATTTTAATTAAAAAAATAGTTTTACAAGTAATAACGCATGCATTGTCTTTCAAATTTGTGTATATATATATTGATCAGCATGTCATGGAGCCTAATGGAACAATTTACAAAAGATAGAGCTAACGCTCGTAAAAGCTTTCGTAAAGACAAAACGAACACGACATGAAATACATTGGAAGTTAATAAAGCAAAGAGCAAATTGTGTGTTGTGGCATTTTGGCGCGAACGCCGCCTTGGTAATGGACATTTGAAACAAAAGGCTGGAGTGGCAAGGGAAGGTGTAGATAGGGCAGGGAAACCTTTGTCGCCGCGCACAAGTGCCGTCGCGACACGCACTAAATTTCTAGTGCGAATCAAAAATGTTTTTACATTTTATAGTAGGTTCACATGCAGGTACATTTTTACTTGATAAGCTAAAGGTTACAAAGTAATGCACATATTCGAATATTATATTTAACCGACGTGGTTACAACAACAATGTGTGATTTTAACTCATGTTTAATTTTAATTTCAGATATAGTGATAAGTTTCTTAATCCCATTCTATATAATATTATAAATGTGAAAGTTTGTGAGGATGAATGGATATCTGTGTGTTTGTTACTCGTTCACGCAAAATCTACTGAACGAATTTTGATGAAATTTTGAGCTTCAGCTCTGGATAAAAACATAGGCTACTTTTTATCCCGTAAAAGTACAGTGTTCCCGCGAGATACTGTATTTACGCGGGCGGAGCCGCGGTTAAACGCTAGTTATAAATGTAGAAAGTTTTTTAAAGAATGTATCCCAACCAGATCAATGTTATCTACCTACTCAAACAAGCTCGTCGTCCTCATGCATTCTAATGACTGATTCCATCTAATGACTGTCAATGTACCTCAATGGAATCCTCTTCTAACGAGTGCACTCAGAACTATACAAAACATACAATGCGTTTGGTGCATCCCTCATACCTCTGTTCGGTCCCAAAACGTCGTCTCAATAAAAGCAAGAACTGGCCGTCAAATACAGAATAACGTCCAATCAAAAACAGGAATCAAACAATCATTTTCAGAAAAATGTTCAACAAATTTTTAGATTAATAAGCAAACCTGGGAATGCTAGACAGAAAAAGAGAAAATGTTGATAGCCAAAGGGCTATCGATGGGGAAGCTGCACAAATAAAATTAATAGAAGCCTATGATAAAAACGCAATACAATCTTAATGGTACGGATTAAATGAATTCATTGAGTACGGTTTGTGTTTGACGCAAGAAAATAAAAACATTGGACACACCAACCGTACAAAATCATTGTTATTTACACTCTCTCCTTTACTTATATTATTTGTTTTGCGTGATTTTTATACGTGAATTCATTTTTATTGAACAATTTACATCTCACACCTTTTCCTTTTCTGCTACCGGGTTCTCTTCAAATAGTTTCATTCTTGTTGATTAGTAGTACTTATAATATGTTTGTATATGGTTTTGTAGTGTAAGTTTTTATACCTGAGGCACTGTATTTGTAGGTAAAATCTATTAAAATAATATACCTAAATAGTGGCACTACCAATTGTATCTATTTATAAAAAAATATTTGTTTGTAATTGTTAAATCCTAATGCAAAAAGCCTAAAAATTCTATACCCCAAACTTCAAGTGCCGTACAATGAATTACATAAAGACTGTACAATATATTAACAACATTATACATAATCCCCTATAGGTATATATGTATTAACATCACAACTTATTAATTCAACTTGTAAGCATAAAACAAGTTAGAGAATGTTATTTTTCGAATACATTTTTCATTTCATAAGAGAAGGCGGTGTCGCGGAGGCGAGGGAGCAAAAATAAAGAGAATCGCAATTGAATTTTTAATATTTCATGAAGAGGGACGAGGCCTGAAGCAGTTAAATGGGGTTACATGGGTTACTAAATCCACTACTAACAACGGGCTAACACTTTTTAAAGTTTACCTATCCTTATTCCATTATAAACTGTATTTTTGCTCGCAAATGCAGCACAAAATTATTATATTATTGAATTTCATAGATGTAATGCAATACTTTTGAACTCTACGTAGTATGAAATATCTCATTTTGTCTGTTTAGTTTGAGCGTGCTAATTTGAAACGACTCCGATTTGTATGAACTTTATTACACGAATAATAATTAATTTATAGCCCGAAGTAATCCCAGCAAATTGTCTACATTCTGTCTACGAGAAGTCGCGGTCCAAAAGCTAGTTAAAACAAAACAAGTGTGTTGCATGTAAAAAGACGTCATAGGTACGTTGCACTGTGACTTTTCCCGAATTATTCGCATTAGTGTCTACGACGGTGGGACAGTAACTCGATTGAACGTCACAAAGGCCACTCCGAGCACGTAGGACCTTAGTGTTGTACCACGTAAATATCGATACACTATTTTTACATAATATTATTTTGATGTTATTGAGAAAATAGTTAGACACAGTATTTATGTTACTTTATTATGTCAGAAATATTGTAAAAAGTAAAAAAAATATTATACTCTGTGAATATAAATAATCAGAATCTCGGAAGCGGCTTCATCAATTTCTATGAAATTTAATTTAGAGGAGTTTTTGGGGGTGAAAAATTGGTCTAGCTAGGGCCTAATTTTGAGTTTTATGATTTTTTTTCGTTGCGTAATACAATGTCAAAGCGCGTGGCTCAGCTACTTAAGTGTTAGACTTTTGGCGTAATTATCAAATTGGTGTCTCGGGTTCTCGAGCCCGGGTCAGATTTGTGATTAATTTTTTATAGGTATCTATTAAATCATCATTAAATTTTTCTGTACTCTTAAAACTCACACCAAAGTTTAGTCTCCCAGGTACCTACTTACTTTAGTACGCACATATTTGTAGTTATAAATACAATGTTTTTGCTAATAATTGTACACAATAAGTACCTAGGTAATAATTAAAAACAGTACCTCCACTACTCAATTTCGAATAATATTATCACAATACTGCTTACCCATTGGCACTGTAAGTTCTATAATGGATGACGAGCGGAGTTTTATCCATAAATAAGTGACAGTGGAGTCATTAAAATTACAAACTAACATAAAGTACTACTAAGGACACAAAATGTGATGTAACTCACAGTGGTATAGTGTAAAACTCACGGTACCTTATTTACATTGAATTATAGATTGTTCGAATGTGTGTGATAGCTCTTAATGTATATAAAATATTTTATCTGCTATTTACGATTATGAAGACTCGTATTTTCCTCATTCGTTTTTTGTATCGATACTTTATAGATGTTTCATCACACACCTAGTTATAATTAGATATTGAATATAATACATCAATATTGCAAAATAAACATGCTACTTAACCTAACAATAAAAAATGTGAATTAATTTGTATCTTTTTATGAAGTGTGCCATAAAAAATGACGGCGCTATGCCATAAATAGCACGATTCCTATATTTAGAGTGTGCTTGTGACAGGAAAATTGCTGATCATTATCAATAAGATGCATAAAAAAAGCGTCTATTTATTATAATACAATGAACGCTTAAAATGTCGGAAAAGGGGAGCCATTGTTGATACAAGAGGGATGTAACGATTATATGACGAGTGCAGGCCGTAATTACAACCCTATGATCAACGGTAATAAATTTTTACCAGAAATAGCTAATAGTATTTATGATGGCGTCCATACGTTGCTTAGTGAACTGTCAACACTGGATCAACTCATTGCGAATTACGAATTAATTGACAGAGTAATTATTCACTTCTCTTTTAAGCGAGTAATTTACTAGACTATGTAACAGTCTTTACTATCAAGCTGTTACAGTTTACGACAAAGTATTTGCATTGTTGTGAATCTAATGTGTATCTTATTATTATTTATAGACACTTAATGACACAACGAGTGGTTAGAACCATTTATTTTAATTATTTTAACTATTTTTCATTCGTATGGATAGAATTTTCGTTACAAAGTCTATCTATGTGACAACTATGTCACATAGAAAAATAATACATTCAAAACATAACAAAACTTTTAATAAAACGCGTGGACAAATCCACCACGTGCATACAAATTATGTACCTATAGTTTTTTCGTGATAATTATTGTCCATTATAACACGAACAAAAAAAATTATATAAATACCTATAATTTGTCATTTACTCACACGATCTACAAAAATGTATTCATTTTTTACCGGCATAAACATTTAAAAGGCCACTGTCGATTCCAAATATCCCTTACTCAATGCACAAAAGAAATTTCGGAGTAAAGCTGGAGCCCAGTAAAAATTGATTCTAGTGCTTACATGGGATCCGGTCCAAAAAGGTCAGCTAACACCGAGTTTACGTTAGGTACATTTTTCAAAGTCACCTTTTAAATTTTAAATCTATGCCTAAGCTGGATATAAAAGCAGTATGTTTTTAACATTTCACCCCATGATCCTCTATAGGATAACTAATCCTACGATAAAGAATAGTTTATAAAAACGGTTATCCATTTAAGCCTTATAGCAGCTGTAAGACAGTGAAATAAAAGAAAAATAATTTTACTTCGCTATCTAATATCTTAATATCAAGTATAAGTCCCAATTAAAATTGGGGTCCTAATTAAAATTAAGACTGGGTTTCCAAAAACAATAATCGGAACCAACCACTTATAGACAGACCATTCGAGTCACAATCGAATCTATTCGAATGTAGGTAATCGAATATAACTCCGGCCGTATTTATTGTTATGCTTAGAGCTTCAATGATTTTCTTAGTCTGTAAATATTCTTAGCTGGGAATCGTCGGGAGATACCGCGTCCGTTACGCCATACTGCCTATGGTCCAATCGACATGACGCTGCCGATTCGATCAGTTAGAACTGAACGTGTATTAACGTAGATTGTCATGTCAGTTTATACTGTTTATGTCTATATGGACGAACTGCAGATTGGATCAAGCCTGCAGCGTCATGCCAATTGGATGATAGGCAGTATGCTGTACGGATACTGCAGTTTGACACGATTAACTTGTGCAGACAGTAACATTAATACGCCATGTATTTTTACCCGACTGTGTCGAAGCCAAAAGGAGGGGTAACGATTTTGGCAGTATATGTATGTATGTTCGTTTTCACCGTAGCGCCTAAACTACTGATCAGATTTTAACAAATGACGTCAATATATTCGTAATGATCGCCGAGTAGCATAGACTATATAATTTGCGTAGTCGGCTTACAGTTTTTAACTTTTGATTATGCACATAATTTATCCTTTATTTTAGAAATGTACACGACTCGTACAGTCGTAAAAACATTCATAGACATCTCTCAAAGTTTCCAAGTAGAATCCTCAGTAGTACAAGACACTTGTCAAAAAATTCGTTAGGAAATATTTCATTCATCGTATATATATATACGATGAATGAAATATTTATATTAATAAATGCTCAAGTCATAGTTACGATATTCGATCGCTATATCCTGCATCAACATTATGTTTACTTATTACAGGAATTGATATAATATTCATCCGGTCTAACTAACTGCAGTATTGTCTTAGTGAAATCCGATAGACCGAATCAAGTTTACCTTAACGTTGCTTTGTTTCCTAATTAATAAAGTTCATTGAAAACACAATTTAACAGAAACTACCATTTGTAGTTTATGGATAAGCATCTTGTGTATCGGAAAGTTTAATTTCATTAACTTTAAGTGTGAAATGTGTTCTCGATATTTAACTCCATTCCATTTTCCAATGATCACTAAAACGTATAAACCATCCAATGCCGGGCAACAGCAACACCTAGTTCAAATTTGTAGGTATAACCTAAAACACAATTTATAATACTTGCTTGTCACCTTTAAAATCCCTTTCTACTTTAAAACGCTATTAAAGTTATATTAACACGGAAAATACTCATAAAGATCCCGTTAACAAACAGCAAATAGTCACTTCAAATAAGTACACTCACTGAGTACGTAAAGTTCGTATTAACAAATTATATTTATCCCGCTGTAGTGCTAACAAAAATAAAAAATTCATACTCGACAGAACCAACGCTTTTAATTCCGTTATAATATTAGTGGAGACTAATTAAGAAATATGTGCGACGCAGCTGAATAATAACTTAATATAATTATCACAATTAATATTTCATTGTTCTAACTCCATTTAAAAAGTGGGTCGCTTTTCCACATTCATTAATTGTAGTCTATGAGAAGGTTGCAAGGTAAACGGGTCACGCCTGTCCGCTGTCGTCTCGGAATCCGACCTATATCGGCACAATGGGCATCCGCAAACCACCACGCAATTAAGCGAAACACCAGACATAAAAAATTACCGAAACAAAAGGGGGCCGAAACACCCTCCGCCCCACGTACAATTTATCATAGCAAATAAAAATACGCCGAATTAAAAAGAAAAGGACGAAGAAAGTGAAGCGAGAGGGAACGACAATCGCTCCGTAGCTGAACGTCCAAAATATAATGGCGTTTATTTTTTTTATGGCCGGCCAGGGCGAGAGTTTCAGAGGGGTGATTTCACAAAATCGATACTTGGACGTGACCAATTAAAAAACGTACCGTTAGTACGATTAAACTTTGATATTTCCGAATTATTTATGCGCCTAATAATCTTGCCTCCATAATAACTTTTTTAGTCGATCAATATGAGTGTTTAATGGTTTGCATTTTTAATGGAACACTCGTTCTAAATATATAGCGTGTTCCCAAATGAAATAAAATTACTTTATATATTAAAGGGACGTACTGGAAATTACTTGAAAATGTTATAAATTATGGCTTCTTCAATCTTAATATTACAAATTTAGTGCGATTTCTAGGATGAATGGTGACTAAATTTAGCAGGAATCTTAGCTTGAATTTTGCACAAATTGTAGTATTATCTTTGAAGGTGTTAATTTGGAAACACGCTATATATTTAAAAAAAGTTATCGATTAAAAAATGAAGCCATGAAATACTCATATTGGATCGACTTTAGTCGAATTATACAGATCTCGTGGTAGGAGGCAGCCCGAGGCAACTCGGAGTGGGCCACAGGGCGCGAAAATATTCCCTATACAAGGCCGTTGTATCTCGATGGGACGCTCCAGTACCAAATAATACTGGTAGATATTTAATATTTTCGATAGAATTGCTACAAAAACTGTTATTGCTATCGAAGAGTAACCAACTTATAGTTTGGAATTGATTTGTCACGAGTAAAGCTTAGTATATAACAATCTTTGTTCTAAGTACTAAGTATAATGTATTGTAAAGCTTCTAAGTATTATCAGTGTTAATAAAGTAGCATTATTTTATTTATTTTATTTTTATTGTATTCGGAAAACTTGCAGCTTACAGATAATTACAATAATAATACATTTATAGACACCACAAAGCCAATTAAAAGTTTTCACTGATAGGTAAAAGATTAAGTATACAGTTGTGACTCAAGTTTTAACCATGAGCTGTTGTAACAGAAAGTATAAAAAGAAATAATAACATATTATAAATTTGAACTTAATTTAAAGTACCACATCATGCTACGAGAGTTGCGATTAAAATTAAATTAAAAAGAAATACCGGGTGTCACCAGAAAAGGTCGAGTATAATATTATATTGCTCTCGTATGCACCGAAATATTCACAAACGCACAGCCTGCTTTACCATCACAGATTGGTATTGGATGAAAATTATAATTTCCCATGGATAAAATACGCATCGGATAAAAGTCTACAAATCTTAGATGTTTTGATTGAAAAAACATCTTCGACACGATAATCTGTTTAGAATCGATTGAAATGGGCACTAGATCTACAGACAAATGAATTACGGCGATAGAATGTCTTATATGGTGGGACATGAAATGGAACGTAATTACGAAAGTATCTACTGGGCACGTTGAAATTAAATTTATATTATACCTATAATGATACCTATATAATAATTATATTATACCTATATATAAGAATATACCTATAACTTATTTTTATTACTTTATTAAATAGCATAGCAGAGTATTCCTAATTGACTCTTAGAACTTAAGAATGCCTCCGTAAAAGAGTTTATGCAAGCGAATGTTTATAGTATTTTTCCTTCGCAAGTCTGACATGAATAAAAGGAGATTACATTACAGGAATAGACAATCTATTGATATATTTAATTGCTCAATCGACTACTATTAAAAGTAATACAATTAAGAAAATTACAAATACAAAATGAAAAAGGGAAGCTTACAACAAGCTACAATTAGTAAAATAGAATATAAAGAGTCAAGGATTCTTTAACTTCGAGTGTAAAGTGAAACACTCAAAAAACAAAAGCATTTATCGTCAGATGTAATAAATATCACAAAAAGGTACCCGGGATTAACCGTGAATCACGACTATCCTTTTGCACGTATTACCGTACGCTACTCGATTTATAATAAAGCGATACGGTACGGTTTATTAATTTCGTTGTTAACTTCTATTACATCCATTAGCTCCGCTGATTTAAGCTTCGTCGGAATGAAAATAGAAATATAGAAAACATTTCCTTGAAAATCTGCTAACGATTGGATTACACGATCTTGCACTCAGATATTTTTCAATCCATCTCTGAATAGAGTATCTTCTAACGAATCTCGAATCAAACGGCATCACGGTTTTGAATTGGTAATCATTCGATGTCAAAGAGCTGTCACGGTAGTGGCTTAGCCAATTAATTATTTGCTTTTAAAACAGTCTGCCACCAATTAGTTTTGGCTTTAACGAGTCATCGAAAGTGCCTTGATCTCATTACTGCATTATATATTTTAACGTCGTCTCGTACCTGATTCGCTTGGTATTTTCATTATCCTCTCTTCCCTTCGAGGGCCCTCTCAGCCTGTCCTCGAGCCTCTTGTAGGTGAAGATTTAAATAGTTAGAGCATGTTCAGACTCAATGTGCTTTGAGGGACGAGTGTTTTATTGGACATTTGTTATTTTCCAATTACCTCTTTATTACGTCCAATTTTATTAAGCTGATTGCAAAGTACTCTGTGAGCGGATTGTAAACAATAAGGAAAAAGTATATTTTGCTGAAACTATTGAAATGCTTTTGCTATCATTGTCGGCAGTTTTAGGTTTTTTGTTATTTATGTTATCATTTTTTTGTGGTTTCGCTTCCTTCTTTGTAGCTTTACCTCTTCGGTCAAAAAATTAAACTAACATCATCTATTATGATTAAATGTTTCTATTTTTCATATTCTAAATCTGTTTTTGTCTTAAGATTATTAATTGTTTAAGTTAGCGTTTTTAGGGTTCCGTAGTACTATTATTTCGCTCAGTCCGTCCATGTATTGTCTGTGTATTTGTCTGTCCGTCCGCCCTTCTTACTTCTGTAATCTTAGATATAAAATGAATTGCAATTTGAACGTCTCTCTAAAACTCGAGAACGGCTGACCGATTTGGCTAATTTTGCTCTTAAAATAATCGTATCAGTTTAGGAAAGGTATAAACGGTGAGATTTTGGAAAATTTGCAGGGAAAATATTAACAATAGGTATATTAATAGGTGCGACAGAACAACATGTATCAACATTTTATTGATGAAATTTGGTTTAGGTATAGATTGTGTATATACCTATTGCAGGTTTGGCATTTTACAATTTTCGAGTAATCGGTCTCCAAAGTGGTTAATAAGTTGGTCCACCCTGGCATTTCTAAACTATACGAGATAGGAACCTATAAGTTACCATGCTGATAGATCACGCTAAATATTCTTTTGGAAAATTATTTTGAACGAAATAGGACAAAAAATTTTGAATTTTGGAAAAAATGTTTGCCCTTTAAATCGTGTGTTAAACGTAGCGATCCAATAGGAGGCTTAAACAAATGTTTAAGCCTCCTATTGGATCGCTACGTAGTTGAATAATGTTAGAACATTCAGAAATACCTAGAAATTGTAATCACTAGCACAGATCCTAAACAAATCTAGGCTCTGCTCGCATGTGTTTTTTCGCAAGGGTATATTGTGCAAATGTATGATATTTATAGATTTCCCTCTAGCTTAGATAATTTCTCCATCCGTCCCTCTGAAGTGGCGGGGGCTAGCACTTGTGGGATAATACTGGGGGACAAAGTAATTCCCCACGAACAATACGTTATCACAACCACAAAGTTGCATTACTGTACTGTAATATAGTATGTATGTTTGTTTATGACAGTTTAAACTACATTTTAAACTGTCATAAACAAACGTAATATTAAAATAATTAAGTACTTAAATTATTTCATATTCGTTACTAGCTGGTGGCCGCATCTTCGTTTGCGTGGAACTAATTGAAACGAAAACCTATTTTTTTTAACGGAACCCTAAGGTAAAATTAGCCTAAGTTACTCCTTATAGACAGACAGACGGACAGACAAAAAATATTATTAATCACTACTAATTTATTTTATCAGTAGTACCTAAAGCTATAAATAACTAATTTTATCTATCATGTAACTCGATCCACTTTACAAAGTATAGTTTCAAAGCTATTGAACGTTTAAATAAAAAAAACTATTTTATATTTCTTATTATCTATTTTACTCATTAAAAATATGCATATTAATGTTTACATTAAATATATCTTACATTTTATCTAAAATCATATATTAAAACCTTAACATACTCAAAACAGCTATACCCGATCGAAAATATAAAAGAAAACAAATAAGCCGTAGATGCGCCAAAGTTAGTTCACCTTTGATCCCTGCACGCCGCAAGCCTCTGGGAGGCTACTCCCATTACTGTATGCAGATTTTATACTTTGTGTCATTTTTTGTGTGAACGCGGCGCGAGGGAGGCGCCCACCTCCCGCCTCGCAGGGGCTTTACTTAGCTGATGACTTATTAAGAGCACATTCTTCAGAGGTGTCTGTCTGCCGCCGCGGCTTAATGACGTGGGGTTTCGTTTTTGGCCCACTTTTAATTTTATGGATAGTTATCGGTGTGTTTAGTATCAATGTTTATCTCGTAGCAGATGCGTTCATTAAGCTAGCCATACACGTAATTGTCTTACGGATTTTCTGCACTATTATACCTGTCAAATAAGCTTGAGCTGATACTGTATAGAAACCTGCACACTAGGGAGGTCGCCTAGTGTGGTATATCACATTTTTATAAATTAACTTTGAAAATTGTTGATTAAATATACAAAAATCTGAAAGAAATACGTATTTAGATTGACGTGATTAAAAATTATAGGCAAATAAAAAATATTGCCCATCTCTTTCTTGCAAAACGATTTTACGTCACAAGTAGCTATCGCCATACATTTTGTAATGATGTATGGCCATATATCGCTCTCTTTCATATTGTAAATTTAAATTGTTTGTATCTTCGTTATTTTTTAAGATATACGAAAATGGAATCTAGATTGTTTATTAACATGTTGTCTAACATCGAGTTGACGAAAAAAATATGTTTTGGTAACATGCCTATTGTGCAATATGCACGCTCCTGTTTACCTACCCTTGACGTATGCCATCACGAATGGCTAGCATAATAAGTGTTAGAGCCTGTTTCACAATCTTCTAATAAGTGTCGGATAGCTTATTCGGCAGTTGTGTCGCGGGACCCTATTACTGAAACTTTGATGTCTGTCTGTCTGTCCGGCTGTCACCAGGCTGAATCTCCTTAACCGTGATAGCTATTAGCTATAGTTGAAATTACAGAAAATACTAAAATCAGAATAAAATGAATATCAAACGGGGTCTCATACTATAAACGTGATCTTTTTCCGTCTTGAACGAATCCGATTCGCACTTGACCATTTTTTAAATATTTGTGAGTTATTTTGGTACAGGTTTGACCTGTTCAATCTTTTTACCATAAAAATAACAATATGACTAGAAATATTTTTGACTGACAAGATTTCTTTTATTTGATTTCAAAAAGGTTCGCCTCGTAAGAAATGAAAGAAGAACTTTAATATTTCTGTTACAATATCTAGATAGGTTTACGTACATAACAAATACAGTTGTACGGTCTCTATTGCCTCCACCTAGTCATCATCCTATATAACTTACCCCCTTCCATACAAATTACTATGAAAAAGGCGTTATTTACTCAGGGCTCCCACATACCTCTCCTAGATCTAATTTCTATTGCACAAACTCGTGTTTCTTTTGGCGTGCTCGGCACTCATCGCGTTACAAACTTTAATCCGGCTCCCTTTTGATTAAAAGTAATCTGACATCACATCAAAGAATCAGGTTGACAAATTCGTTATATTCCCAACGAATTCGCTTTTTGCCTTGTTTTATAAACTGCGTTTTTTATGTTTTGCAGCCATTTCGCTGCAGAGAATTTTGTGTATTATTGTCAAAAGAGAAACACGAGCGGGGATGATTTTTGATTAAAATCTTTCTCTATCATATATAGAGGGCGGACTTAAATTTTAGCTTAGTCTGGTTATGTCAGCGCCTGAAAAGAGTACACGAGAAGACTAACTAAGAAAAACTTTTATATTGATGATTTCACCGTCTAGATAGAGGAAAAACTTTTAAAATAACTTTTTGGGCATAGTATTTTTACCTCTGAACAAAAAGAAAAATTGAGTTTTGGCGGTTTAATTTATATAATTTTGGGAGTTTACTTATAACAAAAGAAATAAAACTTATATCTAAAAGTCGTAAGCTTCAATAACTGACTTTACCCTAATACTAGGCTAAGAAATTCTCACACGCGCAACGCAATAAATCCTAACCGATCGTATTACATCGGTATTACATAGTATAACTTAAATGAGGGTATAGGACAAAAAAATCAATCAACTTGATCTGGGTCTGCGTTATGCCATGACATTTAATCACTGTAGCCATAAACTCAGTCATTCATTTGGCTGAACAATGGCCGAGTCGTAAGTCGTAGGCCAATAAAATTCCGTAAGATGAACCCTATATGCTTATAAGTTTACAAAAGCTTACTTTAGAGCAGAATTGCTTAAGTTTACTTGGTAATTTTGTATATATAAACCTAACCAAGAGCATGACAGGTCATATCTAATGTTCCGTAACTATCTATCAACTTTAAATGACTTCAAAAGTTATTGTCGATTACACTCAAAATAATTTTCTTAAAGAGTTTTTATCATGATCTATCAGCATGGAAACTGACATGTTTCTATCTCTTATAGTTTACAAAGGCGTAAAGGAGGTAATAGGAGGCCTTATTTAATACGAAAAGGGTTGTGATGCTACTTTGTAAAAAATAGATTAAATGTGGCATTCATATGTATATATGTTTAAGAAATAATAATAATAAAATTGAGGCAACATCTTCAAATACTTGTTCGACAGTCTTAAAAACTTATGATCAAGTGTTTTAAATAGTAGCTTATGTATGTTAACCTATCCATCATATCAAATTAATAACGTGTTAAAATAAAGAGTACGAAACTTAGTAAAACTTAAACTTAAAGTTAAGTTAAAACTTAGTAGGTACTTGCGTAAGTCTACAAGTATTGAAGCTAAAGTATAGTTAAATTCTCGGACGAAGGCTTACAATACTTAATTAAAAACTGACTATTGGCTTTAATGGGTTATAATGAATACAAAACTTGTGCTGGTGTTGTGAAGAAAATACTTACGCTTGTTTAAAAACTATAAAAGTAACGTATAAGTTTTAATTAAATTCTTAATTTACACTTACAGCAAAGAAAGTTTTTTGTTTATTTTCAAGTATTTAAGCTTCCCAAGTGGCTATAAATAACTATAAGATTTATTGAACCGAATCAAACTACATTTGATAAATTAACTACCCAAAGATCTTACAAGCGAGATTTTAAATTACTGCAAACTGTGATAAGGTAATATGTGGATCACATTTTATCCAAATTAGTTACTGCTAATGTTATATTGTAATATGTTTACTTTAATAATGTTTTTTAATTAATCAACTCTGTAACGCCATATAAAAGTATTCGCGTGTAGGACACAAACTCGTTAGGAATATGATACTTTGACGTCCTTTGATAAACATGCATTTTAGCGATATTACGTAGTATATTCAGTTTTTTAATACACTCCCATTGTGTCGCATTCTCAAAACGTAACATTCGAAGATCCATTAATACCGATTGAATTTTTCTATTTCGTTATTTCGCGTCGTGTTTCTTTTTAGTTTATTCGTTATTAATAACAACACGTTTAAAAAAGGAAAATAATTTCGTTTCTATAAATTATTTTAAGAATGATATTTTTTCATTTCATAAAAATTATATTTTTACTCGCTTTTTAAAGCTTTTAACGATGTTTACGTACTTAGTTACACACTTCACTAGAATATTTTAACATTGTTTTTTAATATTTAAAATATTTGGTTGCGTCGCGTTGTTTTTAATCGATCAGAACATGTCGTACAGTGAGAGGGTAATTCCCCTTTAAAGGGACTCCAGGAGGGATGGGGTAATAAAGAAATATGATAGGTTGTTGACATCATTATCAGCCGCTGACGTCCAATGGATTTGTTAAGTATTCTGTATCGATTTTATTACACACACTTAAAACTATATTTAAAATTCCATTATTTGGGTAAGTAACGACCAGTATGTAACTTAATGAAAAGTCTGAAGTAATTTTTTAAATTTGCTTCTAACTAGGTATGCTAACAATCAAATAATTTTAGCATGATAGATTTGTTTCGGGAATGAGCCAGTCATTTAGAAAAAAGATAAATGGCTGGCTGGAAAACACACAAAAATCGTGAGGGTAGTCCATGTCATGAACGGTAAAAAAAAACTATCAACGGCATAACTTTGTTAGTTCAGGAATTATAGAAACCTAACTTGAAAAATGCGCTTACTTGGAAAACTTCCTACAAAAATAAACGAAATAATAAGAAAACATGTAAAATATTAAAAATAAAATTATAAATGGGTGACTACGGAACCCTGTGCTGCATGTGGCCTGACGCACTTGGTTGGTTTTTATTTATTTTGAGATACCTTTATTCGAGGTCACGAAATAAACTAGAGAAAATACCTACATACAAACATATGCTCGAAAAACATAACCCTCCTTTCTACGCCCGTCGGGTAAAAATACCGTCGATAGAGAAAACTATCCCGACATAAAACCATTGAAACGCAGGACAAAACTACGCGGGAAATAGTGAGCGATCATTGATGACTATTACGTGGCCGTTCAAACGTAATGAACAATGTTGAGTTTGCCCACGGATCGCGACCAACAAGTGTTCAGTCCCATACAGGGCTGCAAACACTAACTACGAAAAATAAGTTTGTAACGTGACAACATCCTATAAATCGATGAACACCGGCTGCAGGCACAAAAAACTGTCACGTTCCGCCTGATTGTCACGTTCTCCCCGAGCCGACAGTGCAAGAGAGAATGCGAAACAAGCGATAGGGAGGCACGGCCTAAGTGCTCGGCTTCTGATGACGTTATCAGGTAAAATTATCGTCCATAAACCGACTTAACAGACTATCTTTTTTTTTATCACAAGATTAATAGTCATATTTTCGTGGTTGCGCCTAAAAAAACTCGAGAATAACTCGAAAGTCTTCGATTTGGACGCTATTTATGTTACAAAAAAAGAAAGAACACTAGATAGACGTAAACAACGGAGGATTTGGATTTTTAATAAAATAAAAAATATGCAAAGTGCCAACCCTATAAAGGGCAGCGGACATCCTATGCCGCGATGGCTTCTCATGATCTGTGAACATTATGTACGGTAGAAAAATCTAAAAAAAGTAGTAAGAAAAAAAAATTATGGGCATGTCACACCGTAATGGACTAATAGCAAAGACAATGTATAAAGCTGCATTTGTTTTTACTTATTATATAGTGTTATGTGCGATAGATGTTAAATTATTTTGAACTTGAAAAACTATTTCTATTATTTGGATAATGCATTTTTAAAAGGAATAAGGTACAGATATTTGGCTCACGTCTAGTCTTATCCCAGGGAAACTGAATTTTTATTTAGTTTTTTTGATGAGTAACATCTTTCCTCTCGCTTTCTTGCAATTTGTGGGAGTTACTCGTATTTCGTGAAATGGGATGGAAGTGTGTAACAGGAAGTCGTATAATTGCGCGCTATTTGAATATTTAGAATTGACGAATGAGCGCAGTGGTGGAGTTGGCCGTCAGGTTCGAATAAAATATTTCAGTATTTATCTTTTTTAAATTTTCACATTGATTTCTGACACTGCTTAATGGAAAAGTTTCCGTATTTTTTATCATAATATTAGAAAATCGTACTAAGCATTGTGTAGCAACATCATGCGCGACTACTGTAAGCAAAATGTAAAGTATGTTAAATTGGTGTCTCAGTTTCGAGTCCCGGTCAGACTAATATTTATGTGGTTATTTTTTTTTATACCTGTCATATTTTGTTAAATTTTTCCTACTACTTGAACTTCTTGAACTCCTAGTAAATCTCGTTCTCCCAGGTCCTATTTTTTATTATTTTTTACGTACCTATTTGACGACGCTACGTCACAGCTACATACGCGACACAGCCAATAAATTAATGTATTGTGTAAGAATGTTTTGTTGGGTTCTTTGAAATCGTAATATTCTGTTTATAACGAACAATGCTTTTGTGGAAAAATACATGCAATATGGTGTTTACATTTACGAAGTTCCACTTGTATTGGATGAATTTGATTTATGCACAACTGGACGTTGAAAAACGATCGCAGCGGAGTTGTGTTTTTTCTCAGTAGACGTCATTTGCGAGTTGCGACGCGCTGGCAAAGTGACAATTTTCCCTCGAAAAGAGTTATGTCTTTGACGCAGAACCCAATCTATAATGGTTAATATTTGCTTCGTAATTCGTAACGCCTAGCATCTAATTGCGTCTACACCCAATTGCGGTATGTAATTTTATACATCAATAGATAAATCATAAAGCTGACAAATTAATAAGTTAGGTAGGTATATTTACCGCTTTCGTTGAAAATACAATATCTCTTAAGATATCATATCTTCGTTATTGCTTTAAAATTTGGTATTTCGAATTTTTTATCTAATGAAAGTTAAGTTATGTCTGAAGTATAAGTAGCATCCGACATATGGCATTATATCCAAAATAGTATATACGTCACCTTTAAATTTTACTCTCAGTGTCGCTAAAGGTGTTTTACTAAAAAAAAAACAAGTTTTAAAGTAGTTTTTATAAATATTTATTTTATTACCTCGCAAGAAATTGTAGGAATAGTTTCGAAAGTTTCGAAGTCAAGTGACCAGCACGGCAGCGGAAAGCAAATGGACGAACAAATTATTTGTTTTATATGAGTCCAAATGTAAGCCCGGCGAAACAATGTTTCGTTAAAGGTGGACTTGTTTATTTAGTCCGTGCGTCGCTGCAGCCCGCCAATTAATCCGCGTCCCGGCCTTAGAATGCAATCGAAGTGTGGCACACTTTTGTTGGCTAATAGACCACTATCCGAGGATTTGGCGGTGAACGCTCCCAGACCGAGGTGCCTCCTTCCGTCCCCTTTGCGTCGCTTCCCCACACAACACTTTTTATTTTTGTTGCTTTTCTTTTTTCTATATGAAGGTCCACTCACTTATTCATGCGAGCGGGATTGTAGTTTTTCCTACTTTTTGCATGCGCCGTATATAGATATTTTGGCTACCTCCTATTTTTCCCCGGACTATAAAACTCGACCGGGTCGTGTACTTTTTTCGCGGTGCCCCTACTGCGGCGCGGCGCGGGCGGGCGTGGGGCGAGCGCGGGCGGCGGCGCGGCGCGAGGGGCGGGGGAGGCGCGAAGGGTGTTCGCAGTTAGGGAATTATTCATTGCCTACCCGCGCCGAACGAACTTCCCGTTATTTCTGTTTGTTATGAATTATGTTCAATGACTTTTCCGACGCCCGGCTTTCTTTCGTTTTCACTAATTACTTTTTCTATAGAAACTATAAATCTTTTGTTATCTCGCTAATCGAATTTCTTTGTACCTGCTCCGTGTTCTATAAGCAGCTTCTTGGTGATTGAAATTTTTTTTAAAGCGAAATTGCAATGCTTGAATATTTTTCAATTTCTTTGAGACTGTCCATGATTGTGCTCATTCTTGCGCCTTTAATAATAACTTGACAGAGACAGTTAACAAAAAGTCTTATTGGTGTTTGTATACAAAACGAAACTACTAATTTTGTATGACAACAATACTAATCGAACAAGTTACCGCTCGACCGGGCCCCAATTCTCGTACCTTGAATCTCGGTCCGGTTGTCAGTCTGTCCCTCGCGCGCACATGATTTGACGCCTATGCGAATGAGTCGAATTTTTGAGAACCGAGATTTGAGGTACGAGAATGAGATGAACAAGATGAAAATCGCTTAACAGCGCCGATTAATCGTGCGCACGTTAATTAATAATCGTTACATTCTCAAGTGTAAAATTGTAAATACGTAGTTGAGCCACGTCTGCAGTCGTTGCGGTCACTTCGTTTGCACGTCCTAGTGCAAAGGAAAATGTTTAGAAACTAGTCGAGCAGGAAAATCGTCGAGATCGTACATTAAGCTTATATATTTAAACTTATTGAATTTTGCCGTCCACATTAAGTAGTGAGCTTAAAACGGCGAAAGCTGGCCGTATAATATAATATTTATTGAAAATATTGTAGCGATCTCGAATATCTTGTATATTGCGTATCTAAAATGTTTATAGCAGTTCGTAATAAAACATTGTAATATGGTTATCTTTATCTCTTTTACTTTTATTACTTTTCCCCCTCGAATAAGATTTGGGTCAGAGTGACCGTATTTATGGCGCTCGTTAAAGGAATCGCCCCTTCATCTGTAAACACTTATTTAGATGTCCTGACTGTAACGTTACATCTATTTTCACACATCCCTTATATTTTCACGCTGAGGTATCTTTGACACAAACTAAACTAATCTTCTACTCCAACTTCGTTTGCGTAGAATCGACGAAAAGGGAACCCAATTTTTTTTATCGGACCCCAGTGACGATACGGGACACAATACGCGGCGCTGTGTTTTTAATATAGCTATTCAAAATCGAACTTTATTCACTACACACATATATACAAGTTTCATATGACGTCAGTCATACACTGCTCATGCGCTGCGAAGCACGGTGCAACATTCGAACTCTTACAACCAAACTTGTATCTTCTTATGTAATGAATAAAGTTCAATTTTGAATAGCCATCTTAGAAATACAGGGCCATGTTATGTATCGTTTCGTTTCCGTGTGACACCCTAAGACAAAAGTAGCCTATGTTAGACCTTATAACATCATTTGTCAGTGAAAGTTCTGTGAAAATCGGTCCAGCCGTTTGAGAGATTAGCCGGAACAAACAGACGGACAATTTTTTTTTAATTGATTTTTTTTATTGTAAGTACCGTAACATGCATTTACTGTAAAGCTATTAATTTAAAATTACAAACAGACACTTCAATTTTATTTATTTGTAGGTACCTAAATGTCGTTTGGATCATTACTGTGTGCCAATTAGTGCCAGATCTGGCCTTTTTAAGAAACCTTACCCATATTTTTTACAATCATTAGGTTTGTGGGTAGTCACGAAAAAGCTTCGCAATATTATTGAACATTACTAGCAAGGTCACGGTGATTCTACGAATTGTGCTACGTCGTAGATGCTCTACGAATCGTCTCGCGCCGCTGCAATATGAACGTAAGTTATTACTCGCCTGTTTCTGATAAGATTGACTCTTTTTACCCAACTTCGGCGAAACCAAAAGGGAGGCTAATGATTTTGGCAGTCTATGTATAATAGTTTGTATGTATGGATGCTTGTTACACCGTAGCCCCTAAACTACTGGTCCGATTTAAATGAGGATTCAATACATTCGTATTAATAGGCTATGTAATTTACGTAGTCGGTATATTATATATAAACATTTTAGTTATTCGAGTATTTTTTAGGTCTGGTATTTAATTATGAAATTAGAATAACCGTCTTTTTATGATTACTGAATTTAATTCCTAAAAAACTGTCATGTGTGGTGTTACCTATACTTTTTTTATGTACTTAAATATCGATGTAATTTCAAGTATGATCTTAAGATGACGAATCAATAGCATGTTAATGCCATCAAGGATTATTTTCCTGTAATATTCGACGATAAGCGTCACACTTGAACGAAACGATACGTGACATGGCGCTGCATTTTGCTGCTGCAGATTGAAAATTGAACTTTATTTACTACACAAAAAGACACGCGTTACATTGCAAGAGCGGCACCACGCTACGCAGATCGGCTCCTTTCGCAATTCGACCAAGTCCATTGCAAATGCAATGAAACGCTATTTTTTAAAGTGCGCGCCGCGTCGCGTCTCAGTGTAAGCTGACCCTAAACGCTAACAAAAGAATCTAATTCACACTCTGTTGCCTACTAAAATATGTAGAAGAGCTCATACCCGGGCCGCGAAACAAATTTGAATTTCATATGTATGTTTCGCCTATTACTCATATGCACTCATTAATATCTTAAGTGATGTGTGATGGCACAATGTGAGATTTTGAATTTTATAACCACGGCGTAGAGTCTACATTGGCGCAGCAATCATTTATACAAAGTGAAGATTATGT
Source organism: Phengaris alcon alcon (assembly GCA_037179445.1). Classification (NCBI taxonomy): domain Eukaryota; kingdom Metazoa; phylum Arthropoda; class Insecta; order Lepidoptera; family Lycaenidae; genus Phengaris; species Phengaris alcon. The sequence goes on from JAYRCH010000091.1 coordinate 755,710, forward strand.
CAGATGAAAAATGCTGCAAATTGTATGACCCCTCCATGAAAAAACATTATCATTACTGGTATATCGTTTAACATGCAAATCTTAAGGGTGTGCTAAACATTCGTTATAGGTTCACTGTTGTAGGACATTCTAAGGGCTCTCTAAAATGAGTATAAGCCATTAGAGCTGATAGTATTAAGAGTTCCGTACCCAAAGGGTAAGTACAGGACCCTATTACTTTTGACTTTGCTGTCCGTCTGTCCATCTGTGTGTCTGTCACCTGGCTGTCTTTAACCGTAATAGCTAGGCAGTTGAAATTTTCACTGATGATGTATTTCTGTTGGCGCTATGACTACAAATATTAAAAACAGAGTAAAACAAATATATAAGGGCCTTCCATACAACAAATGTGATTTTTTTGTTGTTTTGTACTGAATGCTTTGTGCGCGAGTCCGACTCGAACTTGGTTTAATCTAGTCTCCAAGTGTAGAGGCATACAATAAAACTTCTATGGTAATAAGTTAAGAAGATCAATATAGAAAAACGTTTGTTAAACTTTTTCTGAAATCGAAATTAATTTTACGCGTATTAAAAATTAAGAATAAAATTTACTGTTAACTTCAGTTAGGGAAATCATGAGCACTCTTTAAAACAGAGTTAAAATTGTTTAAACTCATTATAAACTTAAATCTAGCTTGCTAAAGAGCTCTTGCTATAATGAACTGTTTCATTCTTATAATTTTTAACAATCTTATAATTTCATTAAAAGTGAAACTTATTTCTACAAAAATTCAGCTTATCCAACAACTCCAATAACCTAACCAAGGGCATATCAGGACATGTCTAAGGAGGGTTCCGTAACTTCCAACGCGCAATTAGTGTTTTTCAAATTATAGTTTACCTTTCAGTATATAAAGTTACATATTTCTACCTCTTATAGTTTAGAAATGCTAAGGGTGGAACTACTTGTAAACAAGTTTGGAGATCGTTTAATCGAAGATGGTTTACATTACAAAAGAGTCGCTTTTATTTAAAAGGTCGAAAGGTCTATTCGACGACACCCGATCGGGTAGAATGAAAAAAACATCCCCACTTCAGATCTATATCAATAGGGATTAATACAAAAAATAAAGACTTTGTACAATCTATTACTATTTCCACTTAAACGTAAGATGAAAAAAAATAGAGGATAGCGAAATATAATATTAAATAATTGATATTTACCTATATATATATATATATATATATATATATATATAACATAGAAGTGTTATATGCTTTAGCCTATTTAGCTATATGCTTAATCTGGTAAATTGGGGACCTTCAGTATAATAGAACAATAAAAATAAGTAACTTATCGATACCAAGAAAATAACACTTTGAATTGTAAAATTACAGTAGGTATTGTTTACAGGCCTTTCCAGATCTAGTGAGTGTGAGTTCGATAAGAAAGCACATTTATAATCCGCAATACTGAGTTTTATAAACTAATTGTAAAACACGGCAAGCAATTGAAAGAAAGCTTGAAGAAATTGTACAATCGAACTTGTTCCAACTCCAATATTGTCTGCGAATTCCTTTTATTGGTTACAAAACTTTCAAACTTCCATATATATTACTTATTTCTTGAGAATGTTTTCAAAAATGAACTTCAGCGGTGTTTTTTATTGAAAGCGTCACCAAATATGTTTTCATACAAAATTGATATCGTAATCGTAACGGCTTATTATTTAAGTTATTGCCTTATTGCTTTGTAAGACTGGCTATAGCTTAATCTATATTAATAAAGCACATTAAATATTTTATGAAGTCCTACTACTATTATAAATGTGATAAACGTGGAAGTTTGTGAGGATAAATGTTTGTTAATTTTTTATTGCAAAATCTTGTGAACGGATTTTGATGAAATTTGGTATGGTGGTAGCTTACGCTCTAGATATACTTTTCATCCAGATATTAAATATATACTTTTTATCCCGAAAAAACAGTGTTCCCGTGGGATTGTGTTGACGTAAAATCTAGTATATCAATATTTTTAATATCTACAGCTATAAAATATCACAAATAATTAAGTATAGCAAACATTTTTATCAAGTTCTCCATTTGATATGAAACGTGTATGATTCGTGCTATGTTGATGATCATTCACGAAAAAGGATATGGTCCCATTCATTCACATGTAACACAGAAACTGACTAGGTGCGGCGCGTTTTACAAGCAGGGGCGGCTTCTTCTCAATTTTTACCCGACTACGGCGATGTCAAAAGGAAGGGTAATGGTTTTGGCAGTCTTTATATGTATGTATGTTTATTCCCTCGTAGCGTCACAACTACTGGTCCGATTTTAATAAATGAGGTGTCAATAGATTCGTAATGATGCCGCGGGTAACATAGGCTGTATAATTTTGACGTGACAACGTCTTATAATTCGATGGGGCCGGCCGCACGCACGAAAAAACATGACTCATGCGGCGTTACCTCGCTCTGAGGCGTTCCATTTCTTATGACGTTGTCACGTTCAACTATCGTCAGTAAACCGACTTTACAGACAACCGATTATTTTTTTTTCAATATTTTGTGTTTCTGAAAATTGAACCTAACATCTAAAAAAATTTAACCGAGATAATCATCGCGTGTTTGGTATCAAAAAAAGGTCTTGGCAATCACACCACACATATGTATATATATTATATAATAAAATTTTGTTTAATTCAAAATATACGTTTAAAATGAGGTCGTACAATTCGTTCTAGCCAAGAGTTGTCCAATTTTCGAATGTTACGTAATATAAGACTATAAATATATAATTTATATATTATGTATATTGTTGTACTTTCATAAAAAATATTTCGTTTTATAAATATAATTTATTACAGACAATACATAAGAAAATAAAAAATTAAATAACCCCTGAATTGTCAAGCAGTGAACGAGCGGATGATGATGAATTATACCTAAGAACACTCTCGATTATGTCAGCTTTCAAATAAAAAAAACTAGATTAAAATCAGTTAATCGGTATTCATCCATTCTTAATTAAAACACGAAGAAGAAATAAATTATTAAGACTTTTTTAACTACGTTCGATAGATGTCACTATGCGGGTCTTACATATATTTTCTGAATCGCAGTATCCGTTGTGTTTGATTTGAGGATATAATGTTGCCTGTTGAATGTGATCTCTATTGCATTTCTTGATTATTATCATAATATTATAAATTTTATTATTATCTATCGTTCTTTAAATCTAGAAAAAAATTTGGCTAAAGAAATTTAGAAATCCAGAAATGCATAGGTACAAAAATGGTCAAGGTAGAACCGTGGTCGCACCTACTTTATAAGGTTCGGAACAGTCGATGTCAAATCGCAGCCGTCTGTATCCATCTTGGGGTATGCATGTGTATGACGAATATACGCAATTTCTAGAAATTCTTTAGGCCTTAGGGTCGGTTCACACCTAGACACGACGCATCTCGGTGTGAACTGACGCTTAGATGCCACGGCTCTAGCTTGACCATTTTTGTACCTATGCATCTCTTGATTTCTATCTGAATTATTTTCTTGTTTCGACCTTTTTTAGACCCCTTTTATTACGTAGTCGTGTTATAGTTTTTTTTTTCACTTTTATTTTATTACTAACTTCAATTATGTACTCAAGGATTTGTATTTTTTTGCTCGATTATTAAATTTTATTGAAATCGGGGCACATTTTAAATATTTTCCGTACAAACTTTCAACCCCTATTATTTCATCCGTTTAAAGATTATATTTTTCAAAACGCCATCTTATTGTGCGTTTACGTTACAAATGAAAATAACTAGACGTAAACATTGAATTTTACGTTTCTACCATTAGCGGCTGTACTGACCGACATAATAATATATCTAGACGCTATATTATGTCAGTCAGTCAGTGCAAGGGACATCGCCATTTGATTAAATGAATATATAGGTTATTCTATTTTATGTTATAAAACTCGAAATCTTGAGTGAATCGTGATTATTTGAATATTTAATCAGTGTGATATTGTAAGGGAAACAATAAACCTATCTTAAAAGCGATTTGATCTGGTCACAGCGCTAGGTAATAATTTTAATCAGGTATTGATATTTTTGTGACCTGTATGATATCGCAACTTTTACAGATTAACAGGTAATTTATAGTTTCATTTGTTTTGATTAAATAAAACTACAACAAAATATAATTAAAACTATCGATATCATGTATTATATTCACAAGTTTGTTATTCAATTACATAGTAATAACACAGAAAAATGGTTAAACGTAAATAACTTAGTTCCAAGATGGAATTTGACGCGCTATAATATTTACAAGTACTTTATAATAATTAGCCGCGATGATAATAATTAATCGGAGTACGGCCCTGTATATCTTGGAGGCAGCCCTCACATTAATAGAGGTACCTACAGCTTCTCTGATGTAGTGACAAAGGGTTGAGCGAGACGACTATTTTTATTAAAACCTACAGCAAAGGCACACTTTTTTTAATAACTTATGTACGTAGGTGCGGGTCGAGGCATTTGAATTGCACTCCGGGCGCAGTTTGAGCCGGCGCGGTTTTTTTTTTGAGAAAATTGTGGAGTGCACCCCTTTGTAAGCGCGGGCTTTGCCGCCTTGAGTCGCGGGTTTGTTTCAATATGTTTTCCCTTTAACCCCGCAATAACTATGTGTGGCTTGATTAGTCGTTCTTGAAAGCTCTATTTTACCTTTCCAATGTTTACGAGCGTATCCTCTGTAAAATATTGAGTCACCTAAACTTATCTAATATTTATACTAAAACTAAAACCTAAAACCATAAAAGATATTATAGCCTATTCTAACTTTTATTTAGTTACCCATAAGTTGATTCAAATACATACAAAAAGAAAGGACGTGTTAAGAGATAATCAAATTTGAACGACTGTAAAAAGTTATGCGTGGTCAAACATTAAAAAAAATACACATTGCCGTTTTTTTCTGTTATAAAAACATTTGAAACTAAATTTCTAAGTAAAATTACGTCATATTTTTTCTTTCGAACGAAAGAATGAAGATACAGTTAAAATCTGTTATAACATTAAAGTGACCGATACAATATTATAGTAGTGATTGCCGAAAGTCGTTAAAGCCGATATTAAAATAGACATATAGTAGGTACCCTGACAATCCTCGAAATCTGATCGTAATATCCGGTTTTTGATACAATAACATCGTTAAAGATTTTCACTGCTTTTGAATAGTATAAGAAGTGAATCGAATGACGGATCCTGTCGTAATCACAGGCTCGTGAATTTTACATGAAGCCGGGCTGGGCTTCTGCCCAGCCCTGCCTTCTCTGGGAATGTCTTCCACGGGTCGTCAGAATGATAGAATGTCGTGGCTAATAATTTTGAATCAATAATATTTTAAAACTTAGTAAAAATCTATCATCATGATGACTGACAATTAAGTCTTCATCACTGTTGGCGCTCGGGTCTCTCTTAGAGCCGAGTGCCTACAAGCATAGCTAACTAACCTACCTTTGTAGGGTTGCTGTAAAGAAGAAATAAAACAGTAATAAACATCAGTAATCTAATAAAAAGTTTTTTATTTATTACTATAAAAGTTATTGTCCGATTTCGTTCAGAATAATTTTCCTAAAGAGTATTTAGCACGAATAAAAGCAAATAAGGAGCAAAGTCCCTCGTGTGTACTGACCCTTACCTTGCTGAACGGATGTGTCGCACTTACGTGTGGGCGGAAGGCAAATCCCTGTCAAGTCCAATGTGCACCGAGCTTAAGGTGTTTACTCGAGTCTTAGTGCAAGTGTAAAGTGAATAAAAATATGAAGTAAATCAAGTGGATTGCGAGTCTGCCTTATTCTGGTTCGTGGTTTGTTTGAACACACTTTCTGCCCACAGTGGATTATTGAGTCGATACATAGTAAACTAAATATGATAATGAAATAACCTAACCGAGGGCATATCTAAGGAAGGTTTCGTAGCTATCGTGCAATAGGTTTCCTTTAAATAACTTCACAAGTAACTGTCCGATTTCGCTCATAATAAAGTTCCTACAAAGATTTTATTATGATCTATCAGCATGGAAACTTACAAGTTTCTATCTCTTAACGTTTAGAAATTAATTAACTTATAAACATCTTATAAACCACTTTTGGAATGATTTAATTTGTAAATAAGTGACGTATAAAACCTTGACATTATAAAACATACCTATTCGACGATAACCCACACGACGGGGTAGAGTGAAAAAATATTTTTCATCCCCACTTCACATGTATGGAGAGCCACCCCTAAAATATAAAAAATATTTTATGACTATATCAAATTTCATCCAAATTCATAATTACAGAAGCTAGAAGGGCGGACAGACAGACGGACAGACAGAGCAAAACTATAAGGGTTCCTTGAGTATTACGAAACCCTGAAAATTTGATGACACCCTATAATGACGCTCAAGTCTGATAAAATATAAAAGGTCAAGATAAAAAGTAACCTAAACTATTACCATACAAAATTTGGTCGATATCCGTTCAGTAGTTTTTGCGTGAAAGAGTAACAAACATCAATCCGTCCATACATACATCCATCCTCACAAACTTTCACATAAATAATAGTAGTAGGACGTAAACAGCACAACCACTTTATTATTAAGTTTTCAATAAACTGCGTGCCGTCCGGCGTATGCGCCGACTTAACTATTCATAGACGCAAAACACACGTGCAAGTAGGTACAGAACTAAATGAAATGTCACCGGCGAACATCGTAGACGAAAGACGCCTGGAATTAAAAGGAATCAAATATGAATGCTGTATGCATGAAGCATGAATAACTAGGGCCGCTCTTGGCAGCCCGGCGCGCCGGTACTCCCCAACAACTAAAACAGATACATTAATAATGCGTTTGCTTACAATGCGCTTTAAATGTAGATCCAGAGGGCATCCCTCTCTGGCGAGCCTCCCTTTCGCACGCCGGCGCGGGCTCATGCAAAATGCACGCGAACGCGACTAACGCTCCTTCCCTCTCAAGATAATACCTCCCTACCTCACACCCTCTAATCGGCCCATATTGATGGTCAACTAGCATCTCCCACGCGTACATCAAATCTGTAGGCTGCAGGTTTGTGATCCGAAAAGCCTACCTTTTGTCCAAATTAATTCCATTTAATGTCTAATTGTAATATATGTTTGTGCCCTAGGACATTTTGTTGATGTAGGTTTGTTGCAATGGATAACATTATTGACCAAACATTTTGGAAATAAATCTATGAGCACCTATTATGATTAGATATTGAGTTTTATTATTATTGAAAAATGATAAAAATATTTTGAACTAATTTTAGATAGTTACTCTTGTAGCTCCTTTACAGAACCATAATATATTTAAATAATCATTATACTTAGGTTAAACTTTTACAAAATAATAAAGTTGATAAGGCCCGTCATACATATTACATACGTGTCAGGACGATAAGACGCATGCACACGACAATACAAAAGATTAGTTAATTTCCCAGTCAGTAAAGGGTTATTTCAAGTACCTGCTTTAGAAATTAACGTTAATTAAAACAAGTTAAACGTTTTGAATGTGTGGCCACAAGAACTTTATATTATAAGTAGATTTATAAATTAAAAACTTACGAGACATGTAGGTACCTATCTATACGAATAATAAGATGAATTTAAATTCCAAAAATGCTATGTTTTTATTTAATGAAATGGACCAGGAAACACCTCCCTTGGGCTTCCGGTAACCTTACTCACTCGGAGAAATACAACACAAGAGTTATTTCACTCCGATTTTCTGTGAGGCCGTAGTATTTATCCGGTCGAGCCGATGGTTCACCCACGCCAACAACGTTGTTTAGCTCCCTGGAAGTTGCTAATACTTATCTTAGTATGAACAACAAGGCTCTAGATATATACCAATATTTGATTTAGGGTTAATTCACACCGAAACGATACGCGACGTGGCGCTTCATTTTTAAGGTAGCTATTAAAACTGAACTTTATTCATTACATTAAAAGATACACGTTTCATTGTAAGAGTCCGAATGTCAGGTTGCACCGCGCTGCTTGTGCGGTGTTTGACTGATGTAATATAAAACGTGCGTCTTTTTTTCTAGTGAATTAAGTTCAATTTTGAATAGCTATCTTTAAAATGCGCGCTGCATTTTATTGCATGGCACGTCGAGTATCGTACTGACCCTTAGAATTTTTCAACTTGAGCACTTTTCGTTAACACGTAAATTAGTACCAGCTTTAATATGAAACAGCAGTTTTGTGACTTAAATATTTAATAAGGAGAACGTAACAATATTTATTGTTTCCGTGTATAAACAGCAATTTGTATATATTATGTATAGTCAATATACAGTCGAGACTGGGAAAAGTGAGTGAATAAACCATTAGATATGGCGCCTTTCGCTAAAATATGCATAGGTTTTGTGTAACTTAGCCACCTCTAGCGGTCCCTGCTAAGTAGGAATCTATGTTTTATTTAATAAACTTCTATTTACTATTTAATCACCGTACCCTTTATATTTATAATCCTTATTCCTTTATAATATTTATGGCGGTATATTATTCAACCCGGTATAAGACAATCTTTTTAAGGAAACTGATTTACTTATAATATAATATTTAAGATTAGATCCGGCCTAAAATATTTTTATTATATACCAATTTTACCCTTCAATAAAAATATATATCTGGTATTTTTTGGACGGAAACGGAAATTTTTTGAACGGAGAACGCCAAAAGTACTAGTCCGATTTTGATGCGGTTTTCAGTGATGGGTTTGTGTGATATTGTGCTCGTATATCAAAATGCCTGTGCCAAACACCTCACCCAAATTATTATAACATTAATTCACTCCACATAAGTCTGAGCAGTGGGCACTCTAATATAAAAACTTGGAAATCGTAAATATACATTTATGAAATCGCATACTGGCACTGAATTACACAGTTAACACAAAGTTCCGTGGAGAAAATACGATAAAAACTTCGTCCCTGCAGCGACAATGATAAATTCGCGCGGTAAATTGAAAAAAAAAAAGTTTTATTAATCTTACCTAAGCTCGTATAAACGGCCTTCCCATTGAACATATTATTCAAACGCCAAATTGATTTTTTAAAGATTTATCGTCTTGCGCTGCTTTAATTAAAATTTACTCGTGGCTTCTGGTTTTTGTCGGAAAAATATTAAAACTGATCAATGGTCAATTCACACCGACGATACGCGACACGATGCGACGCTGCATTTTTAAGACAGCTATTCAAAATTGAACTTTATTAACTACACATAAACGTTAAATATAATAGTTTTATTAATTAGGTTTTAATAATAAACTAACAATTATTTGTGTATGTTCAAGTGAATTCGAGAATGGCTTAGATTTACGATTTGGTCCTCTGGAAGATGTTTTATTAATTAGGTTTTAATAATAAACTAACAATTATTATAACATCTTCCAGAGGACCAAATCGTAAATCTAAGCCATTCTCGAATTCACTTGAACATACACAAAAAATTTCGTCAAAATCTGTCCAGCCGTTTAGATGGAGTTCAATTACAAACATACACTCAGAAGTTTTATATATATTAAAGATAAGATAAGTTTTCCATAATGAGATAATCTTATTGACCTTTAGCTTATACACAGCTTATACAGCTTAGACACAATGACACAATGGTGAAACAATAATAGTTCTCTACAGATTTTCATATTCCGTCTCTCAAAATAAATATAATAATATTGCATCCGCTGCATATTTTTCCGTATGAAATGAACTGAAATAATCTTCAATATACCTTCGCGATATTACCTTATATTAAGATTTTATAGTCAATATAAAACTCGATCTCTATGTCGCACGAAAAAGTATGATTGTGTCGGTTTATTATAAAGTATTTACTTTTACAGATGCTGAATTTTGATAGGCATAAACAACGCGGCAAGAACTTAACTTAAGCTTGATCTCAATTTACATAATATTTTAGCGTGAGGCATCTTTACAAGTGTGGTGACATGCCTACGTTGTATCTTACTCTGTATATTTAATATCTAGTCATGCCACCTTTTTACATTGTCATTATATATTTCTTTTTTTATTATTTGTATACACCTGGAGAATAATAATCATCATTATATTTAACCGCCAAAGATACAATTATTATATATAGATAAAAAAACTTTGCATATATTTTAAGGTCTGCTCAACTAGCGAGGGTTAATTTTAGCAGTGGACGGCGCTAGGCTGGTGATTATCAATATAAATAGTAGTAGTAGCTATATGCTATATATAGTCAAAAGCCTTGGGCAAACTACCTTGGTCACCGTGGGAAGCTGCGCATGCTGCACCTAGAGATCTTCTGTGACCACTAAGCCATGCCACCCACTTACGATGGGCCAAATGCATGTCTCATCGCAAAGTCTCATCGCAATCCTTTAATAATGGAAAATAACGCGACTTATTTCAATGCTTCAGCTTTCCTATTAGGTTCCGATATTGTAAAAGTTTTAATATTAAATAAATGTGATTTTGAGAAAGCGTATAACCCAAAATTTAAGTTGTCTCCTTGATTTGGTCGGGTTGGAATACCCAGACCAATTTAAGTGGCGAGGGTCAAGAGGCAAGAGATGATAATGTTTGTGTACAACAAGGGGAGGCAACAGGAAAGAATCACGTATTTCTCAATCAATCCTTGTACACGGGAACCAATCAAGGCGTCGGATCCGCTTTGAAATTGGAATCATAGCTACAGAGACGTAACTAGTTTCTTTCAATTCAAACGATAACTCGGTGGTAACGAAGTTTAGCTTTTAATTCCTACACCCTGCACGCCCGGGGAGGTTTAATTGATTCACACCGTTGTTCGATGACGATTGATTGCGACGCCACACTCGTAACTGTCATTACATCGTAATTATCGCGGATAATATTAAGTGTATTAAGTTAAGTTTTAAATAAACAAAATTTTAAATAATTGTTTATGTGTGTGTGTGAATCGAAGTGGTTAAATTGTAAAACAATTGAAAAAACAAATGTGTTAAATGACAGCAAGTTCCCCGGATAAGAGCAAATATCCATCTCAATTTAGCTATTAGATGTTGGCGAGCTCGGATTCGCTTAAGCTGTCAAGATCACACAGATTTAGTGTCGGTGCCTTAGATCAACACTCCGATTTCTCCTCGATGCCCGTTATTTAGCAATACACGTGTTGCTAACTACATAATTATTGTTGCTAGTGGTTTTAACAGTTAATGATTATCAAGAATACATTTTTCTGTCACTACGTGGAAATAAACAGAGAGCAACACAATATTGTCATAAAAGATAATGTGTTGCTTTATAACGAAAGAAACAACAATTAATGAATGTTTAATATTTATAAACCCTCCTATTGAATCACTCTGTCTATTGCTGAATACTGCATTAAAATCCGTTGCGTAGTTTAAAAGATCCAAGCGAACTGAAAAGGAAGCTACTTTATATGTACTATGTATAGATTTAAAATCTAAATATTTTAGATGTAGTCGTCTTAGGGGACGGGTATGAGGGGAGAAGACTACATCTAAAATATTTAATTTCATTAATATACTTGGTACCTAAATTTAAAAAATATAATACTTTGTGTAGTTTAGTTATTAAGTAGATACATCTTAAAAGTACAAAAACGATATATTTTGCAAAATATGCATAGGTTTTGTGTAACAAAATATGCATAGGTTTGTTTCTAAATTAGTAAACAAAACCTACATAATTAGGTTACTTCATCATATACAAAAATTATTCGACTTTAGTATGGTGCGTTTTCACGAGACTTGCGAAATATTGTATACAAATCGCTGTACCTTAGAAAATTTTGACTTTTGATATACTGTTTCTGCTGAGAAGTTACTCATACTTAAGAGTACTATTCATTTCTGCAATAAAAAAAAATTGTCATCTAGCTTATTGTAATAAATTCTAAAGGATTGGAGACATGTTACCAGTTACGCAAAGCGTAACAAATTACTAGTTCGTCAATTTTATTTCCTTTTCGAACATTCGATTGTCCGGTGAACATGTTGCAAAGAAATTGTGAAGTAAAAATTATTCCCCTGAAAATTTCCATTTCCACCTAAGCCTCTTTTGGTGATGACTATTAGCCGAAGGCTCAATATAGTGTGCATTGGGCTGTCAAATATCAGAGCCCTAGTAAAAGCGACAAGTAATAACGAATTTGAAATCCAATGCACTGGACTGTTTTCTTTTCCCGGAGAGGAAAAACGAAACTAATTTCGTTCGCAAATTTCACGGTACACATTTCGATTTGTAGGAAAAGGCCGTTTACATTTTGTAAAGGGGCACATTATATTGGATTTTCTGGCCTTTTAAAATGAAGAATTAGGATGTTATCAGTACGTCCAATGCAGCATAAATTGTTGCTCGTGCGAATTTTATAAGTGCGAAACTTTGTGAGGATGTGTGTCGTTATTGGATTTTAATTTAATTTTGTCTTACAGATTATTATTTATAGCCTGGACTAACACATTTTATTCCGGAAACATCTCGTAATTTAAATCTTACTAAAGGTCGCCCTTTCATATAATTTTTAAGCTTGAACTTTGTAAGGGTTATTTGCCTCTTAGAAAGAGTGAAAAAAAATGTAAATGTTGTGACAGATTGGCAAACGTCAACTTGTAAAAAAATTGTATCTGTCAAACGCACGGTAGTGTAACTCACACTGTTGTTATTTTTATTCATTTAATGTATTTCTAAGCATTATTAAAAATATAGTTTTTGGCACTCCTTCCTCCACATAGACTTTAACTGTGCCAAATTTCACTCTCATCCGTACGCAAAATTCTCGTAAAACTGTACTTGAAATTTTTGCTTCCTATATTAATATATGGACTTCATATGACTTATACAACGTTTCTGTCTTTGTATGTCGAGTGACATTTCCATCGTATCCGACAAAGACAGCAAGGTTGAATAAGTTATCCGCTGTGTAAATATTTTTATTAGTAATGGTCTTATGGTAAAAAGTGATAACTCGTTTTCACAAAAATAAAAAACGTGGGTAACGTAACACCTTCTGTTTAGAAATAGATTGAATTGGGATGGAAAAAGAAATTCTTTGAAAATTAATTTTACATTCATGTAAAGCAAACTCTACGAAATTTTTGTAGAAAAATAAAAGGTGAAAAGTGGCCGTATTTCATTCCGAACACTTGTTATATAAAGTTACTTTTGACTATTGTCAATCTGAATATTATTCAATGAGAGAAGCTGGACATCGTCATCATCGGCGCGATTATTTTAACCACTTGGTTTTTGCCTTTCAAGTCATGTCATAATCGACATCATACCTTAGGGCCCGACATACGTGCGATCGATCTGAAACGAGAGATCGTTAAAGATCAGTCGCACGTATGTGGGACCCTGTCTGCTGCTTGAATCGAATTGACTGAAACGGATGCGTCACACCTTTTGAAAACAAACATGTACTAAGTGTTCAGCGGTAGCATCAATAAAGAGCCATCGTCAACTCAAAAGCTGGGTGACATCTCAATCCTGATGCGACAATGCTAGCCGAGTAAAATTTATGCGCATCAAGTGTTCCAAAAAACGGCTAGTTTTCGCGTCGCTCGTGTATTTTTTACGTTAGCGCCTACGTAACTCTGCAACAGGACGACTTTTGCATATTTCACCGTTTTGTTACCCTGCGTCAAATAATTTATTTCAACCCGCCCGCGCCACTGTCGACTTTGTACACAGTTTAGGACATAGCCGCGATTGTGATGCGGGGGGAATCTAGTTTGTTTCATTCGGCTATTCCAATTCACGTCTAACGCGTATTTAAACCACGGCTGTTTCGATTTTATTGACTGACATTTGTATCGCCGGTAAGTGGGAGGAGAATGGCGACGACGACAAACCGGCGCGGTCACCAACACGTCCGCTAAGCTCTCTAATTCGTATTTTCAAATAATCCTAGATTACACAAATTAATCGTCCTCCATACGCTCGGCATATTAATACAATTGTTTGTTTTATTAATATTATGTACCTACAATCGCATTAGTACTAGTAGTAACGTAAAAATGTTGCATTTGTCTATGTATTGCATAGTTATACATATACGCTACGGGAACATAGCTTCAAAGACTACTTTTTTTGAACAATATTTTTACACGCTTCCAATAATAACTTTATTTTAATATAAATTATTTACGACATCATAAAAAAGCGTTTGCTTACGTGAATTTTCAGTTAATATTGATACAAACAAACGTTGCGAACGAAATACGATAAATTTAAAACTCGACGCCGCATAATTTATTGAGAATAATTTCATATCGATCAAAAAATGGAAGCGGACGCAAACGCAGGTTTTTATTGCAAATTAAAAAAAAAGGCTCGGGCCATTAATAAAAGTTTCACGCGACCGATTAGCGCGATTTAATACAGCGAAATATTTTCGCCGATAAAAATACGCGGTGCGAATTTCGCCCGGGGCGTTGTCAGGGTTATCTTTAATTTGTAAACCAATAAATGTTAATACATCACGGAGCGCGGCCATCGGAATCGTTCGTTCAATTAAATTTTTCGCTGCCAAACTAATTTGTGAACTATACCGGCGAGTTTCGGTTGCCGGTCGGTCGCGCGGTAATTATTTTGTTTGGGAATGTTTTTCGCGGGGAAATTTAACGTGTTGAATGCTAGTCAATATTTGATTCCCGTCGTGTTGGAAAACGAAGTTCGGCCACTTTTCGACCTGAGCAATGTTTAAATTTGATTTTATCTTTTCATAAATACAATATTGGCTTTATACTTGTGAAAACGGAACGCACTAAAGAACACTCGAAGATGGAAGCTATCGTTTAATAAGAGGAATTCTCGTTTATCCTTAAAAATAAACAAACTTGAAACGGTTCTAGCTTTGTGGCAAAATGAATTTTATTCTGTTTGGAATCAAGAATGTAGATTAATATAAATTTTATTCTCAATAAATATTTATGATCTGGCGACAGCAAGTAAAATAATAAAGTAATCTTTAGTAGGTATGCCAGAGGTACCATGTAGTGCATTTGAAGTAAAAATGTTATAATATTTTTTTAATCTTAAATGTTTTATATTTACATATGGCATAACAGGAAAAAAAATTTCAACGCAAAGCCTTCAACGATACATGACAAACTCTTAACAGCTTTGTGTCATCTAAAATAGTAAGTGTGGTTCCCAAAAAATGTAGAACAATGGTTTAATAGTGAATATTGGCATACCGGGCCGGCCCTATAGGCTTAAACCGTTTCACGTCAGTTACTTCCCACCGACGACAACTATCAAAAAGATATGCGGTGGTAACGATTTTATTTTAAAGCCCCGTGTGACTACGCCAAAGCCATGTGCTGTTCTAAAAACAATAAAAAAACCGATCAATGCTACGGGGATCCCCGGTTTCCTCACTCAACAAGTTTTGCGTAGCTCTTTCCAGGGAATATGATAAGAAACAAAAAAAAAACCTCAAAAAAAACAATAAATAAATACGTTTTTCCGAAAGTCATTAACCCGCAAAGGTTAATCGCGGCATCGATTCAGATGTCTTCTCAGTTCCCATCGAAAATTGAGCGTAATTTTTGGACAAAACCGCACACATTCAACCCTCAGCCGATACCCGGTATATAATATCCACGGAGTTAATGAATAAAGCCGCGTGAGCCCGAAAACAATTTTGTCGGCGGCCGGCGATAATACGAATTTATTATATCATTTAAATGTTGAAGTGTAAACGATACGATAGTTTTACAGCACATATGAAGCGCGCGGCTCTGTCCACTCGATTTATTGGTTTCACTGGCTTTTGTTTATCGATGCTCTGTTAATGTAAACACGCTGCCTACTGTGTAGGACTAACTTAGAGTTCCCTGACCTTACTTAGTTACATAACAAGTAGATTTCAATAAAAATACGAACTGCTTTATAACAAAAGAGTTAGTTGAAGTACTTTTTTGACTAGAAATCAGCTGGGTGTAATAAAAATTCACAGTTATTAAATTAAGTTATAAATCATCAGCTGCTGATATTGACGTGGCGAGACGTATCTGCGCCACTCGTAACGATGTACAGACAATGGTGGCTAAAACTTCTTTTCAAACAAAACATCGTTATCATCATTATTATCTCACGTGTCCAGTACTAGGGCCTCAGGCTTCTGAATGCGAGAAGGAAATTTATCCATCTATGTTAGTAACCCAGCTCTCCAAACCGATGTCGGTGACGGTGGCTGGTTTAATTGAAACCAGACCAGTTACGCAGGAGTTATTTTATGGCGCCCACGTGTGTGCGCAATACACAAGAGCACTCTCCATCTTTTCATTTACTCTCGTAACCCAGTGGGACGGATGACCAACACGAATGGCGAGAGCTCAGGCGCAGGACCGACTTTTGACAGGCTCATCCGAGGCATGGATAATCTTTATTGTCAGACAATCAGGTGATCAGTCTGCATTGTCCTAACCAGACATGAAAACAACATTTTTTGTTGTTCCAACGCGGAGATCGAACCCACTGCCCCCGATGTCAAGAGCCAAACTCTAAACCGCAAACCAAAAAGTAGCAATGATAATAGCCGTTTGTATTAAGTTCGATATAGAGCAGAGATAGATAACACAAACAGACACCATTACAATATTGCGGATAAATTTAAAGCGGAGGTGTTAACTGCTATCAAAACAATATGAAACATTGGTTATTCATCCGGCAGAGAGACGCTTTGATATCATTCTAGTGGAAAATATTAAATCGATAGTCGCTATAGGGTTAGGCGAGTTTATCACTTTATCTTATATTAATTACTTTGCGCCAACGGTTTCCCTAGTACAAGGCGTGGCCTATTTATATTTTTAGATAGGCTAATAACATTTTTATTATATTACCGTGAAGTAGCCTTAGGTGCTACAAAAAGGCTTTTGTGATTGCTTCCATAATATGAAAAATTAAAATATTATGATATTGTTTTATTACTTTATTAATACTTGAAGCATAAAACTTTTAGTACAGTTAAAAGATAGTGCAACCTGAGGAGTTTGAAATTTGGCCGGTAAATTAAAGTTTAAGTGAAGTGAACGAAGGTGTGCAGCTTAGCTTAAAGTTAAAGCTAATATATTTTTTAATAATGCTTAGAAATACAAAAAATAATAATAATAATAAAATAACACTACCTCAGATTAACAGCCTCCGTGGTCTAGTGGTTTAAGGCTTCGCTCTCGACTCGGAGGTCGTGGGTTCGATTCCCGCATTGGAATAACAAAAAATCTTGTTTCCAAGTTTGGTTAGGACAATGCAGGCTGATCACCTGATTGTCTGACAAGAAAGATGATCCATGCGTCGGATGGGCATGTAAAAAGTCGGACCTGCGCCTGATATCTCACCAGTCGTGTCGGTTATTCGTCCCACTGGGTTACGAGAGTAAAGGAAGAGAGAGTGCTCTTGTGTACTGCGCACACACTTGGGCACTATAAAATAACTCCTGCGTAGCTGGCCTGGTTCAATTAAACCGGCCACCGTCACTGAAATCAGTGTGGGGAGCTATTATTACCTCAGATTATTAACACACACGGTAGTGATATTTGATAGATACAATTTTGTTACAGATAGATATTTGTCAATCTGTTTGTCAAAATGACTAGTTGCCAGAATAAAAATAACAAAAATAAAAAGATGATAGATTTGCTGTTATAAAAAAAAACCTTATGAGCTTAACATACTAATGCTAATAAAGCTTAAAATTCTAAGATATACAACACATCGGAAAGAAAAAACCTTCTCCATCTTTAAGGAACAAAATAAGACACGTCATGAAGAGTATGTTAAATGTATGTATGTATTCAATTTTATTACAGCAGAGAGGGTGTAAACGTTCGACGGTCATATATTATTTGCTGTGTTATTTCACTTTATTACTTGTATGTATTTTAGTAAGCATTTACTATAAATTATGCCTAACATTATATTAGAATATTTCGGTGCAGGCTTTTACTACCTACTTTACATAATTAAGTTATAATATTCTCCTCGTGTGGTCAATGAAAATAGTTTATATAGATTATAGATTGTAGAGCTTAAAGTTCATAGTCATTAAGAAACTGGATTACTTTTTTTTAATTGAGTACCTAATTAAATATACCTAGGGCGTTTTTTTACCCGACTACAGCTAAGCCAAAAGGAGAAGTGTAAGGGTGTTGACAGTCTATGTATGTATGTGTGTTTGTTCCAAACAACACACTCGAACAAACCTCATTTATTAAAACCGGACCTACTGGACCATTGTCAAAAGATTCGTTGTAATAGTTAGTATAGTCGTTATAATATATTTCTTTTTAATAAAAATTTTAGTTATTTCAAAACTCATGATCCTTTTCCTAAAACTATAATAATATTTTAAAGCCACAGAGTCTACCGAAACTGTTATACAAATTTTCCAGTCTTCCAAATTGCTTTACTACTATATCGGTGTAAAAGGCGAAAAGTAAACAAAAGGCAACACATTGGTCACAATCGTTTTGTGCTTTTTTCGCTGTGACGTTTTATTTTTCTGCAATTCAAAATCCAATATTTCTGAACGGTGCCGCGTAAACGTTCAGAATTTCGTTTTATTAACGAGATAGATAGATCCGTGGGCAAACATTGGACGGTTTTGGGGTAAAAAAGGGCAAGCGGTCATAGTAAACTAACAGTGATACTGGCGTAATAATTGGTTCGGCCAATTATCGCCGTGTCCGCGCCGGTGACTCGGTTTAATCCCGGTTTTTACCGCCCGCGCCGCCGCCGTCCCTCGACCGTTTATACAATGGAAACGGGGATTGTTAGACGTAATTCTTACTAATACTGCTAATACATAGTACCTGGGCAACCGAGATCTAGTAGATTTTTAAAAAATGAAAAGAATCGCAAAATTATTTATTTGAACGGGATTCGAACCCACCACATTCCGAATTTCCGAACAGCTCAAAAAAATCCAACTGCCAATCTGACTGACATTATAGAGTCGAAATTATTGATATATTGTTGCACGTCGAAAGAAAAAACATATATAACTGAAAAATTAAAAAAAAACGCAGTTCAGCAGGGATAAAACCTAGCTAGACCGATTTTTCTCGAAACTTGTGTTACACAGGTACCAGAAAACGGGATGTATATTTATATTTAATACTTTTATACTATACATATATTTAAGAATTTTAATATATTATACACATATTTAATACACATCCATGGCCCAGGACACTGAAAAACTTTTTGTTCCTTCGGCGGGATTCGAACCCGCGACCCCCAGCTTGAGCACAAACGCGCTTAACCTCTGTGCCACAGAGGTCCTCAAATTGTAACAAGGATCTAAATCTAAATCATAAACACTTATACATATTTCTGTAAAGTATATGACAGCATAAAACATAATTGGTATAACGATAGGATAGTCTTAAAAGTTCTAGAATTGGCACTAATAAAGCCTGATCGATTCGCCTTTATTATCTCCATAAAGTGTTGTTAAATGTGTGAGTATATTGCCATTTTCTTCTGTCTTATACTTAAAGGGTTAGTCGGTAAAATCGCGACCTATTTCACTTGCTTCTACCAAATTACGGAACTGATTCTAAATTATGAAACTACAACCTAAGTTCATCACCATTATTATTATTGTCATAGACGAGGCATGTCGAGGCAAAAACTGTCCCCACTTAAATGGCCCCATGAATTTTTGGAGGGCCATTCATACATTTGAGGTATGGTGAAATCAAGATGGCGTAACTTTTTCTTGTATGAATATTTTTTCTGTAAAAATATACGTCATAGCCTTTGTTTTAAAATCATTGAGTATTGTTATTAAAACTTTTGTATTACATCTCTTACGCATTCCCACTCCCGTTTCTCAAATTCGTGTACATATATTTTTGCGCTCGACGTAGCCTAATAACATTGGAAGCAACAAAGTGGAAAACGCAGCCGAAAATGAGTCACTTAACCGTCGGACAAACAAGCCGTATTTGAAGATGAAAACAAATGAAAGGCCACGTGATACAGGGGTGTGGGACTATGGGTGCAGTGTCCAAAATCGGACACTTAAAATTCGTATCGTTGTTATATGGTTTAATTGTTTTGGCAATTAAGTTCGGGCGAGCCGAAACGGGAGCGGCTTGTAATTTGAATTGTTTTGATGGTCAGCTCATTAACTTATCTATATAAAATATTTATTTTATACATAATCAATATTTAGTAATTTAAATTACACCGGTTATAATCGATGTTTTACCTGACAGTAGTCGCTAATAATTGTATCTATCTGAAAAGGTTGGTGGTAAGCTTAAAGTCATACGAGTATCTACTAAAGGTATATATTTACTTAAGGATAGAATTGTCTGGAACATGACTCATATTTTTTGCCTATAAGTAAGAACATATATAATTTTTGGAATTTATTGGGATTTGTAATTTACTCACAGATGTTACACATGACTAAAAAACTTTCCCTTCGATTTGTCCTTGATGATCATCTTCGTAAGCTATTTAAATAGTATTCATACACGTTCCTATTCGGGGCACCAACCTATGCATCAACATGCAGAACTAGAAAAATCAATATTGATTGAAGAATTGATCCATAAATAATCCACATAAATACGGGTCAAGAATTCCCGAATACAAATCCCAGTTTTCAAACTTGATACAAATATTCTGCCATTTGTAAAAGAATATCGGTATTTTGCAATGACGATCTATTGTTATGGTCTATATACATGACTGGTAGGAAATATATGAATAAAACATGAAATGTTAATGTGTATTTGGTATCTTTTCTTCGCTATGGAAACCGGGTCAACGTACTCTACAAATATCAATAAAACGCAGAAAAATAAATTCCTAAATATATTCGCTGGAACGGCGCAAAATAATTGTTTTATGTTTTGTTTTAGTTTGCTTTATACCTTTCAATAATTTTTTTTAAAATGAAATGGTTAGAATATATTGTTGATCATTTTCAAAGGCTTTTGTAAGGAATCTTTATTTTATAAGAAATCTTTCTCACAATCCAAATTGTGTTTGCTTTGCTCTTAAATTGTTACTTGGGCCTTAAACGATTTTATGGTTGCATTGCAGCTTTTATTCATTAGTACCCATCTCTTAGATATAAATTAGGATTTCCCTTACGTTTATAACAAAACTCAGTCGTCACTCACATACCTAGGAATTAATCAAGCTTATTGCTTTAAATGTCATCACTAGAATTACTTTTTTTATTAATTACCTAGCATATCAATCACTCAGTGGGGCTCCTATTAAAGTGTACGATGTATTACGACCTATTCGATGATGTTACACGTTAATACAGTTTAGTTCAGCCTGTACATAATTTTACGTGCAATTAATACATAACGGAGAGCGGTAACAGGTGTTTCCCTACTTACGGGACTTCTACAATATAAATTATGAAGTTAGACAGCTGTACAAGATATATTTAAAATTCTAAGCCACGCATTCCACTATAATCTAGTTTTGTATTCATTAAGCCATTAAAGTACCCACGTAAAATGCGGGAAAAAGCTATGCCGAAAAGAGAGAAGGAATAAAGAAACATGATGTATACAGAGTATACGTGGCATAAGGGAAACTTCATTCATAATTTAAAATCCAAAAATACTCTCATCGTGCCTGAAGAACATTGAGAGTGAAATTTCAAGGTCGCGTACACCACGACACCATTTGGAATATAACGCTATCTGTCGGAAGCGACTTATACTTCTCACATAACAATATTAAGTACGGCTCAATACACAAATGGCGCTAGATGTACAAATTTTTATTTTTGAAGAGATGTTCTTCAGGCACGATGAGGGTATTTTTGGATTTTTAATGATGAATGAAGTTTCCCTTATGCCACGTATACTCTGTATACATCATGTTTTTTTATTCCTTCTCTCTTTTCGGCATAGCTTTTTCCCGCATTTTACGTCGGTACTTTAATGGCTTAATGAATACAAAATAGAAATGTCATCACACAATATTTGAGTACCTACTTAGGGATAACGCGTTTATATAAGGTAAGGGACCAACTTAAAATACTAACTTATTCTGAATTCTTAGGACGACCAATTTGCTAAACATTATTTTTTCCTGACTATATACAGATTATATTTGTAAGTACAATCTGAGTTATTAACATTGTGCCATCCTCAATTCACATTTTACATAAAAAAATAACGACTACCCGAATGAGAGGCAAAGTTAAAAAACAAATGAAAATTTTAATACGAAATGATGTGAGGGGATTTTTGAATACCTACAAGTGACAACGCATTCGTGCTTAATCATATTACATCTTTGAACCGGAATATTTATAGGGAATACTAAAAACGCCTGTTCCCTGCGGTGTACATTTATGCACACATTACATTTCCCCTTTCCCACTGTTTTCTAATTGTAGTAATTTGCCTATCTTTTCACTTGGTTATTGTTAAATATTTTTGCCAACAGTTATTGCGTTGGAACTTTAATTATGTTATGGAAAAACTTTATCATATTATTTATGAGTTGTTGTTACCTGCTACAGTTTCTACTCTTGATAGCGACTTTTAAAAACGACCAAATGCTAATCGGACTCGCGAACGAAGGGTTGCGTACAAAACGGCAAAAAAATCACGTTTGTGGTATGGGAGCCCCCCTTAAACATTTATTTTATTCTGTTGTCATAGCGCCAACACTGCCTAGCTATCACGGTTAAGGTGATACAGCCTGGTGACAGTCAAACAAAAAAAAGACGTCAAACTTATAACACCCTCTTTTTGCATCGGTGGTTAAAAGGTGTTTTGCGTGGAATACAATTATTGTTTGCTGTTAGGACACATGATAGAAGTGAAATGATAGAAATCGAATCACAACGATGCCTCATAAAAATCTAGAATAATAATATATCTGACTACTTCACGGCTTTCTACGTCATAATAACTATTCGCGTGCCAAATTTGACGCCATCCGTTCAGTTCTTAGGCTATATGAGGGTCAGTGGGAACATCGCCTTTTATATATATATATATATATATATATATATATATATATATATATATATATATATATATATATATATAAAAGGACATATAAATATATATATAAACCGGACAAGCGCATCATTCACTCTCATTACATCCACATTAAACTGTCCAGCGTGCTATTCATTAAATGAAAGCATACGTTCAAACAGTAGAATAATGCGGCAATAAGTTCATTTGTATTGTTAATAAACTAGTATATTGTTACATTAATATCTGGGCTAGAGATTTTTCTTTTTTAAGCCGTCGTTCGCACAAAAAAGCTATATTATAGAATAAATATATTTCCACGTATCTGATCACACGAGCTTCGCGTTTTTAAAGCGTTGCCGTGTTGTCTATATTCAGCCATATTCTTTTGGCGCAGATTTTTTCACCGCTGTGCAATTCCACCGCTTATCACGCGAAAAAAAGGCGCTAGTGCGAATGAGGGCTAGAGGTGATCAAAATGATACAGATCAGCTTTTCCAATCACCCTCTACATAATTTTGAGGAATAGGCATAAAGGCCCTTAATAGATTACTTAAGCCACATTTGTTATATACATACAGAAAAAGCACAAATTTCCAATAACATTTCACATGACCAAACACATTTCCAATACAATAATGAGCGTTTCCAGTGATATTATTAAAGTAACGGTGATACAGGGGAATACAACAATGTTGTTAATTAATGAGCTCTTTATTTATAACAACGATTGTTCTAAAGTGCATCTTTGCACCTTGACGCGCTTAAACGAGTTGCCGGTATTGCTGGATGAGTGAACTTGATTTATCCTTTTATGTGTTATTTTGTTTTGCGATCAGCATCATATATGTTAATACTTGAAACAAAAACTTTCGGTACAGTTTTACGAGAATTGTGCGAACGGAGGAGTATGATATTTGGCACAGTTAAAGTTTATGTAGATGAAGGGTGTGCGGAAAGCGAATATAAAATTAATAAAAATAACAACAACACAGACTATCTCAGATTATTATTAACACACACTACCGTATATAATTTTGTTACACGTTGGCCTATTGTCAATCGGTTACAACATTTACTTTTTTTTCTATCTCAGAGGCAAAAGAAAAGTAAAACTATAAAGTCAAACTAAAAAAAAATATGAATATAAAGCTCAGACTTGAAAATTATATGAAAAAAGTGTGTGTGTCAGCTCCGACGCACGACTGGAGTTTACTCTAAAAAGTAAAATTTGGTGTTGCAATGTAAAGCGACCGACGCACCATCGGCTAACATCGTGTCACATCGTCGTGTAATCGTCAGACATCGTGAATTCGATTTTACTCCCAAAGACTTTCATATCCCGGGCTTATATATGAAAATCGTTTCTATGTGCGTGCGGGCGGAACGGGCGGAAACTGTACGGCCCGCGCCGCCCGCTGTATGTTTTCGAGAACAGTTGTCTTCGTCTTGAAGATCAATGATTGGAGTTAACTGACTGGCTGCCCCTTAAGGAGTAAACTCCAATAATTATTATGGGCGAATTTCGACCACAGGGCGATTTCTAGTATTTTTTTAGTTTACTACAATTATATGAACGTTAAGTAATAAAATAGTAATAATAAGTAAATTCACGCGTATTATAGTTAATCTTCTATTAATTATTATACATCATGTTATCTCTCTCGTTCTTCATATTAATGAAAGAGAAAGGTTTAGATGAACGGTTAACGCAGGCGTAGTTGGAATTAGGACTAGAAGCCAGAAAGCCAGTGTTCAGAAAAATATTTAATTACTCTTAAGGACATGGCGTCAATAGTGGCCGCGGGTACGAGGGCGTACTGAAAATTTTGGGAATCAAGGAAGTGACACAACCTTACTATTTAAAAATGTATTTATTGCTTTTCGAAGTATTCTCCGCGAAATTTGACACATTTTTCCATACGATGGAACCAATCATTGAAGCAACCATTCCATTCGGAAGTTGGGGTCTCCAAAATGGCCGTTTTGTAGGCGTCCACAGCTTCTTCAGGTGATGAAAATCTCTGACCACGCAATTTATTATTTATTTTAGGGAAAGTATAGAAATCATTAGGGGCTGTACGGCGGATGGTTTAATAATTCTATGATTTCTTGCTCTAAAAACTCTTTTGTTCTGTGCGCGGTGTGAGAACTCGCATTGTCGTGATGGAGGATGATGCGGCGGTTGCAGTTCTCTTTACGGAGTTCAGAAACGACCTGTGGCAAACAAATGTTAGCATACCATTCTGCATTAACCGTTCTTTGTCCCTCAAGAGGAATAGTCGCAACATGACCGGTTTTGGAGACAAACGTAGCCACCATTTTTTTTGCAACACTCCGTGAACGAACAATTTTTGTTGGCTTTAACTCATTTTCGAACACCCAAACTCGTGACTGGTTTTTTGTTTCGGGTTCGTACGCGTATATCCAGGATTCGTCACCTGATACGATGTTGTATACAGCATTTGAGGATCCTGCGTGGAATCTTTCGAGAGTTCTGACGCACCAAGTAACGCGAGCCGCTTTTTGCTCTTCACAGAGCAAATGCGGTATCCATCGGGAAAACAACTTTTTTACACCTAATTGTTCATGCAAGATTATTTGTATTTGACTCATGCCAATGTCTAAAGTTGCCTGAATTTCGCGGTATGTCACATGTCGATCTTCCTCAATCAGCTTACGCTCAGCATCAACGTTTTCTTGGGTGACTGCAGTTTTTGGACGACCTTAACGGGGATCATCACTGAGCTTGACACGTCCACGTTGAAATTCAGCAAACCAGCGATAAATTGTGGTTTTGGATGGGGCTTCATCACCAAATGCAGAAATCATCCGGTCAATACACTGTTTTTGTGTTAAACCACTTCGAAAGTCATAATAAATCATCGCTCTAGAATTTTCTCGAGTCAATTCCATTTTCTCAACGACTAAACAAGTTTGACAAGACCTTGTGACAAGACCGAGAATCTTTTCTTAAATAAATAAACGGTATTCGATTTTTAAAACCAAGGAGTTTTAAATTAAAAGGATTTTAATATGACAGGAACAGTGGAAATATTCCATTCCCGATACTTTTAGTGCAGCCCTCGTATTAGGCCTCGAATCACACATCCTGCTAATTTTAAAGGGGAAAAGTAAATAAGAATAAAAACTAAACAATTTCATTCAGTTTCATTCATTCAAAAGATCGCATGACGCAGCTTCACTCTAGTAGTTATCTTCAGAGCAGAAAGTTCGCTTTCATTCGCATAACAAAAGAATTAAGGAAATGTTAACCCGTTTGCATTTATTGTTACGTACTGGTTTGTCTGCGATAAAATATTTTATAGAAATGCAATAAATGCAGAGAGACGCGCTAAATTAACTTTTAATCGTTATAATATGTGCTTTTAACAACTCGATTTATACATGTAAATTTATATTATTATTTCGTAGTATTACTTATAATTATTTCCAATACAATTAGAGATTCTCTAAAACGTAAACAATTAATCTTGCAGTTATTTATGTTTATACGAGTAATTTTATTATTGACTTTTCATTACCCCGCTATTAATATATTTGATTAACCTCTCCTGTCCTTCAGGGTTGCCTGGAATAGATAGCTTAAAGCGATAAGGCCGCCCTTGCCCACATTTAGATTATAATTTTAAGTAATATTAGTCATTTGATTGTACCTACTTTAATGCGAGCAATAAAGTATTTATCTATCTATCTAATGCTGTAATAAAAATGAGATTAGTAAAAATTAGTCGAATCCTATAAAATCATATCACTGTCATTATTCGACATAAACTAGAAACACAAATATCGATTGAATAAATATCTGTATTTTGTATCTTAGCTATATTTTCTACAATACATTGTATTTTAATGAACGATAATTATATCTTCATAGAACTTGATTATTATCTACAAGTAAATATGAAGTTTCTTTACTGCTGATTTTTATCTATAAGTAAATATAAATTACGAAGAGCTTTAAGCTGGTTAACAATGATAATCGAGTTTAGCGCGACTCAAGTGGCTAACAGACGTTTTTTGTGTAAACCTGAACTTTAAATCGATTATATTGGATATATTAATTGTTTAAATCATGAAATAATTTTATACATGAATGAGATCGTGGCCACGCATCGCTGCCTAGCTGAACTCATAATTTTACTAATTTTATTGTATTCCAACACTTTTTGCCGATTGCTAAATAAAGCATATATTCTCCGGCTACATATCAATTATTCTCATAGCTTTATTGTTTCTATGATACATTAACATATTTGAAACGGGGCGTTAACGAAGTAATGCATTGATTTTATTGGATATGATTGTTATATAAAATATCTTCATCGTGATTACGTTTTAAAATGCAACGAATCCGACAGTTATGTTGCTATTGTGGATATTATTCTATTGATGTGAATTCATTATTGTTTTTCTATTACAGGTAAGTACCAGATATAACTCGGGGAGTATCCCTCTGGGAGTCAGACCGCAACGACTAAGGTAACTACAACACCATGACAAAATCAAGGTCATCTCCGAATAGAAAAGCTGGACAAAATTTTATTTATCGGGACAATTAGGTAGGTCATCAAATCAATTTAAAATAGCCCTATTCTTCAATGTAACTAGGTATTACAATGAATATAGATACTATTCGTACGGTGAAAACTACTACACTGCAAAGTGGAATAAAAAGGGAAAAACACATTAGCACAAAACTGCATTTTCTGGCTGGAAAGGAATAAATTCTAAATAACTCAGGGTGACCGGCTTCGGAGCGCGTGACCCCCTTCCTAATCGAAGCTCGAACCCCAATTAGCCTACCACGTGAGAAGTAACCGCTCACACTGGACAGATATAACGCCTCCTTTACCGAAACGATCGATCGCGGACATAAAAGGAACAATTCGAAGTGCATCGCCTTTTTTCGAACGGGGTGGTTCCCCCTCGAGAGGCTTGACGCCCGAAAGTGCTTTGGGTGGGTGACGAAAAGCGTCAGCGACGGTACCTAACTACCCAACGAGAATTAGCTTTGAGAGCCTAATGCAATTGAGATGGCATACGCTAATCTTATTCTATATGCATTTTCGGCACCGTCGTTAGTGTGTTTACACTGCTCAGCTTTGCACGGTATTAAAAAATCCATATTTTCTACTTACTT
Source organism: Phengaris alcon alcon (assembly GCA_037179445.1). Taxonomy (NCBI): domain Eukaryota; kingdom Metazoa; phylum Arthropoda; class Insecta; order Lepidoptera; family Lycaenidae; genus Phengaris; species Phengaris alcon. The sequence goes on from JAYRCH010000091.1 coordinate 783,919, forward strand.
GCACGCTTTCCTCGTTTGGTGTTGTATATTAATAAAAAAACCATTTTTACGAAGCCTAAATTTCGATAGAATTATGAGGCGCGAAATTGTAATAAACGGAAACAGTAGTTAAACATTAATAAAGTCCAACATACATTTTCGTTAAACCCGTCTTTTATCTATTTGGGTGAGAAATTTGTAGTTAAATTTTATTCGTAACATCACAGTGGGAGGCGTTAAATATAATATCTTAACAACGATCGGGTAGTCAACACGTCGTTTAATAAAATATTTAAATGTAAAACATATTGATAGTTTAACGGTTGTAAGTTTATGCAAATTTCGACCGTGGGACTCGTATTAATGACAAACGGTAGGAACTCACACATAACCGACCATTTTAACGACTACACTTATTATATGCTTGTGAAAATCGCGTCACGCCTTTACATTTAGCTGCCTTATACTCGGACCTCTCTATCTATGCTCATACATGTGAAAAGGAAAAGTGACGATAGAGCGATCATTCGACCGATACTGCCGATAACATAATGATATTTATCGTTTAGTTTATAGTTTCATTAAACCGAGTAGTAGACCGCGAGAAATGTGCTTCTTCATATCATAAATGTTTTCATTTAATTACATCTAACAAACATAATATTTTCATTTATTAATTATATTTTTGCTTGATGTAGGTGTTAAAGACAGTCATGATTTAAACATTTACAATAATTACAACAACAACAATATTTACAACAAAAGGTACAATAATAAATACTTAATCATGACGTTGACGCGAACTTTCTTGTCTAATAAACGTGACATAAATTATTCGAAAACTTATGGATATAAAATACAACCTAGATAAAATTTACCGGACAGTCTAGTTATTGTCTGGTCATTGATGTTATATTTAATGACGTATCTAGAGCACCGAATGTCGGTTGAAGACAAAAGGAGAGATAAAAAATATAAAATTTCAAATAAAATGAATAACACTTATGCAATTTTCAGTTTTATTCGTTTTAATCTTTTTCGTTTTAATTAATTGTCATAGTTTTAAGAAAAAGTTAACTTTGCAACTATCTCTGATGTATCAGATTCGGCCTTCGAGTGTCTAGCTTTCGTTACTGCACTTTTTTTACATTAATATTATAATTTTAAGTATCTACTTGCTTTAGAAGAATATCCCTCTTCTCTTTCACCTTTGATAGTTCCATTTCACCAAATGCAATTTCATACCACTTGGCAAATTATGTCTATTCTCCCCTTTTCAGGGTTCTGTAATCAAAGCGTAAAAACTGGACCCTATTACTAAGACTTCGCTGTTCTTCACCTGGTGACTTCTGTCACCAGGGTGTATCTCTTTAACCGTGACAGCAATGCAGTTGAAATTTTCACAGATGACGTGATAAACTTAACAAACAAAAACAAACAAACGTGATTTTTCTTCCATTTTGTACGGAACCCTTCATGTGCGAGTCCGCCTCGCACTTGTTTTCATGACGCGACGAAATAAGTTTTACGTTCAAATTAGTTGGACGGATGCGCCTATCTTGGTCAGTTGGCGACGTCCTAGTTGAGTTTCCTCCGACTTCCTCGGCTAATAGCACGCCATCTTTGATGTCATTCGGAAGTTCAAATGGTCGCAATTTAACACCTACGTATGTATCATATTTAGGTCGTTTTCGACTCTTTTAATTAGTCGGGTTATTGTTTGAATTTAATTTTTGAAGTGACTTGTTACTTTTAGGTTTAGATGTATATATTAATGCGCGAACAATGGTGATTAACATGTTTTATATACTTATGTACAATATTTAATAGAGGAATATAGGTAAAGAATAATTTCATTTACAAAATTAAAACTCACAAGGGGTAAAGAGTAGGGACGCCAAAAAAGTAAACACACTTTCAAAAGAACGCCGTAACTGATTCGCGCAAGATTTGTGGAATACGGAACCGTACGTGACCGGAAAGTAAGTTTAAAGTTTCTCCAAAATACGCCATCGCCTCTGTCGTACGTCTCAAGGTGAATGGCCTGACTCAACCCTCCCCGCCTCTTAGCTAGGTCAGGGTCGCCAGGGCTGTGCCTTCCCTGCACACACAAGAAATAACGATTTGCCAACCCTGAGCATCCCCAACATAAACTGACCCGCGTATCGCTTACTTACGACGCGTCTAAGAGGCCAGCGTGAAGTGGGTAAGTCTTACGCTCTCCCGATTTTTCCGTACGAATAGTGCCGATATATCCAATCTTCTGACCCTTAGGTCAGGTCAAGGGTAATCTTGACACTTCGCTAACTTTTCCCCACTTCCGATTGGCTGAAAGTTTTGTATCCGATTATATCCATTTATTTGTTTATTTGTCAAAAATATAATAAATTGCATCACAAATATAAATAATATAGATATAGTACATAGTTTATCTTGCGACTGTTATTAAGTAAATTTAATTAGATAAGTATTTCAGGAATTATCAGAATTTATCCGCTGAGGGTCTAAAATAAGGATTGAATGTTTGTATGATAAACATTTGAAATCTTCACCATTATTCATTTGTGGTAATAAATACAAATTATATTATATTAAATACAAATTATTAGGCACGTTTTTTATAGTTTTTTTTTTAATTCATCCCCTGAGTATTCTATTTTGTTATGTGTATTTATATTCTGGGTACTGTAAATGGGTAAAATGGAGGTCAAAGTTTGTTTAGTGAAATATCAACAACTGGATGGATTACGTTGAATTTCGACACGCAGATAGTTATTAAAACGACGCAGAAATCCGGAAAAAAGGATTTTTCAAAATACATACCCCACGGGGGTGCAATGGGGGCTACGCGGACAAAACCGTGCGCAAAAGCTAGTGTAGTATAATATTTTAACCTTCACGGTTTTCATTATTTCATTAGTACTTATATTCCAGAAGTTTATAAAATATGGCAACCTGCAGTAGACAAGTGTGGTGGGCTGCAGCCTAATTTCTGCGCATGTAGGGGAGTGGGGACGCTTATTGGAAGTATAGAATAATGTTGCAAGTTGTAATAAAACAGGATAAAATGAAGACAACTTGATTTAAATTTCAATCTATAAGAATTTCCCTCAAGAAATAAAACTTAAAATATCTCATTATAAATTTTGTAATCTTTTCCCACTTCGCTACTTAAAGCAAAAACTGTTAGTGCATTCGCTATACTTATATATACACCGATGAACGAACAGCACTACACACTATTTTATGCAAATTGAGTATTTTAATTATTACTAACACTTTTTCTTTAAAGGATACTAACAGTTCAATTGAAATTATAAAAGAGGGTGGCAACACTTAATAACAGGCCTGAAATATCAAAGAAAATAAAATTGTAGTACGCGACGGACTCATAGTAATAACACTCCGGCCCTGATATGACATTTGACCCCGCGAATAATCATTGCATTGTATTTTCTTAATTGTATTCAATTGAGTAAATTAATGATTGCATTGTCATGTGGAGAAATGGTAGAATATAATTGTGGATAGGAAATAGGAAAGTCGTATGGATGCAATGGAGCAGACACGTCGCTTGATGGTCAGTGATTAAAAGCCGCCCAAGGATATTAGACACTCGCAAATAATCCTTTTAACGCTTCTTGAGTTTTCTGTGAGGCCGTGTAATCACTCCTATCAAGCCGGCTTATTCGTGCCGAAGCATAGCCCATCTATTATTTTCTAACAAACGCTAATTAGATATAAAAATATGTAGCTGTCTGTAGCTTAACGAAATTAATAATCAATCTTAATCTCATTGTAGCTAACTGAGATCAAGATTTCAATACATTTCAACGATCCTAGGAAAAACTTCACGTCAATTTACGTCAACTTTTGTTTGATAATCTAAGATTAAAGTCAATCTAAGATTTTAGGAACGTTATTAATTTCAGGCGTAGACCTTGACATTTCAGATGTCAAATAGATTTGGAATTAACACTTCTTTTTTGTTACTTTATAATTTCACAACTTTAGTTCTATTTCGATATTAATTTAAGTTCTTCTCGGAAAGCGTTTTCAATTCATAAATATTAAATCTTTCAAATTGTTAAAAGTCGTTTGAATTATATTAATTCAATGTTTAATGGCGAGATTCCTGCTACGTGGAATAGTCTAGACTCTACTAATAAACGGGTAGGTACATCTTGTTTGTTATTTGTTAAATCGCTGCAGTTATGAAAATTTCTCTTTGAAACATTTTATAAAAATATTATTTACGAAAGGAATATTTTCATACTGGGGGAGTTATTTAAATTACGCATTACAATGGGTGGAGAATTTGAATTGGAATTATTCAAAACAAAAGACGCCGAGAGAAAGAACCTAATTATCATAGAAATGGCGACGCGTATCACATGCACGATTTGTGTAACATTATGATTTTATTATTAATTTAAATATCGCGTACGAAGCTACGGAGTGTGCCGTAGCAATTTCATTATTATTTCAATCAACTGAATGTAAATTTATTCAACAATCTCACGAGGTAATTGCGATATCGGCGTCTCTCTCCCGCGGCGCGGCGTCTCGCTCGCACCTGCGGCAAAACTCGCTGAACCCCACATTCTTATGCGTTCAATCAAACATAAGCTCGTGTTATGTTGCGACTCTGCCTATATCTCGGCACTACGCATTGTTTGCTCCTTTTGTTCTATTATAAAAATTAGACGTCGACGGCCGGACGCATGACGTTCGTGTGCGAGAAAATTCCTCATTTTCTAACTCGCCGGGTGAAATATGGCGCCTTTGCGACGTAAAGGCGAAGGGGTGTTGCGGCCGCTAGTTTCAAGCTCTTAGCATTATTACAAAAGTGTTGATCATAACTTTATTTATAGTTCCCATTGAAGCTTTTCATTTGACGGATATGTCTATTAAGAAATGAAAATGCATTCCTTGGTGCGGGTTGTTTATGGTAATAGGATTTATTGGGTATAGATTAATGACTGAAGTTTTACTTAAAAATTTATGATATAAGTATTGAACTTTATTTATGTAAGCCAAAGAAAATTAATATCTAGGATCAGAAAATATAGCATTAAACCGTCAATGCTTCAAATAGATCAGAGTGTTAAGTGTGAGTTTTCTTTTTGCATTCGATCGTGAGTGCGTTTGGCGTTTGCTAGGAATTTGTATGTGATTTGACCTAGTTGTCGCGTTTAGAACTAGGTGGCGCTTTAAAAATCTGGCAAATCACATACAATTTCCTAGTAAACGCCAAACGCGCTCACGATCGAATGCGAAAAGAAAAACTCACACTTAGCACTCATTAGGTTAAAATAAGAATATTGTTGGCCGTACAGAGAAATATAAGTTAATTTCCTAGGAATAACCAGTAGGTTATCCCTAGGAAAGAACACGTAAGAACACGTAAGTATTACGTGTTCTCCACTTATATAAAATGGGTCACATTTATTTAGGTTTGCTGTTATTTCTAAAATACCGCGAATATATGAATATATTCGCGGTATTTTGGACTTTTCCATATTTTAAAAAGCCACCTGTTATTTATCATGTCAAAGGGGAATATACGACAAAAATGTTGTTTCCTTCCAAGCGACGTAAGCCGCTTAAATATGTAGCGGGGCGCATATTAAAAACATCCCGAATCTAGAATAGGCTGCATTTCAGGCTGTATTTGCCAGTCCTTGGGTACCAACTTGCTCGAACTTAGGGTTGACGTTTCGTCACAATCGAAAAGCCTCAAATATTATCATGGCCGAATTTTGTCTGGCTGGGAGTTTCCTTTCGTATGTCTAGGTAATAGGTTTTTTTTATTGTACCTCAAAAAATAGGTAAATATTTTCAAAAAAGATATGATACTTCTTACTTAAATAGATACAAACCTGAATTAAATAATAAAAAGTTACATTACCTCATCAACACCTGACTCCATTCGTTGTCTAGAAGCCCTGCTATTTGACAACGTAACGTAGGTACATTTTCTAATAATTCATGGTTTAGATCCATTCACAGGTGGTTTGAAGGTGAGATATCTGGCAGCCCTGAACTTGAGGTCTTTTTTAATATTCCACGGACTCTTGTCGTATACTCAGTGTTCACATAACAGTTTTAATTTTGAGTATCCGTAGTGTAAACGTTCGCTATACGTTTATAGCCTGAATCGTTTAACAGGAGTGGTTCATACTTTATGCGCGAGTTTCCGGCGAGAACAGACCGTATTGCTATTTAAATAGGGACGTTAATAATAAAATATTTGATGCATACACGCTTATCCGCGACCGTTTGCTCGTTGAATATTCCGCTATAATTCGCTTACGGCAAGATATTACTTTAAACTGCAGCGTAATGAAATTGTAACTCACTTTTTACTCTCATTTCTCATTTTATTGTCTTCATAACAATTTGGTTCATCAATATATTATTATGTTATATTTTGTGCCTTACATTTTTAAATGATTCATAGAATACAAGTTTTCATACGGATTAGTATAGCGATTTTTAGGCGTAGGTTTTAAGAGTACGCCCCTATGTATATGTAGAGCTTCCTGGAAATTGTCCTGAGTTATATTTAGCTTTAGAGATTTAGTTAAAACCACCAGAGCAAGGAATAAATCATTTTTAAAAGGTTCTAGACAAAAAGGCAAAAAGTTGTATCTAGTTACAGCAATTGAGCGGAAGCTCTGATCTTGGTTAACTGGATTTAGGTCCGAGTTTTTTTTTTTTTTTTGCTAACAAGAGTAGCAAATTAAAAGTAAATATTATTTGGCCCCATTCTAGTTCTTCTTGCCCGAATTTTTCAGTTTATTTAACACTGTGATTTGTGTTTTGGTATTTACAATTGAAAATATTCGTTTGCAACTATTGAAAAATAATATATTAGCAAAAAATATAACCAACAGCATGTCGGGACATGTCTAAGGAGAGTCCCGTAACATTAAACACGTTATACGATTTTTTCAAATTACTTCAAAAGTTACTGTCCGATTTCATTGAAAATAATTTTCCTAAAGAGTATTTAGCATAATCTATCAGCATGAAAAATTCAATTTTCTAAGTATCATAGGCTAGAAATGCCAGGGGGGACCAACTTATAAACCACTTTTGAAGACCGATTACTCCAAAATGGTTGACTTTGTAAAAAAATCATGTGTGAAATCTTGCCTTTATTTTAAAAGACCTATTCAACGATACCTGAAATAACACGAATGAATAAATATTTTTCATCCCCCCAGGACATGTATGGAGAGCCACCCCTAAAATGTATTTTTTTTATGATGCCAAAACCGAGATCTATACACAGTCTTTGAATTTACCAAATTTGATTTATTTATATTCATAATAACAAAAGCTAGAGGCACGGACAGGCAGACAGACAGACGGACGGACAGAGCGAAACTATAAGGGTTCCTTGAGTATTACGGAACCCTAAAATGGATTGCAAGTATTCTCTTTAATCGATAACTTTGTCCTATCTATTCATTTTAAAGCCCTGAGCTAAAACTAGGCAAATAGTCTTTTTTGTTTCCTTTTTAGAGTTCTGTACCCAAAGGGTAAAAACGGAACTCTATTACTAAAACTCCATTGTACGTCTGTCTGTCACCAGGCTGGCTGTGTCTCATGAACATGAACAGTTGGAATTTTCACAGATAATGTATTTTCTGTGGCCGCTATAATAAGTAGGTACTAAAAACAGAATAAAATAAATTTTCAAGTGACACTCCCATAGGTCCCAACAAATGTGTTTTTTTTTCATTTCGTATGGAACCCTTCGTGCTCGTATACGACTCGCACTTAGCCGGGTTTTAAATCACACGACCTCTGCAGCAGTGGTTCTGTGTTTGAGAGTGTCGGTGCAAACGCCAGACTCTAGTTCGAATCCCGCCAAAGAAATAAAAAAGATTTCTGTGGTCCTGGGTCATTCATGTGTATTAAATTGGTATATGTATATCGTAGTAAAAATCTGAAATATTTGTAGGTACAATATAAAAGTATTAAATATTCCCGTTGTCTGGAGCACGGGACCAGACTGACGTGGTGTGAAGCGTTCACAGATATTATTATTATGAAATATTACAAACAAAATTTAAAAAATTAGGTAAACCCCGAATGATCAAGCAGTGACCGAGCTGATGATGAATATAGCTAAGACACTCTCGATCGTGTCAGCTTTCAAACAAAAAAAAAAACTAGATCAAAATCGGTTCATCCGTTTGGGAGCCACACAGACAAGCACGACAACTTACACTTCTAAGTAGAGTAACCTCCACCTACCTAAAAATTATAAGATACCAATAACTCATTGGGCAAACTTGTGAACGCTCAAAAATCAATTGGATGTTTCAGCGGTTTAAGGACAAAGGATGATAACTGTGGCATATTAATGTGGCGACCGGTGGGCGGGGGGTAGGGGGTTCCAATCCACCGTGCGAGGGAAGCTAGAGTCATAAATATGTATCCAAATTTAATCATATTCAGTAATGTGCATCAATGTACAAAATTATTTTAATTAAGATTGTTCGCGTAAATTTTGATGATCTATAAATTAATTACAAAGTTATACTTGCAATCACTGTGATGTATCATCGCGAGTATAATGTTATTGTAAAATTATACCTCATATTGTTTAATTTATAGTGAGTAATGACATACAATACTTTTTCAACGTAGGCAGGTGGGTGCTACGCGAAAGATTTTTAAGTCTTACGTCAATAGACCTTCGAAGAGAAAGGACTAAATTGAAAATGTTCAATCAACACAATGAAATGTACTAAAATTAGAATAGTCTTAATGTTAATGAGTGTACATCGAATTTATTTGATTCCCGGCCAATGTATGTTCAGTTTCAATTAAACATGGAATTATTTAATACAAAGGAATGGTGTTCGTCGGTGCCAACTTAAACACCTATTTAGTAGGTATTGAACAGGGAAATTTATTTATAAGCTCATACGCAAACGTGTGCCGGCTCTTATACTATTCTTCTATAGTTATTTAGATATAGTCAAGGAGACTGTGGAATGTATTTTCTGAATAAAATAAAACTAGTGGTCGCCCCGTCGTCTGAATTCGTCCATAGGTAACTAATTCAGATCATTTTTAAGTTTGAACTTTTATAAGGGTTCTTTGGCCTCTTAGATAGTTTTTTTTTTTTTAATGTTGTAACTGATTGACGAACGTCGTCGACAAAATTGTATCTATCAAACGCACGGTAGTGTGTGTTAATAAATAATCTGAGGTAGTGTGTGATGTTGTTATTCATGCATTTCTAAGCATTATTTAAAATAAAAATATTTGATTTCTACGCACCTTTCTCCACATAAGCTTTAACTGTGTCAAATTGCATACTCCTCCGTTCGCTTTCAGTTCCCGTAAAAAGTTTTATTATCAGAAATACCAGCATCGAAACTCCTTCAACCCTTTTATCTTTCTTAAATTAAGAAGGGACAGAAAAATTAGAATAACTGATTAGCTATGTTTATCGCATTTGAGATTCATAATATCGTTTTCTATAATCCTTAAACTATAGCTGCAATCTACGAGAGCAATAATTCTTTAATAAAATCTCTTATAATTTAATATTCTAGGAACTGCGGCGATGCAAATTCAAGGATCTTATTCTCAAAAGTTGCCACTTGTTTCGTAATATAAGAAATATCGCTGGTATTTTAGTTGTTTTTGTGATAAATTATTGTATGTTATTTAAAGTTTACTTTAGGTTGTATTCTATTGCCAACCCAAGTTCATATTCGAATAGGTAATAAGGTAACATAGATAATATTATAAATAATAGTTATAGGTAAGAATAGTATATAAAACAAGCTGTAACCAACAGATGTTAATCTGTCTTAACTATGAACTGTAATCAATACTTACACACGTACATACACCAACAGTTTCTACACCAACAACTACATCTACAACCTACACCTACAATCTACATATACCTACACCTACAACCTATACCTACATCTTCTATCTACACTTACAACCTAAACCTACATCTTCTATCTACACTTACAACCTAAACCTACATCTCCTATCTACACTTACAACCTAAACCTACATCTACTATCTACACTTACAACCTAAACCTACATCTCCTATCTACACTTACAACCTAAACCTACATCTCCTATCTACACTTACAACCTAAACCTACATCTCCTATTCTCACTTACAACCTAAACCTACATCTCCTATCTACACTTACAACCTAAACCTACATCTCCTATCTACACATACAACCTAAACCTACATCTCCTATCTACACTTACAACCTAAACCTACATCTCCTATCTACACTGACAACCTAAACCTACTACCTACCCTTCAACCTATGTAAAGTTTACAATTACACAGGTGATGTGTGAAAGAGTTATCTACCACTAAGGGTTGAAGATTATTACAGTACTAATATCGCTATTAAACAATGGGGGCTGGTGTTAGAAGATTAAAATACATATTATTATAACGTTAAAATACATAATACTATAACCTTCAATTTTCATTGAGGTTTATAGTATGTAATTTAATGTCAAATTATTAAATAATAAAAGGAAGAAAAATGACAAGTAATAAAAAATTTGGGATGGGCCACTTATGTATTAAAAATAGCTTACAACTTATTCTCTATACCAAATACAACTGTAAAATTTCATAACCATCGGTCAAGCCGTTTCGGAGGAGATATGTAACAAACACCACACACTAGAATTTATATACGCATAAGAAGATTTATATTTTATTAGTCATATTTAATCGAGCTCACTTGTCACATGCTTATAGCGATAGCAATTCTTTGCTATATAATTCTTTTCTATATATATATATATATATACAAACAAAACATCGCGTCAAAATGACAAAAGACGCAAAACCACGGCAGCAAAAATGGACGACGCAAAAATTGATTGAATAAAAAATTTATTTACCAAACAGTGTATTGACAAGTGTTCGAAAATACTCCACGCATCATCTGTCACTCCCACGTACTTTACAAACCGTGACACCTCGAAATTGTCGAGCGGGTACGGAATAGGGTGCCCGTGACGTATATCTCAATCGATGCGACGGTCTATTTAATTGAATTAATCTGCAGCTCCGTTGAAAATAGTAAACACTAAAGGGCGCCTACGCCAGCCTAAATGCGCTAAGTGAAGACCTAATTATTTTTATCTGTGTTACAAGTTTACTAATATCCATCTTTTATATTTATCTTCAGCACAATACAGATGTGGTAAATACCGGAAATTTAATCACAATTATTAATGCACAAACATGTGAAATTCAGCCATATTGTACCTAATATGACCTAACTCATTAATTCGAAAGGTGCATCCATGATAATGCATAAAATATATCAGTGCCCTCACAAACAGACAATAGATCAGAAGTTGTGCGCTGAACCGAGAGGCTAATTGATGATTAGATTCATTATAGAAATAATATCGCTCCTACATTCTGTCTGAGTTCACAATTAATATTGACAATACATTCGATTGGCAGATTACGTCTATAGTGGTTTTGTTGATTTCAATTGAATCTCTTTCTATTTTTATGTAAGAACCTAGTAGCCTAGGGCATTATAGCAGTCTAATATAGGTTTATTTAGAAAACTTATTTCCGTTTACGAATAATAGATAATATTAGGTTTATTCCTACAATTAAAAGGATTTTTGAGATATAAAAGCTCATATAATAAGTTCTTGAGTATGTGATTTGTGCCGAATAAAAAGTAAAGCAAACATCGCAAATTTTTGTGAAAAACTATTCTCAACTCGTACACGAAATAACCGTTATGGCATGTAATAAAAAGTTAAATGGAAACCCAAATTTTTCATATGAATTGTAGTCAATATTGAACGTCAAAGAACAAATACGACGCGAGGCGGCCGCAGCAGTCAAAGCCCACATACCCATTTTTCTCCCACGAAAATTAGATTCGTCGCTTGAAGCGTCCGAAAACACTGGAGACCTAGAAAAATTCCACCAAGTCCACTCTCTTGAAAGGAAAATTAAACAACCACAAAGGCAAATATGAAACAAATCGGTCCGGTTTAAGTTTTTTGTCAAAGGACGCGCGGGGATGCCAGTTCCTTTTCCATTTGTCTAAAAATGTTGCAATTGAATGCATTTCGGTATGGAATATTGAAACCTCAGAGTGGGTGAGTGTTTCTCATCCGTGCACGCATGGGGATGGGGGCGCAGTGGGGCCGGGCCACCGTCGCCACCCTGCCTCCCCGCGTCTGCTTTCTAAACCTCCACGCAAATAGTACACGTTTGCTTGGCAACATTTCATGCTTAGTGTATACAAATAATGTACGGCACGGCTACAAACTGCGCAAAGGGAATACTAATGCGAGCGAACACAGGCCTTAAGTTAAACATTTTGCCAATGATCATTCGTATTGTAATGGCCATTTATACACTACCATAATTTCCAAGAGATATTTTAGGGGCTCGTTAGATATTCATTAACCCACTCGAAACTATCAGTCCGAGTATCGTCCTTCTCTGCCCCTGACAGACGTAGTTCTGTCTTTAAAATGTCTTCTCGATGCGCGTCACGAGTTCTCAAGCTCGCCGACCTAAAGTTCGGCATATTCATTTTAAATGCTCTGTCTCAGAAATTTTTCATACCTAGCTCTCCTACTAACACTTGGAGTTTTAAGGGAAAGTTTACGAGCTATATTTTATCTGTCATCAACGCTTCGGTTGATTTGAAATACCTTCAAGTTGAAATATTATAGGTGCTAAGTACGGGCGCGCAAATTGCATTAACGCGGTTTTGTGATAACCGGCGGCCATTAACGTTTCATCCGTGGTCCCGCCATCGGCAATCCCCAAGTGCGTTGACAATTTCGCAAAAGGCTGGCACCACAATCTGTCGGTGATGGCACATAAACACGACTACTCCCCAGTCACTCTTCCACAAAGTCCGACTGATTCGCAATGCAAAACGCATCGGCCGGCCCACCTATCTAATATTGCCTGATGTATTTTGAATAATTGCTGGGTACGCCGGCGGCTGATTGCGCTCGTACAAAGAGACCGGTGGCTACACAGCACGGAAAATGTCTTGCCCGGGATTTATACCTACGTACGGCTCTTTGAAGCCGGGGCTTACCTGGACAAAAGTTTCAGCGGCATGAAAAGGTGTGCTGACAGAGATCTCTTGTAGAGATAAGCACACCAATGTACCTTTATCACTGTGTTGTCTTAGTTTAATTTTAAAATTATGTACATCTATATATATATATATATAAAAGAAAGTCTTGTTAGTTACACTATTTATAACTCAAGAACGGCTGAACCGATTTGGTTGAAAATTGGTGGGGAGGTAGCTTAGAACAAGGAGACGGATATAGGATACTTAAGTGCCCCGCCGAGTCTGTCTGTCTGTATGTTCGCGATAATCTCAAAAACTACTGAGAGGATTTTCATGCCGTTTACATTTACCGGAAGAGTGTTTAGGTAGAAGGCTTATGTCGATAATAATTTGTTAAGGTTTTGTGGATTTTTTTTGATTTATGACGATAATTGTTGAAGGTGTCGGAAAAATCAAGCCGTCTGGGAACTTTTATCGAAAATGCTGCCTAACCTAACGTCGGAGATAAATAACAAAACAATGTATGGTGGGATTGCTTCTCTTTTATAGGTCTACAAAAAGTCCGCGATGGCATATATCCTACTAATATTATAAATGTGAAAGTTTGTAGGGATGAATGGATGTTTGTTACTCTTTCACGCAAAAACTACTGAACGGATTTCGATTAAATTTGGTATGGTAGAAGTTTAGGCTCTGTATTAAAACATAGGCTACTTTTTATCCCGTAAAGTGTTCCCGAGGAATATTATATTTACGCGGGCGGAGCCGCGAGCAACAGCTAGTATGGCTATATTTTAAGGATAGGTTCCATACCCATTCTAAGTTCTAAAAAATCCTCAGAAATAATGTGGTATTTTCAGAAGATATTTAGACGGATACAATTTAATTATCCTTATCTAGGAGATATCTTAAAATTATAAAGTACGTGTGAAAATTTATTACAAAGTGTATTTTTTTACTCTGTGCTACTACTATATTGCAGGTTTATTTGCTCCTTAGCAAATATACCTGCAATATAGTAGTTTTGTTGCCACGAACACTCTCCCACGCGGGTGAAGCTGCGGGCAAAAGCTAGTAAAGAATAAAAGGTGCTGGCCCGTTTGGCACCGATTGCTTTTCGCCACAAAGTTTAACGGCGTGTTAAGTGCACTGCAGCATTTACTATATTTTTATTACTGTCACTCATTTGTGTAATTACTTACTATATATTTTAAATTATTAAATATACAAGCTGTCCCCACTTCGTTGAGTAGGACTCCACTAAAATTTTGTCACTCATTTGTGTAATTGCTTACTATATATTTTTTAATTATTGAATAATATACAAGATGTCCTTTCTTCGTTGAGCGTCAAACATTTTTACATGTAAATTGTTTGCTCATAAAAAAATTAAAAAACACCATGCAGTGGACCAAATTGTAAATCTAAACCATTCTCAAATCCACTTGAACAGACACAAAAATTTCATCAAAATGGGTTAAGCCGTTTAGAATGAATTCATATAAAGTAAATTGCTAGTGCTTTTTGTAACAATGTATCAAGCTAAAAAATCTATTAAATAAAAGACACGAAAGTTTCTCGTGCAATTTTGATTAATATCTGCTTTTTAAACCACGATGAGTTAGAATACATAATTTCGGTCTAGACTACATATTTTTCAACTACGTGGTTAGTAAGTTGGCATCCTTAAAATATCCTCATCCAAAAATTAAACTCAAAAGTTTGTTGGTTCTATTCGCGGTCACAACTGTACATTATTATTTTTGGTTAAGTTCGAAGTGACAACCCTGATTCCAACAGCTGTATAGATATAACAGGTACGTCGGTATCGGAGTAGAAAATGTTAGACGTCATTCGCCAAGTTTTACACGTAGCTTACAAACAATAGCCAGACCCCACACACCTTAGTTGAGAATACCTTTTTTTCCTTAGAGAAGCGTGTAATGTAAAGAAACATTTTAAATAGAAATTCATATCATAATGGTGAATTAAAACTACACTTTTAAAATAATTTAAAAATGCTGTATTTTTATGTATCAGTTATTAAGGTTTAAAATTAACTTTTTAATGTAAAACTTTCCTGAATATGTTAATAAATTACAAACAAAATAGTTCATATTCAAATGTTGTCTACGTTCAAAAGTGATGCTTCTGCCGTCTTTTACGTTTTTAATACTAGAGTCTGTTTCACGTCTACAAACTTTGTAGTCACAGAGAGCTTGAAAGCGAAAGGGCTTAAAAGAAACTTTTATGAGTGCCCTTTGAGCTTTCGTCAATCAAATAACTTTCGTCTACTCTTCTCTATATTTTTCTTTTTACCTGAGTGACCTGCATAGCAGGTAAAAAGCGACTTTATAAATATCAATATAAACGAATCAAATAAGATATCATTCCAGCTGTTTTCCGGTTCGTCACTTGATTAATAATGATTAATAATACTAAAAAACTACACGCTTTTATATAGATTTAAATATTCTATCGCCTACTGGTATGTATAACAAAAGATTGCTATAATATTAACGACCAGCATTGTTCATTCATTATATTTATTATTCTTGATTTCTTTGAGTCGTCTCTCGTTCCATCAGACAATCATGAAACCGTTGCATTTTTTATAACAAAATGTTACATTATCACGCGATTATAGAATTCAAATAAAACCGCGGAAGAAAATATATTGTATCTAATAATGATCGTAAAACGGAATTATATACCAATTATGCGAAACTCATATCATGCAACGTACAACATGAAATATATATATATATATATATATATAGCTCAGTGCGATATTTATACGACTTTTATCGTTGTCTTTGTTGTTCTCAGATATAATACAATTCTCAAAGACTAGAATGGTTCCCGTCTAGAGTTTAATAAGTCATTACTGCTTAATGTTATTATATTCTGTAATATATTGTATTTAACGTACAGCTACATACACATAGCACGCTTCACCAAATATATTTTAGGCTGAAAGCTAACTTTTTAAAATGCGACTTAAACTTTCTGAAATAATTATCACAAAAAAACTCGGAAATTTTATTACAACGCTAAAGGAAAAAGTAACGCATAAAATAATAGGGTAAGCAGCAGCCAAATATTGCCATAACGCGGTAAACTATAGCCAAATATAAGTCGTGGAAGCGCGGATTCTAATTACCACAGAATAATATCCACGATAGGAATCGATCTAACGCCCCCACCCTACTCACACCCCGTGCAAGGCAGTGGCGAAGTCAAAATTGCTGAATCATCATTTTACCAACGCGCATAACTGATTTCGGGAAATCACTAAATGACTGTTCGCATGCATTTCGAATTGTTGTCTCGTTCGATTTAGATGAAGAAAGGATTTTAGTATTTGGAAAAGAAAATGTCAAATCTCCATAAAATGTACGAATATTCTGAATTTAGCTTATTAAAGCTTGCTTTGCTTGCTTTTCAAATTCCTATTATTAAATAGGAATTTGAAAAGCACACAAGTGCTAAATATGCATAAATTTTAAGATCTATGTATTTGCAATTTCTTGGCTCGAGACAAAACGAATAGCCATTTGCTCCACATGTTCGAGACAGATAACGTTCCCGTAAACTTTGACATTTGGAGGTGCAGTGGCATAAAAAAACTCCCTAAACGCTCTCCAAAAATCCCTCACCGCAAGAGAGGATCGAGCGCCATCGATTTTTGAGGTTTGCCGATGATGACATGAAAAATCTGATACTTCATATTATGTAACTAAATATAATTCTGCAACTCTTTAGCAGGCAAAAAAATTATGTATCTTCTTTTCTTTTCAATCGATTTTTGAATTCCGATTGTTTGATAAAACATCAAAAAATTATCAGTAATATATTATTATGAAAGTATACAATGCAGAGGTCGAAGAATAGAGGTTGTGTTCAGTGGAGCGTATTCTTTGACCTGCACAGGCTTTTAATTAGGCTCGCCTCTCTGGTCACACCTGAGCTAATCTCGTTATGTGCCTCCATCACTTGCATTTCCTATTGTACAAAGATTCCTGATACAAATGTTTCTACTTACTGTATTTACGAATCAACAACTTTTGATTTCTGTGTGTTTTGCTGTTTGCTGGCTGAATTTTAGAAAAATCAGAATGGTATTGTATTTGAAAATTGTATAACGTTTATACCTACGTTAAAATGATATTGTATACATTGAAAATTATACTATCGGCATTTTCAAAAAAATCTCTATGGGAGAAAACTACGTAATTTATTCATTGTTTAATGGCTACCTAAGTTAAATTCGCAACATATTTTAATTTACCAATTAGATCCTAATAAAAAATATTCACTAATTGAAAAGTTCTTTCGTCGCCGCATGTCTGAAATGAAACTTTGCATTAACCACACTTATATGAAATTAGACCCAACATTCGATATGAAAAATATAGATTGAACGTTTTCACCGCAGATTGTGTTTACAATTCGGCCCCACGTTCGTTTTACACAAACGGCGATAAAATTTACCTATGATAAGCCTGCACCAAGTACATATCGTACAACGTTCAACGTCAATTTCGGCTTCCGTTTGTACATTATAAGTGTTTCTTACACAAGATTTCCCCGTAGTGTACGCCTGGGGCCACAAATTAATCATGCACCTTATTGAACCTAAAAACGATCTATCGTTGATTGGATCCGAAGAAAAACGGAAAGGATATAAGTGAAATCATCTCGCCAAAATGTAATTCTCCGATTGGGACAGGTGTATTAGTAGACTAAAAAGAACGGACACCAATCATTTCTTTCTTAACTAGCTCAATGCTGCCCGGGTTTTTTGTCCGGGAATTCGTATTTAATCCTAAATAACATTTTCACAATAAGGCTGCCTCTAGGGTTATGTTCGCACGAAATTCATGAATTAAAATTTGTAAAGTCATGTATGAAACCTTGACGTTATTCAAAAATACCTATTCACGATATACCTATCGTGGGGTACCCCCCACACGATGGTGTAGAACAAAAAATATTTTCCACCCCACCTCACATGTATGGAGAATTACCCCTAGAAATATTATTACTTTATGACGCCAAAACCAAAATCTATTCAAAATCTATAACTAAATATGTATACCAAATTACATCCATTAATCATTATATTAATACGTGAAGCAAAATTTTCAAGTACGGTTTTACGAGAATTGTGCATACGGATCAGTGTGAACTTTGGCACATTTAAAGAGGAGGGCCTGCCAAAAGCTAATATTTTTAAAAATAACGCTTAGAAATACAGTACATTTATTAGAATAACAACAACATACACTACCTCACTCGTACTTGCATGTTTGTTTATATTACAGTAGGTTTGACACAATTGTCAATGAGTGTCAATCTTTCTTTTACATTCCATAAACAACATTTACATATTTTGATTGCGTATCTAAGAGGCAAAAGGAACCAAAAAAAGTTGAAACTTTAACATTGAAACATGAATTATGGTCGAATTTCGACCACAGGGTGACCGGTGGTGGTGTGTATTTATAATTACAGAAGCTAGAAGGGCGGAGAGACAGACAGACGGACGGACAAAGCGAAACTATAACGGTTCCTTGGGTTTAACGGAACCCTAAAAAGAGAGTACAGTTGTATGGAAAACCTAGCTGATATCCAAACAGTGTTGCGGATGGACTAGTTATGTAAAATTCTAAGCCGATTAAAGGTTTTTGCCGCACATTGAAAAAAGTTTCTTTCGTCACCATGTCGATTCGATATCCGATATAAAAATGAATATTTATACAGCTTTGTTATATTGTATCAGATTAGATATTTTTAGTTTTCGGAAAAGCTTTGAAGAGAAAGAATTTCCATTTGGGGATTAAATTATTTAATTAATATGTACACGAGAAGGTGCATTTATGTTGCTTCCAATGCTACATATATTTTATATAAAATTCTCGTGTCACAGTGTTTTGTCACAGAACTCCTCCATTTCTTTGAAATTTTAAAGGTGGTATATATTTTGTAAGTAGGAAAATAGTTTGTAAGCCCAATTTTAATTTATTATTTTATGTTTTGGTATTAAAAATACATATTATAATAGACCTCAAATTTTTACCCTTCAAACACCAACTCTCATTGTATAATGGCGATATAAGTACTGTAATAATTTTCAACCCTCAGTGGTCGGTAACTCTTTCACACATCACGTGTAGGTAGTAGGTGTAGGTTGTAGTTGTCGAAATAATTATAGTATCTAAGAGCGCAGCAGCGGTCTCGCCTAGTCTTAAGCGGCCGTACGATCTTTTCCCCCCAAGCATTTCGCGGCTTTTTTATGTTTTTTATTCCAGTTCAGAGTTAAGACAGAACAACAGCTAGTATAATATAGAAGTACCTGGGTAAGCAAGATATGCTCGGAGCTCTAGTATATTAAAAAAAAGAATCACAAAATGTTTTACCGGGGTTCGAACCCACCACATTCCGAATTTTCGAACAACCCAAAATATTAAGCAAACTGCCTATCTGAATGACATTATTACAGTCGAAATATTGTTGCACGACGGAAGAAAAACATAATATATAACTTTAAAATGCGCAGTTTTCCAGGGATAAAACCTAGCTAGATAGATTTTTCTACCCCAAAACTCCCTGCATACTAAATTTCATAAAAGCTTACTTCCAGCCGTTTCTGAGATTACGATTATATATTATACAAGGTTTTCTCGTTTAAAGTATTCGATTAATTATTATTTACTTCCATGTCTTCTTCTTTTTAGTACAAATTAATTGTTTTTAAAGTTAAATAAACTTGGACTTAGAGTTGTAATAGTTGGTTTAATTTAAGTGGACCAAGCAGTTAACTATCCTATTGGTTTGGGACCTACTCGTATTAACTACTAAGTTGAATATTTGTGTGATTTATATTTCGTGTAAAGCCATAGGCTTAGCAAAATAGCACGTCTGGTATTCAAAACAGAACAATCCTAGATTAGATTTAGATCCCGAATATAGGCGTAGTCAATAAGATCCGATTTATGCGTTCACATTTAATTAATACTGTGCATAATTAAATGGACCTGAACAGAAATTTAAATATTATAAACATACATTTTATTTGATCGAATATTCAACTAGGTAAATAGTTATGTAGGTATATAAGGGTTCCTTGAGTATTACTAAAAATGGAATTTTTTAAAAGTGTCAACCTTAGATAGGTTGACACTTTTAAAAAATTAAGTGCGACCACCTAAGCTTTGACTAAGTATTCTAAAAAGTTGCCCTAACCACTTGAGTAATTATGAGTATTTAACTGAGCTTTTACTTAATGGGGATTCTAAATAGTATAGAAAATTAAAATGATATTCTATATTATTATTTATTTTTTTGATCAAGGAAAACAAAAAGCTTTCAATACATTAAACAAAAGATACAAAAATAGCCCATATTATGAGCCAGTAAAGTTTTATACTCCCAATAAAACAAAGCGTCGTTGCTTAGTTTCAACTTACACTTAAAGCTTATTTAAACCATTTTTAAAAGTATTGCGTATGACGTAAGATGCATTGATGTGTGGTGTCATGGAAAATCCCGGGAAAAGTGAAACTGGATATATCCCGATAGCGTGATTGCGGAGGCGGCAAAGGTCAGGTTATTTCCAACTTGCAACGGTTGACGTTTCATGAAAATGCCTGTAAAACATTAATTAATATTCACTTTCACTTTGACATTTTATTCATATTCCGTTTGACTACACACTCACCTTTGATGTGTAATGTCAGTTTTTATACACTTCGCTTTTCTTTCCTTCTGTGCCAGTTGGTTGTTT
Organism: Phengaris alcon alcon; assembly: GCA_037179445.1. Lineage (NCBI taxonomy): Eukaryota > Metazoa > Arthropoda > Insecta > Lepidoptera > Lycaenidae > Phengaris > Phengaris alcon. The sequence goes on from JAYRCH010000091.1 coordinate 804,795, forward strand.
GACGCAATGATTTTTAGGGTTCTTTACCCAATGGGTAAAACAGGACACTGTTACTAAGACTCCGCTGTCCGTCTGTCACCAGAATTTATCTTATGAACCGTGATAGTTAGACAGTTGAAATTTTACAGTTGATGTATTTCTGTTGCCGCTATAACAACAAATACTAAGAAACAGAATAAAATAAATATTTATGGAGGCTCACAAACAACAAACGTTAATTTCTTGCCGTTTTGGACGGAACCCTTATTTCGCGTGTCCTACTTGAACTTGGCCGGTTTTTTAGATATTATTCCGGCTATAATTTTACTTTTCACTTTTACAGCATACGTTTCGTTAAAAGACTTGGCATAAAGGCTTAAAATAGAGTTTCTTTCAAAATACTTTTTCTTGGACTAAAGACTAATCCGTCTTAGCCTCAACATGATTGGATGTCGTTTTGAGGTAATAAAATATACTTCACTACTTTAGGGTCAGTTCACACCGAGACGATACGCGACGCTACGCAGCGCTGAAATTTTGAGATATCTATTCAAAATTGAACTTTATTCACTACGCCCTAAAAAGATACACGTTTCATATGACATCAGTGCACATGCGCTTTGCGGCGCGGTGTAACCAGACATTCTGATTCTTATGATGTAACGTGTATCTTCTTGTGTAATGAATAAAGTTCAATTTTGAATAGTTATTTTAAAAATTCAGCCCCATGCCGCGTATCGTTTCAGTGTGAATTGACCCTTAGTTTTCAAATGCCTCTTTCACAAAAGTATAACCGATATAGATTATTATTTTCTATGAGCACTGTGCATCATGGCGTATCTGGGGGCACGGTAGTGCCCCCGCCAAGATAAGCCAAGCGAAGCGCAAGGGCACTACCAGACCACCTTTTCTCGAAGCGTTTCGTCGATTTTTTGAACCCTCATAACTTGGGTTTGGATTATACCAGATAAATAAAATTTTCAGGATATGTTATCCTCCAACCCCTTAAACTAGGCGATGAAGGTTAAGTCTCTTTAAAAGCGCCATTTATCTCGTATGTTATGAACTATTTATTTTATTTATTTATTTTATTTTATTCGGAAAACTTACAGCTAACAAACGATAACATTAATAATTTAGATAAGAAATAAAAAAACCAATAAAAGTTTTCACTTATACATAGCAAATTAGAAAAGCTAGAAAGTGATTAAAACATCTTAAATTAATCTTAACCTAAAACCCATAAGAACTTAAATTTTAAAATTCAATTTTAAAATTCAATTGTAAAATAGTAAATAATGATTTAACTTACCTATACTATAAACTATAACTTGTGCTAAAAAAAAGTATCAAAGCCACCGTAAAAAGCAAACCTACTTTTGTGAAAAAAAATCAAAAAATAAATAAATAAAAAAACAATTCCACACACAAATCCCACACAAAAAAAAAAACAAAAAAAGCAAAAAAAAAAACAAAATGATCCGATCTATTTGTAATTTGATAAAAAGTATTTAAATAGAGCTGGTCAAGTACGCTTTAGTTAAATTTTTTGTAGATTTTAATGCAACACTATCCTCAAGGCAATTGTCGCTTAGGAATTTGTTGAGTTGGGTGCTCGATCTACATTTATAAATGAATTGTTACTATAGTATGTATTGTACGGCGACACGTGAAACGGTACATGGTTACGGAAATATCTAGTAAGGACATTGGAGTTATACTTGCTTAAAAACTCAGGGAAATCCACAGTATTGTTAATTACCTTACATGCGTACGCAAGATCAGATATATTTCTACGGCAGTACAGTAGGAGGAAATGAAACTTTTTGCACCTTGCTTCATAGTCTGGAAGGTTCAGATGGCATTTAAATTGAAGGAACTTTAAGAAACGTTTTTGCGCAGATTCAGTTATAGTTTTATAAATATCATAGGTAGGATTCCAAACCTTAGAACAGTATTCCAGAAGACTGCGCACATAAGAGTAATAAAGAATTTTTAAAGTTGTAATAGATTTAAAATGTTTACTTGATCTTATTATGGATCCTAGAGCCTTTGATGATTTGCTTACAATAAAATCAATATGCTGGTCAAATATGAATTTAGTATCAATAATTACTCATTACCTTAATTACATTCTTTAAAGCTAATACCTCATTCTTAAGCTTATATTTAAAATTAATCAATTTAGTTTTGCGACTAAAGTTTAAGGCAAAGCACTTCGTTACATTTAGATCCAATTATCCGTTAATGTTAGTTTTGTCGTCGTTCGTCGCTTGGATTGGAAACTAATTGTCGTAAAATTGAAATAATTATTTCCCGAGTATTCTGTAGTAATTTCAACGGATTAATCATAAAGGTAACATTCTAATTATTAAACGGAAGTCTCATATAAACTTTTATCAAGCATTTTTTAATCTTTATCGACATATTTGAATGTACTTCATCTTAAGTAGTAGTGTACGAACTTCCCTTTAATAATTAGAATATTACCTTTATGTTTACTTTTCCGTTTAAATTACTAAGGAATACCTACTCGGAAAATAATTATTTAATTATGTCAATTAGTTTCCAATCCAAGCGATGAACGCCCTCATAACCAACATAGTTCATAATATACGTGATAGATAGCGCTTTTAATAAAACTTAAAAAATATTATGATTTATTATCAAAAAGATTATTAATTAATTGAAGTGAATAATAATGTCAAAAAATAACATATTATATTATTAGATCATGAAACAGTTACATATAAAAAGGGTTTTATATAAACAACTTAACCCACTTAGCTTCTAGAGAAAAATAACATCTAGTCAAAAACTCCATATAGGCAAATAGGTACTTAGCTAATAAACAATATCAATGATGTGTATTCAAGTAGTGCTTAATGCTACCGATAGATGTCAGTGTTTGGACGCTGTATCACGCTTATGCTTGCCTTCAATGGATTAGTTATGTGACTTGACCGTTTCGTTTCTACAAGAATAGTATATTAGAAAAACAGTCAGTAAAAATTTCACCTTACCCCCAACGTAATGTAACGAAATGGCCAGGTGACTTAACATGACTAAGGTGTAGAGTTTGTGAGGTTAGGCTTGTAGAGTTAAGACGTGTAGAGTCAGAGGCTTGGTTTTACATGATATCTGATAACGTTTTGAAAGTGCGATCTTGGCATCACTTTACATGAAAATGTTTTCGGTAGGATTTCTCAAATAACTAATTCTTTCCTAGCTAGCATGAGATTTAATTTTATCACTTTTGGAAAATTGCATTTTTTTTCTTTATGGCGTATTTTAAAAATAACTTTTCTGTTGTTTGAGATATTCTGTTATTGATCGCGTTAGTTGACGGAATTTAGTCACTTCACTTGAAAGACTTTACTAAAATACCTTCTAGATTTCCTGCTATTTTTAGGGGGTC
>JAYRCH010000093.1:0-125476 GCA_037179445.1 Phengaris alcon alcon
CTGCCTACCCTTTGGATTAAAAACTTCACCAGCAATTTTTCAAAGAGTATTGAGCAATATAATAAGGAAGCACAAACTATCGAACTTTACTGTAAATTATATTGATGACATTTTGATATTTTCTAAGACGTTTCAAGAACATATTACACATTTATCATTACTACTGGAAGCAATATCAAAAGAAGGATTCAGATTAAAATTTTCAAAATGTAACTTTGCACAAGATTTAGTAAAGTACCTTGGTCATATAATTAAGAACAACACGATTGCTCCTTTGAAAGACAATTTAATTGCAATAAAAGATTTTCCTGTACCAAAGACGCAAAAGAACGTACGTCAATTTTTAGGAAAAATCAATTTTAATGGTAAATACATACCAAATATATCAATTATTTTAGACCAACAAGAAAAGGGAAACAATTTGTTTGGTCAAAACAGTGTGAAGAATCTTTTCAGTTGATTAGAAACTTAATGTGCCAGAAGCCTATATTAACTATTTTTGATCCTGATTTACCAAGACATATTTATACTGACGCCAGCGTACTGGGTATTGGCGCTGTCATCAAACAGCCACAGCTGAATGGAGAGGAAAAGCCATGTGCATATTTTTCAAGAAAACTGAATGATACTCAGAAAAAGAAAAAGCTATTTACTTAGAATGTTTAGCTATAAAGGAGGCTGTTAGTATTGGCAACATTGGTTATTAACTTATTAGGGAAAAAGTTTATAGTTTTTACAGATCATAAGCCTTTAGAAAAAATGAATATGAAATCTCGACCAGATGAAGAACTAGGAGATCTTTTTATCTCAATTCTTTATCTCAACACAATTTTGAAGTTATTTATTCGCCGGGTAAATATAACTTGGAAGCTGATAGTCTTAGTAGAAATCCAGTATTGGAACCAGATTATAATCATGATGATAATTTAAAAATTGTAAATTTTGTTAAAATAGAAGATATTCAATGTGATCAGCAAAGAAATGAATACATAAGACAAAATAAAAATAAATAAAAATTTGAAAATTTAATATAGTATAAAAAGTCAAAGAAAAAAGAAAAAATCATACTAACGGAAGAATTTAGTAAAAAGCTAATAAAAGATATTCATTACCTCTACTGTCACATAGGAGCGGAACAGATAAGGAATAAAATAAGCTCATTTTATACTGCAAATAACTTGATGAGAAATATAAAGAATATGTGTGACACATGTGAAGTGTGCATAAGAAATAAGTCCAGAGGTAAATATAATTATGGGTTATTGTCTCAGTTGGGACCAGCTTCATGTCCTTATGAAATAATGTCAATAGACACTATTGGAGGATTTGGTGGATCTCGATCTACAAAAAAATATTAACACATTTTAGTGGATCACTTTACAAGATATGCTTACATTTTGACCTCGAAAACACAGAAGTCAAATGATTTTATAAAGTTATTGCAGAAAGTGACACAGGAACATAAGATTGGCATTATTTTATCTGATCAATATCCAGGTATAAATTCAAAAGAATTTAAATAATTTTTAGATACAGAAAATATAACTATAGTTTTTACTGCCGTGAATGCGCCGTTTTCAAATGGTTTAAATGAGAGATTAAACCAAACTATTGTAAATAAAATAAGATGTAAGATAAATGAAAATAACAATAACTTAGCCTGGACAACTATTGCTCATGAGTCATGAATGTATCAAAAGATATAATGAGACAGAACATACTGTTACAAAGTTTACACCTCAATATCTTCTGGAAGGCAAAAATTACACCCTTCTACCAGCTGAATTAAAAGAAAATTCTACAGTTGAAGATTTAAAAAGGGAAGGAAATTTGGCATTTGAAAATTCTATGAAGTCATACTTATACAATAAGCAAAAATTTTATAGAATGAGGAGAGACCTAGATTTGAAAGTTAGTGATTTCGTATATATAAAAAATGGAAATAAACTTAATAGAAGAAAGTTAGATGAATTAAAGATTGGGCCTTTTGAGGTTTTGGAAAAGATATCTGACTCTATATACAGAGTAGATACCGGTCACAAGAAGTGTGAATCAAATTTCTATCACATTACGAAGATGGTTCCAGCTCCTACAGCTGCAGCGGTCAGAGTCTGATCTGGAGGGGGAGATGTAACCTCATTGCTTTTTAGACTGGACAATGAATGTCAACTGTCAAGGGAATGAGACATATATTTAATTTCTTATGAATTATTTGTATAAAATATTATTTAAATTGTGAAATATTAGCATTAAATGTTGTTTCTTTAGTTGTAAAGCAACACATTATCTTTTATTTCCATATTGTTAAATAATCTTATTATATATATAATAATTATTTTGATGATTTAGATCTGTTTCATTGCTCTTTAAGTAAAATGAAACAAAATCCAAATTACAAAATTAGAAACATTGTTATAAGCTGATCCGAATGCATGTGTTGTAGCTTTAAGTTCTATGAATTTATTACTTCTTTCTTGTAACTCTAAGTTTACGTTTCTTAATTATGTATTACTTTATAAAATATTTTGTATTAATTAACTGTTTGCTCCTAATAATATAGTAATAAATAATAATATTCCTAAATAAATGAAAAAAAAAGATATTTTAACTAAGCTCTGATGCCTATTACAGCTATAGCGATAGACCCGGTGGCGGGCTGGCTGTTCCTGTCGGGAGGCAGCTGGATCCAGCGCACGCGGCTCGATGCCTCCGCGCCGGAGCTATTGTACAATGGCACGGCGCTCTCCGACATAGCGCTAGATGTGCAGGTAAGGCTGCGTACACTATACGATAGTTGACTTTTAAGCTTTTGTGGCTGAGACTGCTTTGTACTTCAAGTAGCGGTAGAGGGGGGGAATAATGGTGAGCCGTGGCCTTGTTTCAGGGCGGCATGGTGTACTGGACAAACACTTACTCACCGAGCGTGTGGCGCATGCGCTACGATGGCTCGGAACAGGCGCGCGTGCTGGCGGGTGCGCCGCTGCGCTACCCGCTCGCGCTAGCCGTGCACCGCGCGCACCTCTACTGGCTCGACACGTAAGGCACCGCTATTTCTGCTTTATCGCATAAAACGTGAATACCAACTAAATCTACATATCTTTACAGGATGTTGGGTAATGGCAGCGTGGCGGTGGCTCCGCTAACCAACTTGAGCGACTATAGAATCGTTATCGACAAAGTCGGTGACAGCCTCAAGGACCTACTCGTACGTAAAAAAAGTGTTACAACTTTTTGCTTAAACAAATAAAAGAATCACATTGATATTGTATGAACTTTCAATGCGTAGATATGGTCTTCGGAGTCGCAGCAGGCGCCGCCGGGGCGTGTGATGAGCGCGTGCGCGGTGAACAACGGTGGTTGCGAGGCGCTGTGCCTCTGGGACGGGCGGCACGCGCGCTGCGCCTGCCCGCACGCAGACCTCGCGCCCAACGGCAAGAACTGCACACGTCAGTACCCTTTATATGTCACTAAACTCACGTATACATTCTTGTCTATAATTTATTGACAGTAGATTATTTTGCTTTTGCAGCGTACAAATCTTTCTTGATGTACTCCCGCCTGACACAAATCGACACCATACACTTTGAGGACGAGAAGAACTTGAACTCTCCTTATCCGCCTATTGAAAATAAGTAAGTAGACTTTAATTAATACGTAATGAAAGTTTTTGTGCGTATATATTAAAACAACATAGTACGCGAACATAATATAATTATATTACAGGACCCTTATGCGCAACGCGATAGCTCTAGCTTACGAGTACGACGCGTCTACCATCTTCTACTCGGACATCCAGCGCGGGTCCATCAACGCGGTGCACTTCAACGGGAGCGATCACCGCGTGCTTCTCGAACGTGTGTATTTAGCCATCTGAACTACCCTGTTTCGTTGATTTTGTTCGCTCATTGAAGACTGTTTCTGCACAGATGCTGGCTCGGTGGAGGGTATGGTGTTCGCGGCCGACAGCAGCATGCTATACTGGACGTGCGCCACCACCGCCACCATCAAGGCGGCCAACGTCCGCGCCATGCGCGCTGACGCCGCACGCTCGCCCGCCGCGTCGCAAAACGCGCACGTTCGCACCCTGCTCACACTCACCCCCGGCGACCGCCTGCGCGGCATCGACTACGAGCCCTGCCAAAGGTGAGCCACCCACGATCATCGCAAGCTACTTCGTAAAAATTTCCGTTGATTATTATCTATGTCACTATCTGATGTCATATTTAGGCGGATTTACTGGACAAATTGGAACGAGTCGCGGCCATCGATCGAGCGGGCGTTCATCAGCGGCACGGAGCGGCAGGCGATCGTGACGACGGAGATCCTGATGCCGAACGGGCTAGCGCTGGAGCACCGCGCGCGGTTGCTGTACTGGATCGACGCGCGGCTTGACAAGCTGGAGCGCATGCACTACGACGGCTCGCACCGCGCGGTGGTGACGCGCTCCACCGCTACCGAGCACCCGTTCGCGGTGGCGGCGGGCGGCGGCTGGCTGTTCTGGACGGACTGGGTGGCGCGCTCCGTGTTCCGCGGAGACCGTGCCGGTCGCGTCGCCACATTGCGTCGCGACGTGCTGCGGCCCTGCGCTGTCGTCGTCGTCGCGCCCGACCACCAGCACTGTGAGTGCTCTTACATAGTAAATCAAATCTGTATCTTAAAAAATGTAGATCCAGCAATAGATGTATTTTATATATTTCAGGCGCGACGGATCCGTGCGCAATGGACAACGGGGGATGCGCAGAGATGTGTACACTGGATGCGAGCGGGCATGCCAGCTGCGGCTGCGGCGCGGGGCGTGAACTGCAGCGCGACGGACGCTCGTGCGGCGCGCCGCTCCCACACCGCTGCCCGTTCGAGCGTTTCGCCTGCGCCGAGGGGCCCTGTCTGCCGCAGCACCTCGTGTGCGATGGCGTACCGCACTGTAGCGACGACATCGGCGCCAGCGACGAGGATCTCTACTATTGCAGTGAGTTTATACGTATATATTTTGTATAAATGAGACATTGTTGCTTGTGGGCCTAGCAGGAACATTTTACATCTACGTAAACGTAACGTTATCGAATGTCAAATGTATGGGCGCTGTTATAATTTTCATAAAAATCTCTTTTGATAACGTTACGTTTAGGCAGCTGTCAATTGTTCCTGCTAGGCACCCTGATTCTGAAGTGTTTAGTTAATAGAATCAGGCGATACTTTATATTATATCTAGCTATATCCCGCGAAAAACTACCCACAACCTGCAAGCAAATGTGTAAGTGCATGCATAAGCATGCGTAAAGCACCTTCCACACTGTTGTTGCTGCTCCGGGTTAGGGGCGAAACACGCGTCGAGTTTTGCGACCTGCATGGTGGTGTGGGGCCTTGGACGATCTTGCTGACATTGTTGCTTGTGTGGTGGTGGTGTTTGCAGGATCTTGTTTCTGAGTGTACGCGTAAGCAGTGTGGGAGGAAAGAGGTGCTGTACGCATGCTTATGCGTGCACTTACACATTTGCTTGCACTCACACATTTGCTTGTAGGTTGTATTTGCCCGCAGGGCGCGGGATATTGCTATATATAATTTTAATTAAATTGTATCTAAAGTGTTTGTCCTTAAAGCGTCCCGCGACTGTCCGGCCGACTACTTCTCGTGCGGCACCGGGGGGCGGTGCCTGCCAGCGCCTGCCAAGTGCGACGGCCGGCTCGACTGCGAGGACGGTGCGGACGAAATCGGCTGCGACTGTCTAGACACCCACTACAAGTAATTATTTTCAAGTTCACCAGAATAAATAAAAAATGTAAACAAACTTTCAGGGTTCGCAGTTTCGTCACATCGTCATTAACTTGAACGATGATGTGACGAAACTGCCAACAAAGTTGTGAACTTTACTTGAAAATAATAAATAAATATAAGGTAATTGAATTTAGGAGTTATGTCAAGAGAGCAGCTGGCACAATCTCTGTGATATTGCAGGTGCGACGATGGCACGTGCGTGGAGGCGGGGGCGCGGTGCGACGGCGCGGCACAGTGCCCGGACGGCTCGGACGAGGCGGCGTGCCCGCACTGGAGCTGCGCGGCGCTGGGTGACGGAGCGCTGCGCTGCGCCTCGGGGAACGCGTGCTACGCGCCCGATACGCGCTGCGATCGCCTACCCGACTGCCCCGACGCGAGTGACGAACTCGACTGCCCCTCTGGTACGATACCTACCTAGCCCACCTGCGTCAACTTATCCATTATGCGATACTAACCATAACTCTCTGCGTCTTCTGCGTAGACACTACAACGAGTTTGTCGATGAACAGCGAGGAAGACACGTTCGAGGAGCAGCCTCTACTTGGCTGCTCGCAGGAGCAGTTCGAGTGCGGGGGTGGGGGCGGCGGCGGCGGTGCGGTGGAGTGCATTCCGCTGGCCTGGCGCTGCGACGGTCGCCTAGACTGCACTGACGGCTCTGACGAAACCTTACACTGTAGTAAGTATTAAACAATTGAAAAAAGTTAAATATCGCACAGTAAAAAATGGTAGCGCTTTAGTGATTAGTTAGCTTGCTTTGACTTATATTATAGGGACATAACATTTAAAAGTTTCTTTATTTTTTTAAAGGAAATCTTACATCTAGTATAATAATAATGACGGTAACACGATAAGCCAAATTACAAGTTTTTAAGAATAAAAAAACTATTCCACTTAAATAGGCCACAAGAACACAACGTCGTGCGGACCGGAGACGTTCCGGTGTGGCACGTCGGGTGCGTGCGTGCCGGCGACGGCGTTCTGCGACGGCGTGGTGGACTGCCCGCGCGGGGAGGACGAGGCCCGCTGCGCCTGCCCCTCCGGTTCGTTTCGGTGCGCCTCGTCAGCGCACTGCCTAGATACGGTAAATATTGGTTGAATCTAGTTCCGTATATGGATTCCTAATAACTATCCTCACTATTTCGGTGGCGCGAGCTGATACATCGCATACTCTCGCGACAGAAATTGTATTGCGACGGGGACAAGGACTGCGAGGACGGATCGGACGAGCCGCCGGGCTGCTCGGCGCGCGCGGCTTCGGGGGCGGAGGGGTCGGAGTGCGCGCGTGGCGTGCGCTGCGGTGGCCGCTGCGTCGACGAGGCGCTCGTGTGCGACGGCCGCGACCACTGCCAGGACGGCCGCGCCAACGGAACCGGCTCCGACGAGGATCCTTTGGCGTGCTGTACGTAATATGAAAGTGATAATTAAGTTTGTATTATTTGGCATTAAAAATAGTAAATGATTGAGATGAATCTTCCTATAGTATCTTATTTTGTATGCAGTGTTAACTTTAAGAAGGACTAGTTTTGTGAACCTAATAAAAAAGTCATCGAATCTTATCTCTTGGCAGATGTGCCTGCAAATATTTTTTTGTAATATTGCAGCGTCCTTCGTGTCTGCATTTGGAACAGAGGCAGAGGCTGGCGCAGCGATCGCGGGCGGTGGTGGCGACACGGGATGTGCGGGCGCTTGGCGCTGCGGCAACGGCGCGTGCGTGCCGCTGTCGGCGCTTTGCGACGGTCACGACCACTGCGGCGACTACACCGACGAGTGGCGATGCAGTTAGTATATTCAGTTTAGTTTATTGATATAAACTGTTCATTAATATTACTGAAAACCTATGCTGCAGAAAATTCAAGAAATTAAGTTAGTAAAGTTGAAAAAGTCGTAAGTCTATGCGTTTGCCTTACATCGTTACAAAATACAGCGTTCCATTGCAGACGTGAACGAGTGCGTGCTGCTGAACGGTGGGTGCGCGCACAACTGCACGGATCTGCCGGTGGGGCGCGCCTGCTGGTGCCGGCCCGGCTGGCGCCGCGACCCACGCGACCGCCGCGCCTGCACCGACGTCGACGAGTGCGCGGAGGACCACCCGTGCGACCATCACTGTCGGTAATAAACTTTAAATAAATAAATAATAAATAAAATCGTTGTAGGTGTGGCTAATAAAACTTTCTCACATAAGTTTTTTTATGCAATAAAAGTACTAGAGAGCACGCGCGGTGCTTGCTTATTGCGTTCTGACAGTACGTAAATGCTACGACGTGACACAAGACACAGTACAATAGTTAGTGAATATCACATTTTTACAAATTAAATCTAAAAATGTAGAATAGGGAGACATAAATCTAAAAGAAATAATTATTTAGGTTATGGCGAATTAAAACTTTATGCAAACGAAATAAATTCCCCATCAGTTTTTCGCAAAACGATTTGTTACGTCGAAACGGTAGCAACCACAGGCCTAATATATCGCTCTCTTTCTTATTGCAAGTTCAAATTGTTTGGAATTACGTATTTTTAAAAGATGTACAAAAATATGATTTAGATTGTTTATTATCATGTTGTCTAATATTGAATAGATCAAAATTTCTTTTAGGCTATTATACTCGTTTTTATACATAGTACCTCAACTGGATAAGCACTTTGATTTGTGGTTTCAGAAACACGATAGGCAGCTACGTGTGCTCCTGCGCCGAAGGCTATCGTTTAATGGAGGATGGATCTAGCTGCGCGGTTATCTCTTGTAAGTTATCTACATACCATATGCTTAAAATATATCTACAAATATAGCTCTCAAGTGAAATGAATGTCCGATAGTTACTATGTTCTATGAATTTGAACTGTCGCCAGCGGTAGTAGTAAAACTGAAGTCAGTATATAAACGTTAATTCATTTCCCGCAGCGGTGAAGCCGTCGCTGATCTTTACGAACCGCTACTACATCCGGCGTACGCCGCTGCGCGGGCGCGGCGCGACGTCGCTGCTCGTGCACAACCTCACCAACGCCGTGGCGCTCGACATGCACTGGGCCAGCGGCTGTCTCTTCTGGAGTGACGTCACGCGGCTCGGCTCCTCCATCCGTCGCCTTTGTCGGCCCTCGCTCGACGGTATGTTGCTCTGAACTTTACTACCGACCTTTCCGGATATTTTATTTTAAGCGCGGCCTTAAACACAGTCTGGATTTCAGTTCATTCTTAATTATAAGATCTGTGGGAAGAGTGGTGGTAAGCCCCAAAGGGAGATCTCGGACCGAGCGAGGTGCTATGCTCGGTCAGGCCGAAGCCCATTTGTACGAATTTCAGATGTCGTATATATAGTGCCGATCATAGAAAACATCGATAGCGCGATTCAGAATTGTGGTGCTAATTGGTCCGCCACAGATCTCTAAAATCCTATGAACGAGTCAGATCGATCTAACACATTCATGAAAAAAAAACGCTAGTATTTGTGTGGAATGTGCGTGCTTTGTATGGAGTTAGCCTTTCTTCATTAAAACAAACATTATTTAAGAATCTGAAACTCAAGACTTTGCTAGGCCAGGCCAAACACTCTTAAATACAAATGTAAATGTTACTGTGAAACTTTTGTCAATGCAGAGGAGAACGTGAGCGGTGGCGGACGCGAGGAGGCGGCGCTGGTGGCTGGCGCGTCGCTCCAGAACCCGGACGGGCTGGCGGTGGACTGGGTGGGTGCGAATGTGTACTGGTGCGACAAGGGCACCGACACCATCGAGGTGGCGCGGTTGGACGGCTCGCACCGCCGCGTGCTCGTCAGCCACCGCCTCGCCGAGCCAAGGGCGCTCGCGCTACTGCCTCAGAAGGGGTGAGTAGCAACTTCTAATGCATTATTAATAAGATGATACCGTGCGTGCTAACACGTCATATACATAAAATGATGTCTATGTGTTACCAATAAATGATTATACTTGGATTTTAAATAATCTCACTCAGTAAAATGACAGCCAAAAATATAATTCTTTTACTAGTAGTTACTAACTGACAAAGAAGTGTGGTGCCTGCGATGTGATTTACGCCATCAGCTTTTTACTGAACATCTGCTCCATCACTCTGAGGTTGGTAACTCCTATTACAGGGGAGGCTATGCCAAAAGAAGAAGAAGATATTTAAAATTAGAGTCTAACGCGTGTTGTGCTTGTAATTGACATCTCTAATTATACTAGGTGGATATACTGGTCGGACTGGGGCTCGGCGGCGCATATCGGCCGCGCCGGCATGGACGGCTCGGGGCGGCGCGTGCTGCTGGGCTCGGGGCTCGGCTGGCCGAACGCGCTCACGCTGGCGCCCGCCTCCGAGGAACTGTACTTCGCCGACGCGAGGGAGGACTTCATAGCGGTCGCCGACCTCGACGGCAACAACATGCGGGTGCTATTCTCCCGAGGTCCGTATACCCCATTCGGAAGCCCAATTATTTTAGATATAATCTCGTTTCGGTCAACGCACTGACCCATTCGCAAACGCGTCAAACCGAGCGCGCGAGAGCGGGACTGCCTGTAAATCCAAACGCGAATAAACCGATAATAATTAATAATTACGAGAATTGCCTCCCAGGTCCATTATAATCTAAACGTAAACAATGAACAATAGCACCCTAGAATATAATGCTACCGTTTTCAATGTCATTTATTTACTATGCAATTAAGAAATACAATGACACATTAATTTGGTCGTATTTGATCTTTTTGTCTACAATTAGATCTGAACAGAGTAGAGACGTCTATTCGTGCTCTATCTTATCACGTACAGACAGCTCGCCCTAACCGAGATCGTTGTATTTAGATAAAATGCCGTGGCTGCGGCTTCACCACGTGTTCGCGCTGGCGACGTGGCAGGGGCGGCTGTACTGGAGCGACTGGGAGACGCGTGCCATCGAGAGCTGCCGCCGCCGACCTGACCGCCACTATAATGTGAGTGTTGCGTCCCTCCGTACCGTGATTCCGTCATTAGCCCCCGACACAAACAGTGGGGTATTATAAGTTACTTGTAGGTCTGTTTGTGGTATCGTAGCTTCCGAATGGAAGAACCGATTTTCATCTAGTTTTTTTTTGTTTGAAAGGAGATCGAGATGGTTCTAAGTTATAACCCATCATAATCAGCTTCCTTACTGCTTGCGGGAGGGTTACTTAAATTTTGTTTATTTAAAGGTTTTGTCTAAGTCACGGTATTTTAAAGGAATCGGAGAACACGCCCGCGGAAAGTGGCGGCGCGTACCGGTGCCGCACGGAGGTGCATACCGTTCACAAGCCCATGGACCTGCGCGTGCTGCACCCCGCGCGCCAGCCGCCCGCGCCGGAATTAAGCGCGGAGTGCGCGCGGCTCAACTGCACGGGGCTGTGCCTACTGCGCCCGCGCGCGGACGGCGGCGCGGAGGCCACGTGCGCTTGTCCCGAGCACTTCGCGTTGGAGGCGGACGGCCGCAGCTGTCGGCCGAACTGCACCTCCGCGCAGTTCATCTGCAGCACGGCGCTCAAGTGCGTGCCGTTCTGGTGGCGATGCGATACACAGGTGCGGCGCTTACTATTTATTTGCAAAAAATCACATTATTAATTAAAACTTAGGACTTTTCATCCGTCATTGGATGATTTATACAGTATTCTCCGAGCGAAGTAACCACTCGTGAAATACTGTAGTGCCTGGGACAGTTTGTTTTTAATGTCGTGTTGCGTTGCCCAAGCTCATACGGCATTCTAACAAAATAGTCAGCTTAGTCCAGAGGAATGACTGGTCAATATGTCTGGGGCCAACCATGTGCGAGTTTCTTCACGATGTTTTCCTTCACCGTTAGAGCGTCCGTATAATGTACTTGAGATCTGATAAAGTCTCATTGCTACACGCCACAACCTGGGAATCGAACCTGCTCCCTGTCGAGTGCGAATTGAACGGTCTACTCACTAGGCCACGGAGCTCTTATTATTAACTACACTAGCGTATACTCTGTTCATAATTCAGATCCAATTTAACCTAAACGTAAACAAAAAAAGACAGTAGAACGTTATAAAGCTACCAATTTAAATGACATTTATTTACCGTACAATAAATAAATGTACTTAATTCATTACATTTATTAAATTATATATAGTAATTAGTTATATTTAAGGGAATTAGATTTAAGTTAATTGGTACCATTTTTAAATGAAGGCTGACATAATCATATGATGAAGAGCCTTGAAATAAAGATTAAAAAAAAAAATACACAATAATTTAAAATTTAGGTCCAATATCCAATCTGTTTCTTTGGGTTTACATTAAACTGAAACTAAAATGAGTATACGTAAAGTTTTGTATTTGAATCATTAAAAAAAATAACATAAAACTGACATCAGGATGACTGCGGCGACGGGTCGGACGAGCCGGAGTCGTGCCCGGCGTTCCACTGCTCGCCGGGACAGTTCCAGTGCGAGAACGGCCACTGCGTGCACCCCTCGCACATATGTGACGGCGAGTCACACTGCGGCGACGGCAGCGACGAAGTTGACTGCGATCAGGTGTTTGATTATTTAATTTACTATCTTTTTAAAGAAACTTTAAAAACACCGGCACACAAAAAAAAAAAAACACCGGGCGCCACCTATCTACGGGCATGTTTTTCGACCCGCTGAATACGAATTTCAAGTCAGTTTAGGCCGTCCAGCCTTAAATTTTTTATAGCAAGATAATCCCAATTTTCTTAGATTTTTGCAGTTTTTGATGATTTTTTACAATTTTTTTTTTATATTTAAAACGGTTTATGATTAAAGTACGATCGAAATTAGTATTAAACAGATCAAAATACATGAAAATTATGCTTGCCTTAGATCTCAAATTTTTTTTTCTTGCTAAATCGAATTTTCGCTATGTTTTGGGGTTTTTTGCAATTTACTCGAAATTGAAGGCTTGACGGCCTAAACTGACTTGAAATTCGTATTCAGCGGGACGAAAAACATGCCCGTAGATCAGTGGCGTGAACAGGATTATGACACAGGGTATGCGGCGAAGTACTCGGTCACAAAAACTTTTTCGTTTATAGATTTTTAGCATAGCTACAGCCAAGCGACGGATCTCTAAGTCGAAACCATGCCAACAGAGCAAGCCTTAGATGTACTACTATTCATGTACATCTTCTACGGCAACGCAGACAAAACAGCGATCGATCGTCGCGGCGGAGGAAATTCTAATAAGTAAAATAATAAGCATATTTTAAAATATTATAACTACTCACCAGTCAGTCAGCTTCAATTTTCACATATTCAAGGTTCCGGTTACTTGAGATTACTATATCCCGATGTAAATTACTAAATAATATGCAAGGAAAACAATATAATTTAATCGTGTGTACACAACCACACATCCAGTTATACGTTTCATAACTTTTAACATGAAATTTTCGAGTTACATTATTTTTTTGCTGGTTTAATTGTTGTAACTCGGGTACACACCTACCTTTAGACAGAATTTGAATATTTTCACTGAATGACAATTGTGAGAACTTGTTATTTTTAATTTTTAATAAACACACATTTTCAACACAAACCTCACAGTCAAATAACATTTTAAAAAATTCAACTAACTCACTAGTAAAAGCAAATCACTACAATTATTATAGAAACTCAGTAATAAACTGTTAAATGTACACACTTTCAAATGTTAAAATGAAAAATCTTTTAAGAAAACTATAAATAAACTGGAGCGATTAAATTGTAAACAATGCTTATCACATGAAATATGCAATATGGCCCCCGCGAAACACAAAACGTTTCTTCTATTTAAACAAATAATGCATACGTCGATTTATTAGATTCGCGGCTTATAATTTTTACTCGGATTATAGGTAACGAATAATTTCCTACAAGCCAGTTCGGCGGTTTTCGGAAGCGATCGGATAGCCGAACCATGTCTGGTCAGTTTCATACATTGGAAAATGAAGTACATGCTCAGTACGTAAAGATGTCGCTATGAGTAAGCATTGTGAACCATGGAAAAGTAAATCACATTAAAAGCACAATTAAACCGCCATGTAACTTGTTTTGTTTTACGTCAGTGATTTATTTAGTTTTATTCTTCAAAATTTTCAATGATTAGTGAATAAAATATGAATTTATAACAATATTTTATTCATACAACGCCCTCTTTTTTAAAAATTGAATTGATAAAGTACATCGGCACTACGGGACTCTTCAAATTCAATATTGTCAATCCACGATAGATGGCGGCCTAGTTAAAACGACGACGCAACGCGCAGGCGGCGCTATGGGCGCTTATTTAACAATTTATCTTTATAGCACAGAGATAATAATATACTACGTTAGTACGTAGATAATAATATACTTAGTTGTGTTTGGTTATGTTCGTTCTCTGAAAATAGTGTCATTTATAATTTCCACGTAAAGTACCATCTAGTAAGTTTTCTTAGTAAATAACATTATACTGACAATCATAGAACTCGTTGTAGTACCAAGCTCGCGCCACGGGCGCCCGAAGCCGAAGGCCATCTCATGCCGCATGAGTTCGCCTATTTAAGTCGATATTCATGGGTGTGTGCGTTTGCGAAGTATGAAAATCACACATACATGCGATGATTTGTCCTGCACAAAGCTACTGCATGAGTTGCTATTTATAAAATATTAGGCGTTTTTAAGTTATTATATTTTTTTTATTAATTAATTTACTATTAATTAATTATTAAAGTCATCTAAAACGTACGAACGTTTTATTAAAATATCTGTGAATGACAAGTAAAGCACTGCATTTCTGCCTATATGGAGCGCACGCCCCTGCCGTAGATAGGTGGCGCCCGGTGTACAGACAATTTTTTTTTTTTTGTGCCGGTGAAATTGTTAATGGCTGTGATTTTACTGTACACTAATATTAATCGCTGTATTTATTTTATTTGCCGGCAGTATTCTGTATTCATTTTCATAAGGATATGTACACTAATGTATTTGTAAATATTTGTATCATAAATAAGCTGTTCTTGTATATATTATGTATATACAAGTTTGATTCACTAAACTGGACTATAGTCCACTTTAGTCAATCAATAAAAGTGTGTTTTGAATTGTAAATTTATATACTGCTCTAAACTTGTTTATCATTTTAGCAAAACTTGTATTGTGCAGTTCACGTGTCTGTCGACGCAATGGAAGTGTCGGGGCAACGTGACGGCGGGTGTGGCGGCGCGCTGCATCGCCTCGGGTGCGCGCTGCGACGGCGAGTCAGACTGCCACGACGGCGACGACGAGCGCGACTGTCCTCCGCCCACTTGCCCTCCTCACCACGTAATTATAAAACGAACCACTAAATATTTAGAGAAAATAAGTTTTGTAAAGGAATTAGCGCTTAATAAAGAATTTATCAATAATTTACTTTGACTCTACTATATATTTTAAGTATTGCATGTACACGAACAGTTCCAATGCGGCGACGGTGCGTGCGTGCCGAGCGTGTGGGTTTGCGACCAGGACGCGGACTGCGTAGACGGGTCGGATGAGGGCGCAGCGTGTGCGGCGCGGGAGTGCGCGCGTGGCGAGTTCCGCTGCGCGTCGGGGCGCTGCATCCCGCGTGAGTGGCTGTGCGACGGCGAGCCCGACTGTCTCACCCGCGAGGACGAGGGCCAGGCGCAGTCGGCATGCCGCGCCTGCGAGCCCACTTACTTCCGCTGCGGCGACGCGCGCTGCATCCCCGGACGCTGGCGCTGCGACTTCGAGGAGGACTGCTA
The DNA here is from genome assembly GCA_037179445.1 of Phengaris alcon alcon. NCBI lineage: Eukaryota > Metazoa > Arthropoda > Insecta > Lepidoptera > Lycaenidae > Phengaris > Phengaris alcon. The sequence goes on from JAYRCH010000093.1 coordinate 15,483, forward strand.
CGATGGCTCGGACGAGCGCGACTGCACGCCACGCAACTGCTCCGAGTCTGAGTTCCGGTGCGGAAATGGCGAGTGCATCCGCGGTTCGCTGCGATGCTCGGGCGCGGCCGAGTGCGCAGACGGCGCGGACGAGGCGGGCTGCGCCACCGCCTGCGGGCCCAGCGCGCGCCTCTGTCCGAACTCCAGAGAGTGTCTGTTAGAGTAAGTCAACTTTATTTATTGTGCGTTCTATATGGGCTCCGAGATGCTTAAGCGAGTACATGTGTGTATTTTGCGTTAGGGAGTGGTGGTGCGACGGCGAGGTGGACTGCGGCGACGGAGCGGACGAGGCGCAGTGCGGAGCTGACGCACACGAAGCCCCTGTCGCGATTAACAACACTGCAGGTAGGGCGAAATGTAGTTTTACTTTGATGGACGTTGTTAAATGTTCACAAGGCCCACATTTTTATCCGCTAATTACATACTTCTTACTTTTAAAACTTGTGATAAGCAGTTGCGGAGGGCGGGTGCGGCACACGGCTGCGGTGCGGCGGCCGCTGCGTGCCGCGAGCGTGGCGTTGCGACGGCCGCCGCGACTGCCCCGACGGCGCCGACGAGGCGGCCGCAATGTGCGCGCACACCGCCTGCCCGCCGCCTATGCTCAGGTAACAGGAAGGCCAATTTTTTGGGTAACGATAGTGATAATATTGATACACTTATATTTATTTACAATCAAAAACGGGATATGTTTTTGTAAAGGGTTTCAGAACTAATTTAGGCCATCATAGCATACTGCCAAGAATATGTCAAGAACATAACAAACTGTATAAAGAGTTCGGTATTGACTTTGCCGCTTACAAGCTTGCTCCATTTAAGCGCGCAAGCGGAGATACCACCGGAGATTACCACAGTAATGCGGTATTGTAACCATTGATAGCCAAAAAACCATTCGCTATTTAAAATATGCATGCTGTCTCTGCCTTTAATTGGGTCTGCACCTTAGCTTGTCATGTATCAGTAGTATTACGTGCAATATGCCTTTATTAGATGCAGATCTCTTGGTAGACGTAATAACTAAATAAATAAAAACGTTACATATGTGGCACTATTTGATAAGTGCAACAGCATGACACTGAGATTGCATTTTGATTATTTTTGTTTAGGAGAATTGGTCTGCCTGCCTGTATTCATTATGTACCCATCACTTCTGTGACAGGTGCGGCAACGACACGTGCGTGCCGCCCAACCTACTGTGCGACGGCTACGACGACTGCAGCGACGCCAGCGACGAGAACCCGCACCTCTGTGAGTATACACTTTGTTTGACACCTATCCTGTGCGACGGCTACGACGACTGCAGCGACGCCAGCGACGAGAACCCGCACCTCTGTGCGTATACACTATGAAAGTTTGTGGGGTTCGTGACTCTTTCACGCAAAAACTACTGAACGGATTTTGATGAAACTTTACTAGAATAACAATAACAAGTAGGCTATAAATTGTAAATATATTGTGTCAACCCCAATTTAACGCGGGCGAAGCTGCGGTAACAAGCTAGTCTATAATTAAATCATGTTAATTAGTTCAATAGAGAACTTTCTTTCAACTTACTACCATTAAAAATAACCTAAGATTTTTTTGTTATTTTTTATACGACTAAAAGTATATAAAAATGTTGTCTGTTTAGGTATGCGTCGAGGAGTGCTGGAGGACATGGACATACCAGACCTCGACGAGTCGATGGACACTAGTATCAAGGCCAACGGTACGTGCTAAAAATATTTAACCTAGTTGTGCTATTGCGCACATTTGAACGACATAGTGTGACGTACTACATGGTGACATGTACATTTGCAGACCGTCTGTGCTCGTGGAGCGCTTGCCCGCAGCTGTGCCTGCTGCGTGGACACAACCGAACCTGCAAGTGAGTTCTCTACGATCTTCTTAACTACGAGTACGATGTTAATGTCTTTCTGGAATCTTCCTTTTCTATGGACGGCGTATGCGTCTGTTATTTCCATAGAACTCGATGATTGGTGTCGTAGCATATTTCACTTATTGTTTTATACAGATGTGTGCCGGGCTACAGACAGCACCAACTGCACGACGGAACGCTCGGGTGTGAAGCGACCGGTGAGTGCACGTTCATTGTTCATTTTAGTTTTTTTTTTCTTAATTTTTTTGTTTCGGATATTACTAGTCATATATTTATTTCGTTTGTTAGTTGGGTTATGTAGATATTATTTGTTGCGGTTGTACAGGCGAAAAGGCGCGCGCGCTGGTGGCGGGCGGCGGCGCGCTGCGGCTGCGCGAGCTGCACAAGCACGACCACGACGCGCCAGCTCCCGCGCCGGATACGTGCGTACATCTTGTCTAAATAGTACTTATTGCCTACGGATATAATAATAATTACATCCGTAATAATTGTTATTACCAAATAATAATTGACAAACACATGTCTTAATCGACTACGTATTTTTAGGGGGCGAGTAAGCCATCCGAGATTATATTTACTCACTCTCACATGTTACGTGTGTGGTTGATGAGATAATAGGCCAATTTCGTAAGCAAAGAAAGTGGCCCAGGATCGCAGAACTTACAGACAGAACCGGCAAAATTCTCTATGTAGGTCTTTATCTAAACGAATACTACCTATAAAACTACCTATCCAGTTTCCTAATATTTTTAACCGAGTTCCAAAAATGAGGTTCTCAGTTCGACTTAATGTCTTAATTTTTTCATTAATGAAATTAATGACTTAATGAGACATGTATTGTACAGGACAGAGATAGTATCGGTGGCGGCGGCCCCGCTAGGCGGCGCGTGGTGGGTGTGGTGGGGCGACGAGCGCGGCCGCGTGCGCCGCATGCGCCTCACGCCCGCGCCCAAGCGGCCCGCGCGCGCCACTGACCGCGGCCCAACCCCGCCGCTGCCCGACGCGCTACCGCCCATGGTCAAAGCTGAGACTATTGTGAGTATATAGAACTGTTTGGGGTTAGGGGTTGAGGATTAATATAAATAAAGATTTGGATAAGAATCACTGTATTGAGTCAGCACAACTTAGGATTTTTACGTGTTCGGTAGGATGTCGCGTCGTGAACTAACGTTAATTTATTACATTATAACAAAAGTGGCGTTATTGCAACGAAATCTAGGTAACTGTTAAAATTAATATAAGAATAAGTTTACTTATTTTAATACATAAACTTATTTATTTATTAAATAATTTTCTTCACATTTAAGATACACTTTTTTACAATATATTATAATTATATATTGTACGTCATACTGTTCTAGGAGTTTGTACGCTCAATCTGTTACACAAATAGGTACTTAAATGATACTTTACTACAAAAACATAAAATGAGTTCAGTTTTAATTATGTAAAGCTGTCAATTTGCCATGCTTTATGTAGCAATTACATTCCAATTACACAAACAAGTCCTTTTTCTGTCGAAACAAGCTTTTTTCATGGTAGATAACTCCCTTTGAATTTTATTTAACAACAAGCCTTTGAATCTGCAACAGATTAAAGAGGAAGGCACCATCCGCGGAGTGGCGGTAGACCCGGTGTCGGGGCGCGTGTACTGGACGGTGGTGTACTCGAACAGCGCGGGCGACGGGCAGGGCGCCGTGCGGGCCGCGGAGGCCAACGGCCGCCGCGCGCTCACGTTGTGGGCCCGCGCCGCCGCCGAGCCCGACGACATTGTGCTGCACGTCGACACCGGGTGAGAAATATATACCAACATGTACCTATTTACCTTCTTCTTTTCTTGTTCTACATTCTTCATATAATATTTAAAAACGGATTGCAGTTCCTATATCTCACTTAAACTCGAGAACAGCTAGACCGATTTGGTTAATTTCGATCTTGAAATAATTGTGGAAGTCAGTATATATAATAATGGCATACGGGTAGGTAGGTAAGTAGGTAGATATAGACGTAGGTGTAGAGTTTGGTGTAGTTATTTATTTAATCTGGTTAATAGTTAAGACAAAACAACGTGTGTCGGGTCAGCTTGTTAAATCTTGTACCTTTTAGCTGTAAGTATCACTTGAAAATAAAACATAATAAATAATAATGGCATACGTAACAAATAGAATAAAATACTAGATCTTGTTTTGTGTAATGAGAAGGTCTCTGTTAGCGAATGCTTTGACCCCCTCGTCCCCCTGGACACCTACAAAATTGAAAGCTGAATGTTACCAAAATTACTTACAAACTACCGAATCAGCTAATGAAAAAAATCGCAAACATTTTTGGAATTATATTAAGCACAGACCTAAATCTAATATGCTCCCTAGTAACCTCGTTTATAATGGTGACACAGTATCAACGGGTGAGTCTATTTGCGAAGCCTTTTTTGATCTCTTAACTCAATTGAAGTCAACCTTAAAATTGTTGAATATTTTCTATATTTAACAATTTTAAGTATTTCATGATTATAGTAAGGCGTTCGATCGTATTGATCATATTCTAAAAACTAAACTATATCACATCGGCATCAAGGGGATCACCCTTGATGCCGATGTAATGTGATCTTTAGGTGGTTCTGTTCTTATCTTGATAACCGCTCTCAAGCTGTTGTTGTTAACAACTACATGTCTAGTTGGGTTTCCGTCCCAAGTGGCATTCCGCAAGGCCCTTGTTAGGCCTTCTTCTGTTTATAATTTTATCAATGACATCTATATTTGCTTTAAAAATTCATTCTTCCTATACTTTGCTGATGACATGAAAATTTTTTACCCGATTTCCTCGTTTAAGGATGCTGATGCACTTCAAGCGGACTTAGCTCGTCTAGATAGATACTGCGAAGAAAATAAATTAGACCTCAACCCCAAGAAATGCCTATTAATCACCTACAGTAGAAAAACTAATATTATCCCGACTACATACTATCTAAAAGGTCTTGAAATCAACAGAACAGACGCTGTGTGCGACTTGGGTGTCTTTCATGATTCGAACCTGATGTTCGATTATCACGTTGACCATATTATTGCAAAAGCCTCAAGAGCCTTGGGATTTATTATTAGAGACTAAGCTACCCTTTCAAACTTGCGAAAACCTTTAAAATACTATACTGCACGTACGTAAGAAGTCACTTAGAATACGCCTGTCAGATTTGGAATCCCTGTTAAGATAAATATATAACTCAGATTGAAAGCATTCATAAGCGTTTATACGATTTCTATGCTACCGCCTAAAATACCCTACAGTTCTAATGATTATCTGTGCAAGAAATTCCACATTCAACCTCTGATTATTCGCCGACAAACTGCAGATTTTATATTGATACTAAAAGTAATTAACAATGAATTTGACTGTCCAGATCTTCTTAGTAAAACTTTTATGTCCCTACTAGGCAACGCCAATTTAATCCGCCACTGGTTATTCCACGTTACAACTCCAACTACAGGCATAACTCCTGCCTGGTACGAGGTAGCATTGAATTTAACAATTCTTGTAACAAATTCTCCTTTGATCCATACACATTGAATAGCAAGAATACAAGAGATAAGCTAAACCTTAACTTCTTTGAACAATAAACTTGTTAAATTTAGATTTATATAAGTACTAACTTTGATTTTGAATGTTGTTGCTAATACTTAAGTTTTTGCTTTTTTGTACTTTTCTTTCGTCACTAATTGTGAAAACCTATAATTGGCTTCGCTTTTTCTATGCCTATATTTATAAGCTGTTGGTTTTCTAAAATAATAAAATAAAAAAGTATTATAAATATTACATTGTGGGCAGGGACATATTCTGGAGCGAGCGCGGCGCCATGCCGGGCGTGTGGCGCGCGGATGGCGCCGGCGGCGACGCACGCCCGCTGTTGCGGCGGCGTCTGCGGAGGCCGGGCGCACTGGCGCTGCACGCACCATCGCGCCGCCTCTTCGTGTACGACGCCTACTACGGCACGCTCGAGAGCATCGCCCTCGATGGCACTCAGCGCGCGCTGCACGCGCTCTTCGCGCCGCCCGCCGCCGCGCTCCCGCCCCATATATCACCACATACCGGTGAATATTTCTTTTATTGTAATTATTTATAAGGTTTTTTAAAAATTAATTTATATTTTTGCATACATTTTTGTTTTCTTACTTACAACAAGGATTATAATATGTATTTAAATTACTATACTACCATTGCAGCAATGAACACACTTTGTGTCCTATGTCGTTTCACAGAGAACAGCACGTGGGAGGTTGTGGGCGGTCGGGGCTGCGCGCGGCTGGGCGTGTGGGAGGAGTGGGTGTGGTGCGGCGGCGCGCGCGGCCTGCAGCTCGTGGCGCGCCGGCCTCCCCGCGCCCCGCCCGCCGCCCGCGCGCGCCCCACGCCCCGCCACCGCGCCACCGTCTCTGCGCTTGCCGTGCTGCACCCTGTGCTCTTTCTGGCTCTAGACGATAGTAAGTGCTTATAGTAATTGCTCACTAGTGTAATAAATGCTTACAAGTAAGACTATTCATAACCTGTATTCTTTCCCTGCAGTAGAGGACCCGTGCGTGACCGGCGCTTGTCACACGAGTGCACTGTGCGTGCGCACCGGTAGTACGCGCGTGTGCCTCTGTCCCGACGGACTTACGCCATCCACGGACCAGACTGATGTAAGCTTCGCGAGTTGTGAACAATGAGTAAAAAAAATATGTCAGCGATCTCACTAATAACGACAACTACACGTTCAGGAACACCGCGAGTGCCTGGGACCGAAGGAGACAAGTACGCCATCCGGCGGCGCGGCATCCTCGTGCGGGCTGGCGTGCGGTGCGGGCGCGTGCGCGCTGCGCGGTGACAGCGCAGCGTGCGCGTGCCCGGCGGAATGGGCGGGCACGCGCTGCGAGCTGTATCGCTGCGCCACGTACTGCCACGGTCACGGCACGTGCCGCGCCGCGCCCGCCGCGCTGCACACCCACGTGCACCCCGACCCGCTGCCCGAGCTAGTGGTGAGAGTAATACATTTCTTCATTAAGATCCAAAAAATTCAACAAGTAATGTCAAAATAAGTGCAATAAGAAAATCATTTTAAGCAAAATCTTTCCTCTTTATTTTACCTCAATTCTAAGCAAATGATCTGGCAAACTGACTGCCTACTTGAATTCTAATATATTTTTAACCAAAAAAAATAATGTCTGTGTTGCGCAGTGCTCGTGCTACGCAGGTTGGACGGGCGCGCGGTGCGAGCGTGCAGAGGACGCGTGTGCGCACGCCGCCTGCACCAACGGGGGCACGTGTCGGCGCCTGCACGCCGCAGCCGCCTACTGCGCGTGCGCGCCCGGCTACACGGGCGAGCACTGCGAGCGCTGCGCGGACGGCGATGCCGGCGCCACCTGCCGCATCTGTCGGGCGTACTGCGCTAACAACGTGAGTAAAGCATAAAGTTATAGCAATAAATGTCAATCTTAATTTATACGTTATCATACCTTCGTCATAGCTACGGTAGTACTAAACAACTTTTGTGGTTACTAAGCTTTGTGTGTCGTCGCAGGGTCCATGCCCGGAGGGCGCGGAGTGTGGGTGCACGCCGGCTGGCGCCGCGCCATGTAACGGCAGCGCTCCGCCCCCCGCCGCGCCGCCCGTGCAGCCCAATGCCAGAGACGGTGACACAGGTCAGTTATTTATATTTTTTTTATGTTCAGAGTTTTACCTCGAAGATTCAATCTGGTCCTGATCTGATCACAACTTTTCACGATGAAGCTGAAGTATAAATATTGTAATTGTAGTAGACATTGATTACAAGCGTAAGAAATAGACTTGAGTTCACACTTGGTGCTATTTCATTCAATAGACTGAATTGCCTTATAAATAATAGGTATTTACCTATAAAATTGCCGCTCTGCAGTACTGGTCATTTCAAATCAAAATAATTTTTGTTTGGCTAAGAATTCTAATTTCAAATTAATTATATTTAAAAAAACATGGAATTCTTTTTCCAAAAGTAGTCATTTGTTTATTGATTAGTGTTACATTTTCATCGAATTTCAATCTTTTTCGTCATCATGGATACGTTAAAAATTCGAGTAATTATGGAATATGAGTACCGTCGTGGCAGCAACGCGGCACAAGCGGCACGCAATATCAACGACGTTTACGGAGCTAACACTACAAACCAACGCACCACCTGTTATTGGTTTGCTCGCTTCCGTTCTGGAAATTTCGACCTGAAAAATGAACCTCGCGGTCGTCCGAAGACTTTGGTCGACAATGACGAATTAAAGGCGATTGTGGAAGCTGATGATACACAATCTACGGCTGAATTAGCAGCAGCTTTCGACGTTAGCGTCAAAACAATATTGGTCCATTTGCGTCAAATTGGCAAGGTAAAAAAGCTTGACAAATGGGTGCTCCACGAACTCAATGATCGCCAGAGACATGCCTTGCACTGCTCAACAGACACACAAATGAAGGAATTTTGAACCGCATTGTTACCTGCGATGAAAAATGGATTCTGTTTGATAACCGCAAGCGCTCAGCAAGTTGGTTGGATCCTGGTTCAGCACCTAAACAATGCCCTAAACGAAAACTTACCCCTAGAAAAGTGATGGTCGATGTTTGGTGGTCTAGCGCCGGTGTGATTCATCACAGCTTCTTACCAAACAGGGTGAGCATTACTGCAGATGTGTACTGTGAAGAACTGAACACAATGATGGAGAAGCTGGCACATCCCCAACCAGCATTGGTCAATCGCTCGTCTCCGCTGCTCCTGCACGACAACGCGCGACCTCATACTGCACAGCAGACGGTCTCCAAGTTGCAAGAACTGGGGTTGGAAGCTCTCCGTCATCCGCCCTACTCACCAGACCTTGCGCCTACAGACTACTACTTTTTCCAGAATTTGGATAACTTCTTGGCTGGAAAAAAAATTCAATACCCGAGAGGCATAACTTATATTAACTTGATAAAAAACCTTTACCAGTAATGTAAACATTACTCATTAGTCATTACTCATTACAGTCCATTGCACTTCTGTGGGGGGGATAAATTTAAAAAAAACCTTAAAAAACTGATTTTTTCGTCGTAATAACGATTTGCGTGCTCAAATTCAAAGCAATACGTCCAGTTGTTGATATTTCACTCTACAAACTTTTGGACCCCCATTTCAGTTTTCAGGGGACGAATTTCAAAAAACTGTAAATCAATGATTTCTATCTATTAGCTCAGATAGAAATTATTGATGAGTTTTTCGAAATTTGTCATTTCATGAAAATCGGGGCAGATTATAAGGTGTAAAGAAGGTGACCAATGGGAATGAGAGACTTGTGGACAAAATTACTTTAGTTGCTTACCTTCTAAATGTGGAAAACAACGAAATTGCTTCAATTAGGTTAAGCTTTAGTATAATTTCTAACCCCCTTACTAATAAAAATGTTTCCACAACGGATAACATAAACAACGTTGCTGTCTTTGTCCGTCAAGGGACTTTTCCAACGTATCAGACAAAGATAGCAACCTTGTATAAATATTTTTATTAGCAAGGGGGTTTATGTTTAATTTGAGTTATGTTACTTTCGCAGTATGACACATCACACAGCACAGTTAGCTAAGTACAGATAATTACTGATTAGACACATTAGGAAGTACATTGTCTAACGTAACACTGGTGTAACCCCGCTAAACATTACATGGCAACTAATATTAATATGTAGCCGTTCCGAATTCCTTAAAATCTATTCCAGGCATGACCAACTTGCGGCCTCTGAGCTAATTTTAAACCTCGAATCATCGGATCAATCGGCATTGTTTAGAAACACGATCTACCGAAAAATCCCGATATTCGCGGACAAACGGTAACCGACCCTGTGTCTGTAACGGTACGCCCGATGTTCGCCTGGCGGCGGAGCGTTTATAACAATGTTTGGAAATGTTTGAGAAACATTGATTTTTGGGGATTTGTGTATTTTTATATATATACAATGGCGCGCTATCTGATGATAATATTCCATCCATTTGACCAGATATTGCGTGTAAAATATAGGAACGGCGGTTGAATTTTATATTATAACTTAATCATTAAACTTTAATTCCTTGTTAATACTAGCACTAAATTATCTCGCCACAAGAAAATAATATTATGGTTTAATATTTTCCTGTTGCCGCTCCCCGGCGATTTAACGAGCAAGATGTTTTTATTTTTGATATAACTAGTTCTCGGTGCGGGCTAGAATATATCAATCACACTTGCGAGCGGTAAGAGTGTAGGTCGGCTATTTTGCTTTCCTAGGGTTCCGTACCCAAAGAGTAAAAACGGGAACCTATTTCTGAGACATCGCTGTCTTTCCGTCCGTATGTCACCAGGCTGTATCTCCTTAACCGTGATAGCTAGACAGTTGAAATTTTCACAGATGATGTATTTATGCTGCCGCTATAACAGGAAATACTAAAAACAGAATAAAATAAATATTTATGGTATACTCCCATACAACAAACGTGATTTCTTGCCGTTTTGTACATAACATTTCGTGTCCGTGTCCGACTCGCACTTGGCCGGTTTTTCTTTTCTTTTTTAGACTAAAATGTTGACGAAAATTCGATGGTCAACATGTGATTGCAACAAATGTAATTAAGTCATGCGAGAGTCATGGGTCCGCACGAATAAGCTGGCTCTATCGTTTAATGCCACAGTCTCACAGAAACCCCGCGTGAAATAACACTTGCGTTGTCTTCCCGCGGGGTTTTGAAAGAGGCGACCCTGTTGCGATCCGTATGCTGATTTAATATTAATAATACTTATAGCTTAAACTTCACTTTATATTTATTAACTTGTAGCATCCTTAATATACTAAAGTCTAAAAAATGTGAATGGTCTCGCTAATTATCACCCAATGTTCTTCAATACTTAAGGTCAAGTGTTTCGTAAAGCGATGGTTTTCCCAAGTTGGTTTATATTACGTTACTAGCTGGTGCCCGCCACTTCGTTTCCGTGGAACTAACGGAAGCGGAACGCTATTTTTTTAAATAGAACCATAACATTAAAATATCCTTAGATATGCCTTATAGCATCAGCCATTGAAAGTCCCGTGAAAATCGGTCCAGCCGTTTCAAGAGATTCACCGGGAGAGACAGACGAACAATTTTTATTTATTGTAAGTACCGTATGTACTTTCATATGCATTTAATGAAAAGCTAAATTTTAAAATTACAAACATATATTTGAATAGACTGTATAGATGTATCTTCAAATTAAATGAAATGTAGCTTCAAGGTTTGGAGCTGACCGAAATAGCATGTGCAACCGTAGGCTGATTTATTACTCACTTATGATAAAGGACACATTTAAAAACTACATAAATTAATTGTAATATTAATATTTAAAAAACGAGATGTTATATTATGTAGATAGACTAACTTTACAATTTATACCTAATGCCACTGACAAGTAATGCTGTTTTCTATTGATAAGCACTTGGCGTTGGTGCGAGACCGCTTGAATGTATTTTCTCGCGCGTAACTTTTAATTTGATTGATATTAATTGAAACTGTATGGTGTAAAGGACCTAATAAAGGAAAAATGTGTATGAAATGCTTAAAGCGAGTAATGTATTTAATTTATATACATATTTGGAACAGTTAAAGTTTATGTGGAAGTGAAAGAATTGTGGAGTGTGCAGAAAGCTAACATGTATTAGTTAAAATAATGCTCAGAAATTCTTTTAATCAATTAAAGTAACAACAACACACACTACCTCAGATTATTAACCCACACTACCGTGCGTTTGATAGATACAATTTTGTTACACGTTCAAGTTTGTCAATGTGTTTGTCAACATTTTAATTTTTTATATTAAAGGCTTCTTCGACTATTTCATAATATTAATAGTTGAGAAGCAAGAGCTCTATAAAGCGGTATTCGAACCCGCGACCTATACACCGCGGAACGGGTGTGCGATATGCACACCGGGGTGTCGCGGTCGCCCGCGGCCGCTACCGCAGCTTGACCCTGACCGACTGTCCAAGTGGACTTTATCATTTAGATTTTAGATGAAGCCTGGAGGCGATAGTGTTACTTCATCTGGTTTTGTCTAAGACCAATCTGAGATTGTAATGAAGCTGTTTTGCCACTATTTTATTATTTATTGATATCAAGTCTCGTGTACACATTCACCAGAGGAATCACAAGGTACGTCCAAGAGTGACGATAATTGTTTTCCATCAGGCGATCCGTTTGCTCGTTTGCCCCTTAATTTAACCAATGTAATACCACAGCCTATAGATTGAAACTCATAATAAAAATCTCTAAAGCTTTGAATCTTTAGTAAACCAAAAAACTGATCACAGAAGAATATTTACAAGTTTACATAATAATAATATCGCTCCACACACCGATTGCGACGGTGACGGTGGGCGGTTTCATTGAAACCAGACCGGCTACGCACGAGTTATTTTATTGTGCCCAAGTGTGTGCGCAATACATAAGTAAGCGAATCCAAATATTAGCGCCATAGTAACTTCGTTACTTCAAAATATGAAACATATTCCTATTAATTTATTCCACATTCAACCTTTGTTCAATTGCCGTTATATTACCGTTTTTTATATTTATATTGAAAGTAATAACCAATGAAATTGACTGCCCGGATCTTCATAGTAAACTTCTATGTACCTACTAGGCAACGCCAATTTAATCCGCCACTGGCTGTTCCACGTTACAACTCCAACTACAGGCGTATCTCCGGCCTGATGCGAGCTAGCATTGAATTTAATAATGTAGGTGTGTAAAAAATTCTCCTTTGATCCACTCACATCGCGGAGCAGGAATGCGAGATCTAAGCTTAACCTTAACTTCGTTGAATAAAACTTTGTCTGGTTTATGGTATATATTGCTTATATATTACTGGTATATACTGGTACTGCTATACTTACCTACTTTAAACAACTCATAGTTTTAATGTATTAAGTGTTATGTTTTCTTGTTTGTTACTTATTTGTTTACTGATCGTGAAAACCTGTTATTGGCTTCCTTTTTTTCTATGCTTAAGTTATGTCTGTAACATTTACAAGCTGTTGATTTTCTAATAATAATAAAATAAAACATTGAAATGAAATATCTTCTTTGAGATTGCCGTATATAACAACAAAAATCTGGTCTTTTATTTTTCAACTTTTTGTTTATAAAAAAAACGGAGAATTTTTAATCAAAATAGGTCTCGCAACTCCTCACACACATTCAGCACATTTCGCTACTCCTAATAGTTTCGGATTTCGCCGCCTCCCACTGTCCACTTGAAGAAATTCACCTGTATAACAGATTTGAATTCTCATTGGCATGTTAAGAATTAAGATTACTACCACGATAAGTTGTTTCGCTCCCAGCACACCGCACACGTCGCCTTCTGCTAAGTGCCGCCCTTCCTGCTGCCGTTGTTTTCCGAGCTCTTCAGCGTAGGCTCCACCTCGCACCTCACACGTCCCACCGACAGCGGACCTACGATCTATTGTTGTACTAATTCAATGTTTTAATCAACAGACAGTCGACACTACGCAACGGCATTTATTCAAGTTATTTAGGCCCTAGACGGCAAGCTCGAAAAGTATATTTTAACGCCTACATAGGTGATTCTTTTAATGAGAGAAAACTGGACTGTATCTATAGAATGTTTTGTATAAAATATATTGAATATAAATACAAAAGCATTTTGTGTCAAAGCTCAAGTATTTGAAAGTTGGTAAATCTTAAAATAGGTCATGAATTTAGAGCGGCGCGGCGCCTCACGCACCGCGCGCCACGGTTCGATCCAATCGCGCGCAACGTCTTAGGGGTTAACAGGTGACAATTATTAGTAATTTTAATATTTTTCATGAAATACTTCTTTTTATGTATAAATTTTTGTAATAAATTTGAAAATTAATAATGCAATGTTGTAAAACAAATTATCGCCAAGTTAGATAAAAAAATAAAAATAAACTCAGTATGCATTGTATTCATAGTAGGTACTCTATTTCGTGTATATATAATTATACCACGTTTCTCTCGACACGGCATAAAGATCACCCAGTATATCTGTACGTTTCAATATGTCTGTCTGGGGCATCAGAGCTCCTAAACGAATAGATTTGATGCGGTTACTCGGTCGGTAGAGACAAGAACAAAATAAACTAAAGTTATTACTAGATATTGACTTTGAACGCTAATTGTTAAAGTTATAACGTAATCCTTATTTTATAGTTATTTAATTACTATCGGAACTCGTAACGAGGTACAATTAAGTATTTTATGTCCTTTGTGTGCAATTAAGTATTTGTGCACCCGGCGCACGGCGCACGGAGCACGGGGCTCGGGTATAGTAAAATTGTTTGTTAATTGTTGCATCAGTGAGTAATTCACTACTTATTCGTGTAGTAATTATGTGGGGGTTGGTTCCCTTGTTGGTTGGTACAGGAATGTTGATGTTGGATGTTCTTAAGTCCAAAATAAATCTGAACTTATCGAATGACGACAGCAGTGTTTATTGTCATTAAAATATAGTTAAGATTACGCAACTTTATACCGTTTGTATAGTGTACAGTCAGCGGTTAAGCTAAACAAGCGTTAATGTACGACTCCGCTCGTACTAATTATATGTTGAATTTTAATTATCCTCACCTTGGGGAATAGTATAAATCTTGGACTGCATCTATAGATATGTTTTAACAACTCCCAAGTCTAGCGAAACTTGTTCAAATAAATTGCACCATGCCACTTAGAACTTATATACAAGCGTATTATTTTTGTATTCTCATCCGATCTTACATTTGCTTACGTCAGCGTCTAGCGTAGAAAAAAATCCTATGTAGGTAAATTACATACACGTCAAACAATTGTAATAATATACCACGGACTTAAAGGTGATGAGGAAAAATTTGTATATGTGTACAAATAAAGGAAAATGATTTATAGATTGTGGTTAGTGGTTGACCTTTGCCGCGCTGGACGTCGTTCAAGGAGAGTTTTTTTGTCGAAATCACTTTTAGCCGAATACTTTACCAGATTTATTAATATGACGAATTAACCATTTTTAAACCCCGACGCAAAGAGAGGGGTGTTATATGTAAGTTTGACGTGTCTGTCTGTCTGTCCGTGACATCGTAGCTCCCAAACGGATGAACCTATTTTGATCTAGTTATTTTTGTTAAAAAGCTAACACGATCTGAGTATACTTAGCTATAATTCATCATCATCAGCTCGCTGAACTTAATTTATGAGCCGGATAATTTTAGATGGACGGAAGATATAAGAGTCAAGAACAGCTTAATGTGTCTAAAGACAACTACTAACAAATATCACAAAGATACATTCAGTAGCATGTGCTAGCATCTTGGTCGCAGTCAGTGACGTCACCAATCGTCGCTGTGTCCGCCTGCGCGTGCGCAGTGAGTCAGCGTGCGCGCGGGAAAGCCTGCGCACATTGACGTGGATTTACCAAGGCTCTGTTTAGTTTTTATATTTAAATACCTTACCGCGGGAATTACCTTAAATATAGCAATTTTTTTCCCATTCTGATAAACTACATTTTTATAGCCATGCAACGAAATGAAGTACAATTATTTTTAAATAAAAAATTAAACCGACTTCCAAAGTAAAAATACACAAAAAAGTATTAAGTAAGGAGAATTATTTAGAAAATAAGATTTATTTCATACTTTTTTACTTTTTGTATTTTTACTTTGGAAGTCGGTTTAATTTTTTGTTTTAAAATAATAAATTTTCCCATTTAAGTGATAGGTATTTGTTACATTATTATTAATACATTTTAAGAACGTTTAAAATAAACGATCGAATGTATAATTATTGAATACGCGCCAAGCTTCCATTAGGTATTGTAAATAAGATTCCGAAATCCCCAAACATGTATCTATAAAGAGTCAGGAGTTCTGTTCAGTACTTTTGAATTCAGGGTATACCTTGGAGCAAATTCTTACTTTTTGGAAGCATATGCTTGGACTACTTCAGAAAAAGTCGTAATCACCATATGTGACCATATAAATTTCGAGGAGTTCCGTCGATTCCTCACGGATCCCATCATCAGGTTACCACTTTGATGTCAAAATGTCAAACACTTTGATGATTTGATATACATCAAAAAAAGATTTTTGAAAATCGGTCCACAGACGGAGAAGTAATCGTTGAACATACAAAAAAATATATATACACAGCCGAACACAATATAACCGCCTCCTTTTTCCTCGGTTAAAAAAGACTTTTCTAATAACATAAGGCTTGTGTCTATTGAGAAGGTACACCAGAATACCCATCCTCCTTTAATTGGAATATATTTATGCGAATAGAGTCCGTACTTTATTTCATAATCATAGGCTACTTGACCCTTTGTTTATTATTATCCTAAACGATGAATAATTGTTCTGTTAATAATTGTTGTTAATAATTAATAATTGTTCCGTTACCCCAAAAAAATAATAGAATATTATTTTAAAACCATAAAAACCGCTAAAAAAATACGCTTTTTAAAAACAGCCGAAAACGCCTCCCGCCATGTTTGTCGATAGATAATCTGTGCTCTGACGTCATACTAATTAGTTAACAATTACTTGACAGCTCGTGTCATGTTAAAAAGGCGGGAAATATAATTTTCGTTAAAGTTTTTCAACACCATATTTCTAAATCGTCAAGTCCTAAGTCTAGTCTAAAGTCGTCAATGAGTCAAGTCAGTCGATTCAGTAAAGTGGTAGAAGCTATAAACTTCCTAGGGAGTTTTGGAGGGAACTATGTGTAAATGTGTAATATTCTAACAATATTACACATTTACACATAATATTACACATTAAGAACCGAATAAACACAATTTTTTGCAAGAAATACAAAAAACAACCACATCGCACATTAACAGTTTCGGCAAAACTCCTCTATGCACGGTTGACAACTATGACAAGTGACATTTATTTGTTTACTATTACTATGACGTCACATCATTGCCGATCGCACAGTGCACAGATAATAGTGTTTTCGTCAAATCAAATTAAAAACATATTTTTTAAATTAAGTTTATTTCTCCATCTTGTTCTTTTATTTCATGAATTCTCTATATTACGGTTTCCTAAGCCAGGTACTAAAGGAAATACTTATTCATTGTATGAAATTAAGTATGAGTAAATAGGAGCAGTCAGTCAGAATATTATCTCCTAAAGTTGATATTATATGGGGTAGGTACATTATCGGAGACTTTAATTTACCACTCATGTTCGAAAAATGAGGAAAATTGTCACACATATTCCAAAGGCTTCCAGTAAGACCCAGTACCCAGTAGCTAGTTGGTTTCCTCTGAGATGTCGACGTGCCTAGTGCCTGCCTAATAAACGTCTATCGGACGCCGCGTCGCGGGGATTTCCGCCGGAAAATCGCCCGCGAAACCTGACGGTTCTCGGAATGTAGATCTTATGCTGGCATTATGTAGAGGACAAAAGTGCCGATAATACTTCAGCAAAAAATGATGTTTGTTCCACTACCTACATAATATTACTATCGCTATTAGAAAATCAGTGGATTAGCCAGTTTCACGCGTCCCCTATAAAATTGGAAAGGTTGGGGGCGTCTTGATTAGGGAGAACTACTTGTGAAATTAGCTGACAGACGAAAGCGTTTGCCTCTGCAGGGAGATCAATATCTCCGCGAATTCTACTCGTATGAATAAAACTATCTACCTAAAAATGTATAATAAGTAAATAAAACTTTATCGATTCCTTCTAAGCTACCTAAACTTTAAATGTTTGAATGTCCTCTATTCAGGAAAGGACAAAGTTCTTTCACAAGCACCAGGCAAGCGCGCCACAAGAGGAGTTATAATATTTGTACATTCGTTAAACATATTGACCTTCTCGCAGTTCGATGTACCTATCTACCAATTTTAACGAAACTTTGGCGGCGAGGGTCGAATCACACCAACGTAACGTAGAGCTTTAAAATATGACAAGCGTAAAACAAGAATTACTTTGTTGTGTTGTAACCGATAATTTGTTTGTCCAGCAGTCTCTGGGTCTCTACCCAGAGGATAATGTCTATGAACAGTAGTCGCCTGATATTTATTTATTTATGTAAGCAATGTTGCGATGTTAAAAAATTCGTCGGACGAGAGATAAAAATATTATGATTTACAGTGGAGTCATTTTTATAGGTAACATTTGACGTCTGTCAGTTTTATCTTCATAGTGAGGTGACCTGCTTAAAAACATCGATTAAAGTGAATGAATCGATACGGACTTGAAACATATGTGAATTTTAAAAATCATCAGGCGAATCCCTGTCCCATTATTTTTTCTTTCGTAAATTTAAGGAACAAAATTAGACAAGTACTTACATAATTTAACTTTTTTATTTATTGTATTTTTATAGTTAGTTAAAAGAATAATAAATATAAATGTGTTTTATTATAATCACAACGTGGTTATTAATTTATGGTAATATTTCTTCACAAGTAATCATTGCATTCGATTCTACTTAACAGCTTTCGATTTTTAGAGTAACATCCCTAGTGTTTAAAAAGAAAAAGGGTTAACTAACGCAACATTGTAACGACGTTTAGTTCTTTAGATCAGAAATTGTTTATTATGTTTAGAATGGTTTATTAGCGAAAGCAAATCGTAAAATTAATCGTATCGGTCATTATTACAATAAATATGTAATAGTAATTGAAAAAAGTTAACCAATTGTGCAGTTCTAACAAAACGAAAAAATAAAATAATTTTATGCCCGCCCTTACAAGGTTACGTTGTTGAATTTTGATGAATTGTCAAATGTTACCTATTCAAATGACTCCACTTTAACATGTTTCTGCTTCTTCTAATTTTTTGAAGATTTTTCGTTTCGATTGGTACTTAATACTCTCGCTCAAAATCGCAAGCAGAAATTGCGGCAATACCGCTAGCAGCTCGCCATCCTTACACTGGCTATTTTCCTCAAAAGGTTATAATTATAATCGAGACATTTTCATCGAACCTATATAATTGAGCATTAGGAGCCTATTACATGACATCATCAGCTAACTACACCCATTACCTGGGCTATTACACCTGTACGACACTTGTTCGGTTCGTAAATATCTTGTAATATAAATGTCGAAAATTAAGCAATTTGAAAAGTCATGTTAATTTATGTTAAGACTAATGATAATACTAAACACAATCATTGTAAACTTTACATTATTTATTATAGATGTTGCCCGAAACTTCGTGCGCGCAAAATGAAATCGCGCGGGAATCGTAAATTGTTTCGATGAATGGTAGCATATGTCCTTCCCCGTTGTCTACTTATAGTAATATATTATGTACCAAATTCCATCAATATTGGTCCAGTAGTTTCGGAGCATATTCAATGCAAACAAGCATACAAAAAGACATATATTTCTTCCTTATAATACAAGTGTCGACTAGCGACCCGCCTCGACTACGCGCGAGGGCAATGTATACAAACCTTCCTCTTGAGTTACCATATCTACTGCTGAAACTGCATTAAAATCCATTGAGTAGTTCAAAAGATCTAAGCGAACAGACAAAGGAAGCAACTTCAATTGACTAGGTATATGAATTGTTTGAAATATTTAAGGACCATAATAAATACATTAATATATTCAAATAATACAAATAATTATATTCAAAATTTAACTTAATTCACTACAATAAAAGCGACACGTTTCACATGACAGCAGTCGTAAAAGGCGCACGTGGCGCACGCTCTGTGCAGCGAGCTGCCACTTAACATTGACGGCCTTAGGCTGGTTGAGTCGTTTGACACATCTTTTTCCTTCAAGGAGTGCGCGCACTGGCAAAAAAAATTGTCTCCATCCTCCACCATATACATTCCGATTACCCGTAGTACCGTATAGGAAAACAATCATGTTTTGCGGAAAAAACTTTTTTGGCGTGCGCTAAAGTTCATAATCGGAATGCAGATGGTGGCCGACAAAGACCAGCGCGCGCGTGCACTCAGGTTGGGATTATATTGTCCGGAATCCGTAGAGCCGGTGAAAATTCAGAGCACTGAAATGGAACTCTGCGCTAAAACAATAGAGCTGAAAATCGAACACACAAGTGTCGAGTCAAATGTCAACGTCATATATGACAGCCCGACACTTGATACTTCGATTTTCAACTCTATCGTACTAGCGCAGAGTTCTATTTTTAGTGCTTTGGATTTTCCCGGGCCCGCCGGATTCCGGATCATACAGCCACTCTTTATGAGTATGAGTCAACTGGCATCAACGTATGAACTCTTCTCTTCGCGCTTGTCCGAGTCTGGCCCAATATCAGCCGACCGATCAGTGATCATGGCGAGTTAAAGTTACATAATCGCTAATCGATAACCAAAATAGATGATATCTGACTGTTAGGTTGTCATGGCGACCGCGGATGTTGCTGCATGCGGCTACCGGCCACCGACCACCGACAGTCGATGTAGCGCGCTCGCCGCGTGCGGTCGAGGCCATGGTGTGAATATATCGTCGGATGTGTGTTGCGATTATAGTGTAAATAATAAATCATAATAATGGGAAGACGAAGGAGAGATATCAGTGAGTTTATTAAAAATTTATTAATTTTTTTATTAAAATTATTTTCTTTTTGAAAATAAGTACCTATTTTAAAAGATTTTATACCATGAAAATTGATTGATAAATGTTTTGGCGAAATTTTACAAGAACTAGTTTAATAAGCTGGATTTGGGATAACGGAGAGTTTGCAATAAATAGGTTATTGTAAACTTTTTTTATTTATATATTTTTTATTTAAGTATATAAAAAACTAAATAAATTCTAATTTCTTCTTTTTCCTTTAAAAATTTCTTTGCAAATCTCGATAGACTTGTTATTGAAGTTGTAACCGTCGTTTTGTACTGTTAAATATATTATCTTTTTATTAGATTTTTGTCGACTCTACGTAAAGTAAGTTTTTTTCATAACTAAAGCCTACTTAACTCTATCAAAAGCCTCGAAATTAATTAAACCTTCAAATGAAGAATTTTCTTCTTTATTTCTGAACATAAAGCGAGAATCAAGTATGCACTTGAGTATTTGTAGCTCTTATCGTCTTTTTAGCTTTTGTTATGACATATTAATCTCCTGTGACGTCACAACGTATGTTCTTGCTAAGTCACACGCGACAGCTTATCATCCTATGACGTCACACCGCAAAGCCCTACGTTCCAGGGACGTCAGGGAAGGACTTGCGCGGGTATCGGGAAATGGGGGCCGACAGGTAGTCGGCGCTCAGTGCTCATATTAGACGGAGGCAACGAGTGAAAGTGGCAAGACGAATGTCAAGGTTACACACCGCCAGATTCTCGACGAGAGAATGATTTAAAGACTGTCAATTTCTTGTAGACAAAAGAAAATTATACGAACACTAGCTGACCCAGCAAGTTGTTCTGCCTTATAAATTAATACTACTCGTTGGTAAAAAGAAACTTGAGGGGTGTCAAGGGACACCCGGATGGAACGAAGTTCCTTTCGATTAATTGGTGAAGGAATTGTAATATATTTTTTTTTAAGTTATAATAATATTTTTTTTATTATTAACAAATATAATGTAATATAAACTTAATCAGTAGGCTCAATTTTAGTAATAATTGAGAGAGAGAGAGAGAGAGACAGACAGAGAAACACGCTCACGCCACACGGCTTACAAAACTATAGCAAAAAGTGTCGTTACAGTCTTAATTTTTTCCGTCTAGCTCCCTTTCGCAACGCGCGATAAGGAACTTCGTTCCAATACTCAGTTTTACCACCTGTTCTTAGACCGAGTATACACACAACAATTCATGAAAATCAAACAAGCCGTTACGGAGGAGTTTGGCCATAAACACTGTGATACGAGAATTTTATGTATTAGAAGATATCATAGGAACGATGTAGGAATTTATATGTGAATTGGGTTTTGTCATATAGGGAGGAATAGTTGGACATTTTCAGCAAAGTTTCTGCTACTGCGGCGATGTAGAGTTTCAAATTTTCGGTTGGTATTGAAGCTTTTGTTATTGTAGGATGTGGGCTTCAACATAGAACGGGGCTTGCAGTTTTATAATTTTCGCTATATTTAACGTTTATTATGCAGCAAGGAAAATGGAAACATTGTCATTTTTATAAATAAACTGGTTTTGTGCGGTTTTATTGTAATTTTTGATGTGCAAGGTGAGCTACAATAATTATGTCAAACGTTGCGATCGTGAGCCGCATATGTAGATATTACATTTTTAACACAAATTAGTTTGTTTACATATTTATAATGTTTTATATACACTGTGCGGTATATATAATATATATGTGACTAGCGCCCGCCCCGGCTTTGCATGTTTGCAATGTATTATACATATAAACCTTCCTCTTCAATCACTATATCGACTGCTGAAAACTGCATTAAAATCCATTGAGTAGTTCATTAGATCTAAGCGAACAGACAGCGGAAACGACTTCATCTTATATTGCTAGAGGGCGCCCTGTGTTCGAAATTCGCGCATAATAATTCGTATATTTTTTTAAGTTTGAACTTTATAAAAATTCTTTTGCCCAAAGTAAAATAAAAAATAGTAATAATAAATAATAACTCCCCACACCGATTTCGGTGACGGCGGCCGGTTTGAAACTAGGCCGGAGGTGTAATTGTTTATAGTGCCCAAGTGTTTCTGCAGTACACAAGAGCACTCTCTTTCAATGCATTCATTTCTCATATGTAGTCAATATAACACCTATATGTTAAACCAAAAGGCAAATAGACACATTGACCATGATATATTAAATCGATAAGCTACAGGCGAGTGGTGGTCGCAGACAGCCATTTGGACACGAAACGCCATGTGCCTTATGGTAACATATTGATATGTCATTGATCTGTGTATGTTAGATATGTACAAGTGTGAGTTGTGACTTTATACGTTTAGCGCCGTTGAAATATTTTTAATAGAGTTTGCTAAGCCAAAGACTAGAATAGAATAGAAAACTCTTTATTTGCACAAAAAACACACACACATAACAATAATTAAATAAAGGAACTTTACAAAAAGGCGGTCTTAATGCTTATAGCATTTTCTGCCAGACAACCTACCTTACGCTGAGTAAGCTTTTTTTTCCAAGACCCCTACTTAGGTCTTAATTTGCCTAACATATCTTAACTAGTCAAAATTGCATCATTTTACATTGGTTACTTTCTGTCTGCTACTGAAACTGTTCTTTTTTAGTTACATATTCAAATACTTTCTTAGCAACCAAGCAGTGTACCTATACATATAATTAAATCCACGTGGAGGCGTTTGCTTAAATTAAAACTTAAGAATTTAATTAAAAATGAATGAAGTTTATTTACAGTAAATTCATTCTCCTACGAAACTGGGGTCTATGTAGATTTTAGGTAGCAGGTATTGAACATAGACCACAGTTCAGCATCTCATGCTCATTCTCCTACGAAACTGGGGTCTATGTATATTGTAGATAACTTTTTCTGCTGTACATTAATGATCTACCACATGCAGCTACACAAAAAACTATTTTATTTAATATAATTTGTAGACAACACGGCACTTATAATTAAATGTGAAGATCTAAAAAATTTTGAGAGAAGTATTAACGAAAATCTTGACAAAGTATTGACCTGGCTAACTAATAATAATTTAAAGATAAATATAAGTAAAACTCAATTAATACAATTTCAAAACTACAAAAGACAAAAGATTAACCTAAATATTTATTATAAGGGCATAAAAATCAAAGAAGCGAATTCTACAAATTTCTAGGCGTTATCTTAGACAAATATTGCAACTGGAAAGACCAAATAGAATATATATGTACAAAACTAGATCGACTCGTCTACGCTATTAAGAGAATACGTCAAACAGTAAGCACGGAAGCCGCACTGAGTGCTCACCACGGATACGTGTCATCGGTGTTATCATATGGGCTGATACTGTGGGGAAATTCTACAGATATCGATAGGGCGTTTCGTTTGCAAAAAAAGTGTGTTAGAGCTATAGCTGGAGCATGGTTCCTAGACAGTTGCGAACCATTGTTTAAAAAATTTAAGATACTGCCCCTCGCTTGCATGTATATAAAAGAAGCCTGTACTTTTGTAAAATTACACCCCGAATACTTTCGACTCAAATCGGATTTAGGACGGAAAAATAAAAGGCATAAATATAAAATCTATTTCCCGTGTTGTAATCTAAATATTTATAAAGACAATGCATTTGTACATATTATAAAAATATATAATGTTTTACCGGACGAGTTTAAAGATTTACCCTATAACGTATTTAAAAGGAATTTGACAATATGGCTTGCAGAAAAATGTTTTTATAATATAAATGAATACTTTACGCACAAAAATAGTTATTAAGGTGTAAAATTTAATTATTTAATTATTATATTATGTTTTGATTATTATTTGACTGAAACTTCGACATTGAAAACAATAATTATGAATTTGTAAATCTAATATTCATATTATTATTATTCTCAAGTATTAGTTTTAATCAATTGCATGTTTTAAAAATTTCACACACCATTTTCTTATGGTAGAATGTACAGATCCTTTGTAATGTTTAAATATTATCCTTTGTACTGCATTCTTGAAATGCGGGAGACTTTTCCTCGCGCGCCGGGCCCCTGAAAAGGGCCTTTGGGCGGGGAACCAATGCCAGGGGCAAGCCCCTCTAATTGGGGTGGGATGACGCGCCCAGCACGAATACTGGGCGCACAGCGTCGGTTTTAGGGGAAGACCCCCCGCGGCAGAACGCGGGGGAAACCCGTGGGGGGGCACCGCAAATTCCAAGGGAATGACGTGTGCCAATCCAGGCCCGACCAAGACCGGCGGTCGGCTCCAAACGGCGCGTGGGGGTCCCGACCCGGGGGTCGGGAAACGTGTATGGGTCCACTCCCTCACGCGCCGTGTTTACCGGACCGCGGAACCAAGCGACCTGGGGGAAAGGGGAAGGTAGCTTCCGATCCCCGACTTGTGATGTCGGGGGTTCCACCTGGTTGGATGCACCAAGGGGGCGACGGGGTGGCAAGAGGGCTGCCACTCCGACAGGCCCCAGGTGAATTTTGAAGGCAGCACCGGCAGGTTTTATTTTCTACCGGTGCAAGGAGAGAAGGGGGGACAGCGATCCAGCGGTGAATGGAGCGCTGTGACAAGCGCCTCGGTGGGGCGCACGTCGTTGCACCGAAACTCCTCCTCTTCGGGGGCGTGGCGGCGCGTCCTTGCGCCTAAGCTCCTCCTCTTCGAGGGTGGGGTGGCGCATCAGAGCGCCGGGGCTCCTCCTCTTCGGGGGTGGCGGGGCTCCGTTGAGTCAGCCGGGGGGACGGCGTCCCTCGGCAGTATATGGCGGTCGGGCGGGCGGGCGTGCCAGGGCGCCAGGTCGGTCAGCTCGACCAGGCGCGAGGCATCCGCTCGCGCGAACAGGTTTGTGGCGAGCCGGGCCACAAAGGCCTCCACGCTCTCCATCCTGAGATCCCTCTCAATGGTGGAGTTGCGGACGTACCAGGGGGCGCCCGCGACGTAGCGCAGCACCCGGTTCTGGGCTCTCTGCAGCGACCTCTTCTGGGGTGCAGAGAGCAGATGGTGCCACGCAGGTGCTGCGTAGGTGAGGCGGGACCTGATATAAGTTTTATATAAGGCCGTCCGCATGTTGAGGGGGATCTGAGGAGAAGAGAAGGCGGGGTGCAATTGTGCAGTGGCCGATTTGGCCATCGACACTGCGTGCTGGCGCTGGGCGACCATGGAGAGACGGCGATCTATGATGACACCTAGATATTTCGCCGTTCTCCCCCATGGTATCTCGGCGTCTCCGATCTTCAGGGGCGCTGGGAACCCCGTTCTCGTGGTGACGGCGAGCGCCTGGGACTTACTTGCATTCACAGACAGTCGCCAGTTGCTCAGCCAGTCAGGGAGAAGGTCCAGCGTCCTCTGAAGCTTCAGGGCGGCGTGGTCGGGTGTCAGCGAGCTGGTTATAAACGCCGTGTCATCGGCGTATAACGCTGCGGTGGTGCCAGGATCTTTAGGGATGTCGCTGGCATAAAAGTTGTACAACCCCGGGGAGAGCACGCTGCCTTGCGGGACACCGGCGGTGATGGGGCGCTCTCCGGAGAGGACACCGTCGATCCGCACCTGGAAGGTGCGTCCAGAGAGGAATGACGCTAAAAGCCTTACCAGAGGGGATGGGACGTTGGCTCGGATGAGCTTGAAGAGCAGACCTTCATGCCAAACACAGTCGAACGCCTTTTCCATGTCGAGGAAGACTGCGACCGAAGATTCTTTCTTGTTGGCCGCAGCGGACAGGTGGTGGATGACTCTTACCAGCTGAAGAGTGGTGCTCAGTTCCGACCTAAAGCCGAATTGGTCCTTGCGAGGAGGGAGGTGGGGGGCAAGATGCTTGAGAAGAAGGAGTTCAAAAGTTTTGGAAAGGGTTGAAAGGAGGGTTATGGGGCGGTAGCCCTCTGCCCTTCTCAAGTTTTTATGATGTTTGGGGATAGTTATAATTATCCCCAACTTCCAGGTAGTAGGGAAGTGGCCGGTCCTGACGATTCCGTTGTACAGACGGGTCAGGGCGGCCACCGTCCTAAAAGGTAGGTGTCGAAGGGCAGAGTTGGGAATGCCGTCTGCTCCGGGGGCCTTTTTGGGTTTGAGGCGCGATAGGGTTTTCTGAACCTCCCTCGGAGAGAAGGAGAAGGAAGGAGGGGAGGAGGGAGAAAGTAGAAACACCTTTACCTCCTCGGAGACCAACCTGGCGTGGTCCGCTGCGGTCGTTGGCAGTGGAGAAAACTGGCGCTCGAGGTGTTCGGCATGAATCTCTGCTCTATCCTCTGCACGGTACCTTAAGTTCCCGTCGGGGTGGAGCAGCGGGTAAACGGGGGCAGTGGCTCTGGTAAGGCTGCGGCAAAAGCGGTGTAGGGAGGGCCAGTCCTCTCCCGCCTCCTGGATGCGTCGGGTCCAGTTTTCCGCATTGAGGAGCTCCAAGTGAGATCTTACCTCTGCGGTGAGGCGGTTGAGCTGCGTCTTTATTGCTGGGCATCGGGAGAGCTGCCATCGTCGTCGCAGGCGCTTCTTCTCGGCGATCAAGACCGTTAGGTGGCGGGGAAGGGGGGGCCGCTTGTGTTGGCGACGGGTGGGCGGCTGGGTAGCCGCATCCATTGCAGCTGCAATCGCCCCGGTGAGCTGCACCGTCATAGATTCGACGGTTTCTGCAGAATTCACCGGGAAATTTGGTGTGTTTTCGTGCAGCTGCAAGGCGAAGGCATCCCAGTCACGGACTGGGTGAGGGGGAAGAGGTGGCACACTTGCCGGAGAAGCTCGGACTATGGCCAGGACCGGAAGGTGGTCTGATCCGTGTGCCATGTCCAGTACCTCCTGATGGAGGTCGCCTGCGACGCGATAAGTGATGGCGACGTCTAAGACGTCTGGTGAGTGCGAGGGATTCTCCGGGTAGTGGGTGGGGGTGTAAGTACCCACCACCGTATACCCCGCCTGCACAGAGTCGGCGAGCAGACGTCTGCCGTCCGCATTTTGCGTGCGAGAGCCCCACTCGGGGTGTTTACAATTTAGATCTCCGGCAATCACAGTCGGCTCATCTGATATGAGCCTGTGGATGTCGGAGATATCTAAATGTGATCCCGGGGGCTTATAGCACGCGTATATGCGAGTGCGGTGGGTGCCGAGTGCCACTTCGATGCCCAGCGCATAAAGGGATGACACCGCGGGGGTTGGGAGGAGTTGGTGGAGGAGCCTCCTGCCGACCAAGACAGCGAGGCCTCTGCACACTCTATCTCCTCCAAGGTAATCCTGCCTGTAAATTATGTACCCAGGGACATGAAAGCGGTCTGGGGGGGAGAGAAGGGTTTCGCTAAGAAGAGCAATATCAATCTCATACTCCCGAAGGAGGAGACGGAACGAGGCTACTTTCCCGCGGACCCCTCGGACGTTCCAATGAACAACTTTTAATGCGTGTGGGGCGTGGGAAGCCATTTAGCTATAAGTTTCGCGGCGAGGGAGGCCCCTTCAGGGAGGGCCGACAAAAGGGTTTTAAAAATATCATCCCCGGCCTGGATTTTAGAGAAGATATCCATGGCCAGGGAGAAGAGAGCGTAGATCAGCTCAGCGGTGGATTCAGGGGCCTCGGGGGCCTCTCTCCTGGAACGACGTTGAGCGGGTGGCGGGGCGATTGCTGGCAGGGTGGCGGCGGCTGCTGCTGGGTCAGCTGGTTTGGTGGTAACCTCAGCCACTTCAGTAGTTTTAGTGGCCGTCGGAACTTTTCGTGATGCACGGGAGGTGCGCGGGGGGCGTGGGGTACGCTGTGGCAAGGGGGGGGCCGACAGAACGGCATCGGCGATTGGGAGCGGGAGTGCAAGGGGCTCGTATTCGGAGTCCGTTGCTGCCGCTGAGGTGGCTCCGGACTTGGGGCCCTTCTTCTTCTTCGTCCTTTTCCTAGTCCTCTTCCGCACAGAGGGGGTGGGGACTGTGGATGACGAGGGGCGGGGGGTGGGGTCGTTTGCCTCGGCCATGAGGGATGTGGCCGAAGGCGGTGGGGGGGGACCTCTTTCTCCGTGATGGGAGGGTCGTGGCTTACACGGTGGGAAGCGCGATTGGTGCGGGCAATAGGGCCCGCACGGCGATTCCGAGACTCCCGTTTAAAGACCGGGCAGAGCTTACTGTTGGCCGGGTGGGCCCCCTTGCAGTTAAAGCAGGTGGGCGGTTCGGTGATTGGGCAGGGGCAGTCAGCTGCGAAGTGTTCTTCGCCACACCTGACGCACGCCGGCCTACGGTGGCAGTTCTTGCTGGAATGGCGGAACTGTTGGCAGCGGTGGCATTGGGCTGGGCCGTCCTTGCCACGCCAGGCTTCTACCCTAATACCTGGCATGTTGAGGAGTTCGGTCATTTGGTAGATCCCTGGAGTCAGGTTCGGGGTGCGCTTCAGCAGCACGAAATACGCACATCCGGGGCGGTCCTTCCTGGCCAGGATTCGGGATACGTGCTCCACTTCGTATCCCTTCTTGGTGAGTGCGGCGGCAATTGCGTCTGTGGGAGTATTGACGGGTAGGCCCTGGATGCCTACCTTGAGTCCACGTTCCTGCGGGAGTGCGTAAGAGAACCAGCTGACTTGCTCTGTCTTGCTGAGTTCGTCCAGGTACTTCTGCACACAGCGGTACTCCTGTTCACCTTTGGGGGTAAATTTGACCCCTAGGCCCAGCGGCCTCGCGTTGGGCGGGTGGCCGAGGAGCTCCGCGAGGATACTAAAATGCCTTACCCAGTCCTCCAGCTTCTCCACGATGAGTGGTGGGCAGTGGGGGGCGGGGGGCGGCGGCGGCGAAGACACGTTCCGTGCAAGTGACGCGGAAGTCGCCGTGGCTGTATCCATCGGCGATGTGGCCCTCGAGGTTGGGGCCGATGGGGATCCGGTTGGGGCTGCAGAAGTTGCTGCGGCGTACGAAGTCGGGCGGTCAGCGCGTTTGGCAGGAGGCGAGACGTCAGAGGGCACCTCCTGTCTCGGTCTTTTAGTTACCTGCACGGGGGGGGCAGGGGGCGGGGGCATGGTGCTCGACGAAGGGGCCGGTACCGGGGCCTTCGGAGCAGGAGCACTTACCCCTCTGCGGTCTTCTTCCGGCGGGGAGGCCGGTGAGGCGGCGAGGGCGGGCTGTAGGCTCGCTGCGGGTGGTGTATGCGGAGGGCGCGAGGCGCTCACCTCCACGGTGCGGCGCAAAGGGCGCGGCGGAGAGGCCGGGCCCTTATCGGCTGAGCGGGTCGGGGGCCCAGACTCGCGGCGGGTCGCCGTCGGAAGGCATTGGGGCGGGAGGGTGTCAGCACACCCCCGCGAGAATGCCGAGGACGGCCCGGGGCGAGCGGTATCCGTTCCGCTCAAGCTGGGCTCGGCGGCGGAGTGGTATGCGCGCTCGGACGTGCGCGAGCTGGACCTCGAGGAGGGTCCGCTGCGCGACGCGACAGAGCTGGCGCGGGAATGGCTGGGGCGGTCGCGGCTATGTGGCCGCGAGCCACGGTCGGCCATGGTGACGGGGCACTATATTAGCGTCCACCGTAATTTAGGGACATGTTCATAATGTCACGACACTACACTATACATGAACGAAGGCACAAGCACAAAGGGTATTCACACAACACGATAAAACTAAACACGAAAACACGTATTCAGTGTCAAAGTAGTCACTATCAGTGTACTTACTTGCACGATTCACTAGAAGGCTGACTCTCCGTGACCCGACGTTGGAAACAAGTTCCCAACGGGAGGCCAAGGGCAGTGCAACCCCTCGACAAGGCGGCAATCCGCTCGTTATTCTAACGAATGACGAGTGGATTGACGATCGCGAGTGGGGTATAACGGCACTGCACTTAGGGGCGGGTCGACACGAGCGTGGAGTGAGCGAGTCACTCGACACGATTCCGAGCGAGACGGCACTACCGCGGAGTGAGCGAGTCACTACGACGCGGATAGAACGAGACGGCACGAAAACGCGGAGTGAACGAGAACGCACTAACACACACGAGAGACAGGACCTGCATTCTTGTGAATAAATAAATTATTATTATACCTAGCAGGTATTGAACATACGAGGGGAGGTCCAAAAGTTCGCGGAATGGAGGGGATGGAGTGGGGATAGGGTAGCTCGCTTAGTGTCATACTAATTGAGCACTCATAATTAGTATATATATAAAATCTCAACCCTATAGCGCCATTCGTTTACGAGTACTCGCCTGCTAAACAAGTCAATCCGGAAGCAAACTGCAACTATGGAGAAAATTGAACATCGCGCTGTGATAAAATTCCTTACCAAGCAAGGAAAAAACGTTCAAACCATTTTAAATGAAATGGAAGCCGTTTATGGAGATCAGTGCCCTGGTAAAACAATGGTTTATAAGTGGCATGGACTTTTCAAACATGGTCGAGATTCAATTGAAGACGACCCTCGCTCTGGGCGGCCAGTTGAGGCCACCACATCAGACATCGTCGAAAAAGTCGAACTTGTACTGGAAGACACACGTTTAAAGAAAAAACAATTATCTGCATTTGTTGGAGTATCAGATACAACCATTTTGCGGATCCTGCACGACCACTTGGGCATGACAAAAGTCAGTGCAAGATGGGTGCCGAGAATGCTCACGCCGCTTCAAAAACAGCAGCGCATCGACGCGTCTAAGCACTTTTTGGAGGTGTGTGGAGACAACCCTGTGCAGATTTTGGAGCGGATTGTTACTGGAGATAAAACATGGGTTCATCACTTTGAACCTGAATCAAAACAGGAGTCCATGCAATGGCACAAAAAGGGTACACCACCTCCCAAGAAATTCAAAGTGTCAGAATCGGCTGGAAAGTTGATGGCCACTGTTTTGTGGGATTGTGAGGGAATATTACTGATTGATTATAAAGAAAAAGGTACCACTATAACCGGAGAATACTACGCCACAATATTGGAAAAGTTAAAGGAGGCAATTAAAGAAAAACGTCGTGGAAAATTGGCCAAGGGTGTGTTGCTTTTGCAAGACAACGCGCCGGTTCACAAGAGCCGAGTTGCCATGGCTGCTCTTCACACGCATGGATTCGAACCACTTGTTCACCCACCCTACAGTCCAGACCTGGCCCCTAGCGATTTTTATTTGTTTCCAAATTTAAAAAAAGAGCTAAGGGGAAGGAAATTTTCCGACGATAACGAAGTGAAGGATTCAATTTCGGCGCATTTTGAGGCCAAAGACAAAAAATATTTTTTCGATGGTTTAGAAAAATTAATCCATAGATCAAATAAATGTATTACACTTAAGGGTGATTATATTGAAAAGGAAAAATAAATTTAACAACCCTTTCATTCCGCGAACTTTTGGACCTCCCCTCGTAGACCACAGTTCAGCATCTCATGCTCATTGTCCTACGAAACTGCGGTTTATGTAGATTGTAGGTAGCAGGTATTGAACATAGACCACAGTGCAGCATCTCATGCTCATTCTCCTACGAAACTGGGGTCTATGTAGATTGTAGGTAGCAGGTATTGAACATAGACCACAGTTCAGCATCTCATGCTCATTGTCCTACGAAACTGCGGTTTATGTAGATTGTAGGTAGCAGGTATTGAACATAAACCACAGTTCAGCATCTCATGCTCATTGTCCTACGAAACTGCGGTTTATGTAGATTGTAGGTAGCAGGTATTGAACATAGACCACAGTGCAGCATCTCATGCTCATTCTCCTACGAAACTGGGGTCTATGTAGATTGTAGGTAGCAGGTATTGAACATAGACCACAGTTCAGCATCTCATGCTCATTGTCCTACGAAACTGCGGTTTATGTAGATTGTAGGTGGCAGGTATTGAACATAGACCACAGTTCAGCATCTCATGCTCATTCTCCTACGAAACTGGGGTCTATGTAGATTGTAGGTAGCAGGTATTGAACATAAACCACAGTTCAGTATCTCATGCTCATTGTCCTACGAAACTGCGGTTTATGTAGATTGTAGGTAGCAGGCATTGAACATAGACCACAGTTTAGCATCTCATGCTCATTCTCCTACGAAACTGGGGTCTATGTAGATTGTAGGTAGCAGGTATTGAACATAAACCACAGTTCAGCATCTCATGCTCATTGTCCTACGAAACTGCGGTTTATGTAGATTGTAGGTAGCAGGTATTGAACATAGACCACAGTTCAGCATCTCATGCTCATTCTCCTACGAAACTGGGGTATATGTAGATTGTAGGTAGCAGGTATTGAACATAAACCACAGTTCAGCATCTCATGCTCATATTCCTACGAAACTGCGGTTTATGTAGATTGTAGGTAGCAGGTATTGAACATAGACCACAGTTCAGCATCTCATGCTCATTATCCTACGAAACTGGGGTCTATGTAGATTGTAGGTAGGTATTGAACATAAACCACAGTTCAGCATCTCATGCTCATTGTCCTACGAAACTGCGGTTTATGTAGATTGTAGGTAGCAGGTATTGAACATAGACCACAGTTCAGCATCTCATGCTCATTCTCCTACGAAACTGTGGTCTATGTAGATTGTAGGTAGCAGGTATTGAACATAAACCACAGTTCAGCATCTCATGCTCATTGTCCTACGAAACTGCGGTTTATGTAGATTGTAGGTAGCAGGTATTGAACATAGACCACAGTTCAGCATCTCATGCTCATTCTCCTACGAAACTGAGGTCTATGTAGATTGTAGGTAGCAGGTATTGAACATAAACCACAGTTCAGCATCTTATGCTCATTGTCCTACGAAACTGCGGTTTATGTAGATTGTAGGTAGCAGGTATTGAACATAGACCACAGTTCAGCATCTCATGCTCATTCTCCTACGAAACTGGGGTCTATGTAGATTGTAGGTATTGAACATAAACCACAGTTCAGCATCTCATGCTCATTCTCCTACGAAACTGGGGTCTATGTAGATTGTAGGTAGCAGATATTGAACATAAACCACAGTTCAGCATCTCATGCTCATTCTCCTACAAAAATTCTTAAAGAAATATTTTAAAACAAAAAATTTAACCGACTTCCAAAGTAAAAATGCACAAAAAAGTATGAAATAAAACTTGTTTTTTAAATAAATCCACTTTTAAATTTGGCTAAAATTTTAACTATTTCTCTACTCAATCTTCAAAATTTTTAAAATCATATATAATCAATAAGATGATGATGATGACTGTAAGTTACATAATGGCATATGCTTGCAGTTCTTTAAACAATGTCGAAATTTCCAAACGCGTATCTTTAAAGACTGAGGAGTTAGTTCTGTTCAGTACTTTTGGATCCATGGTATACCTTGGTGCAAAATCTTACTTTTTGGTAGCATATGCTTGGGTTAATTCTGAAAAAGTTAAAATCACTATTTGTCCATATAAATATCGAGGAGTTCCCTCGATTCCTCATGCATGCCATCATCAGGTCACCGCTTTGGTGACAACGAGATCAATTTCGGATTATACCCAATACATAAAAAGAGAATTTTGAAAATCGGTCCATAAACGTCAGAGTAATGTTCAAAGATATCCGTGTCGGTGTAAAATACTATGAGAAGTACATATTATATCATCATTATGGTGTGATGATGGTGGTGATGATGATTACTTTAATTGACATATTGGCTATATGCTTACAGTTCTTTAAGCAACGCCGAAATCCCCAAACATGTATCTATAAGGAGTCAGGAGTTCTGTGTCAGTACTTTTGGATCCAGGGTATACCTTGGTGCAAAATCTTACTTTTTGATAGCATATGCTTGAGTTACTTCAGAAAAAGTTAAAATCACTGTATATGTCCATATAAATTTTGAGGAGTTCCCTCGATTCCTTGTGGATCCCATCATCAAGTTACCACTATTGTAAAAACGGGACCAACTTCGGAGTATACCCTTTACATCAAAAAAAGAATTTTAAAAATCGGCAAACAGACGGCGGAGTTATCGTTGAACATAGAAAAAAAAATACATGCAGCCGAACCGCCTGCATAACCGCCTCCTTTTTTTGGAAGTCGGTTAAAATATATGTAGCTTCATGATATAGGTACTTAGTGGTATCAGCAAAGTTTGAAATTTTCGCACAGTGCAGTTTGATTTTTCGTCGTGGAGTATTTATGTAGGGGATCAATAGTGCAGGCGGCGCCAAGGCCGAGCCGGGTTCGGGGTTGCATAACATCTCATTATCTATTCCAGTATTTCGGAAGGAATGGCGTAGTCGTCGGTGAGCCAAATGTACTGGTCAGGTGGATCGAGCGTTTATGATCTGTCATATGTATGATTGGGTATTTTTGCCAGCATGTCAAAATGTAGTAATTTTTTAAACATTCTAAAATAATTAGGTATTACAACTTGATACAGGTATAAATAATTAAGAATTTATATGTAGCTTTGTAAAATTACATGCATTACAAAGTCACAAAAAATATATAAACAGCCGAATGCATAACCGCCTCCTTTTTTTGGAAGTCGTTTAAAAACAGTTGGAATATTTTTTTTACATCATTTGTGTAAAAAACCCAATACAAAAAGATTTACTTACATATTTATTTATTTTAAGTAAAAACATAAACGCACAAACTTCGGAGATATCAGAAATTTTGTGACCGTATATATTTCGTAGCAACTTACAGGCGTTTTCACACAACTCCCAAAATCTCTTAAAACATGCCGCAGATCGTTTGAAAATATTGTTTTTTTTAGTATACTACTCCTTTTGTAAACTTTCTTATTTTTCAGAGCACAATAATTCATGTAGGTACGTAGATTGTAGTAAAACGAGCGAGCCTCGCTCGTGGGGCTAAAAATACGAGCGAGCCGACTGTACCGTCGCATAATATGATGTGTAACATTTGACATATCACCTTAGTAACAAGCAATTTTAAAATTATATGATATTAAAAAAAACACAATTTCCACTAAGCAGTGACAGAAATCAACTTTAAAATGTGAAAAAGCTAAATACTGAAATATCTTCTACCACCGCGCGCTCATTCGTCAAATCAAACAGCTCGCGCTTCGGCGACTTCATGTTGCACACTTACGTCCCATTTCACGAAATCATTCCCACAAATTGCAAGAAAGCGAGAGGAAAGATAAAGATGTTACACATCAAAAATTACAGGCAATCTGTATAGCCCAGCCCTGTCGTATGTATCGTTAACTTACTATAAAAACCACCTCCGTCTGATGTCGCCTATATTTTACGATTATTTGATATTACTATCGAGCAGTACTATTAAAAAGCTAAGTAAACATACAATAATTTGTTATGTTCCTGCTGTACAGGACACGAGGAGCAGTGCCCGTCGAAGTGCTGGCACGGCGCGCGCTGCGTGAGGCTGGCGGGCGGGGGCGGGGCGTGCGAGTGCGCGGGACCGTGGGGCGGCGCCGCGTGCAACCACTACGTCGGCCACGAGCACCCCTGCTCCGCCGCCTGCGCGCCGCCCGCCGTCTGCGCGTGGAGACCCACCGGTGAGACACGATAGTGTGGGTCGAGTGTTCTTCGAGTTGTAAATAAAGAAAAAAAACAAACTTGGAGAGGTTCTTCGCAACCTTTGCGTCAAATTGGGAAATCAGTTTCGTTGGTTTCTCGATAATTTGTAACAAAACTTAAATTTAGGCAATTTGAATTGCGCGCCCCCAAATGTTTACGACTCATGTGTCAGACGCTACATTATAATCCGATCAAGTGAAATTACTTATTAGTCTCAAATGTTACGTACGTATGTTACTTTTGACTTGATCGAATTTAGAATTATTTTCCTTTTTAGGCTTACGAGACTTAAAGTAATTTTAATAAAACACTGAAAGTAGTTATTTTCCGCTATGATGATAAAATCAGCTTAATTATTATCTAGTTCTCATTTTCTAATTCTGTTCGCAGATAACCCGCTGGAGCCCGGCACGCCGTACTGCGCGTGCCCGGCGGACGGGGCGTGCGCGCCGCTGGCGGACGCGGCGGAAGTGGGAGCGGGCGCGTGGGGCGCGGGGCTACTCGCGCTGCTGGCGCTGCTCGGAACCCTGCTCGCGCTCATGTGCATCGTGCACCGCCGACGACGGTGCGTATACAAGCTAAATATCTAGCCGCTGAAGATGATAAAAACCTCGTGACGACCAGCCACAGAGTGACAGCCCTGTCATTAACGCACGCACACTAGCATCGACCGTGCGTCACCATATACCTATAGTATTCTTTACGCTTTACCGTCAGTTTAGTGGGCCTAAGGTTAAACAGCACTGTAAAAAGAACTGTGCGCTAATACCATAGAGCTAGTTAAAATAGTGTAGAGTTGTCAAATCTGACATTTGACACTTCGATTTTCAGCTCTATTGTGCTAGGCCTAGCGCCTATTTACAGTGCTGTTTTATATGTCGATCACAAAAAACTCTCGTGGACACGACACATCCGTGTTTTACCGTACACACGGTCTAGTAGATCGGACGCATAAACGTTTGTACTGACAACTGTTGTTACAGGAACGCGTTCGGTCACGCGCGGCTGTCGGACAACGTGGAGATCAACAACCCCATGTACCTCGCCGGCGAGGACGAGCCCGAGCCCCGGCAGGTGAGTACTGAGGTCCCACGACACATACCACCCAGTACTGCCAGTACACCCAGTACCACAGGCGCCGCAGATTAAAAAAAGGGGGAACAGATAAACAGCTACATGTTAGCTTTCGATTTGATTACACTAATACAAGCATACGGTGTGGTTACGATTGTGTAGGAAAATTGTGGGCAGTTAAGGGGACGGCAATATTTTCAAATTTGGATCGATTTGAATCGTTCGATGAAAGTAGTAATATTTAGTCTCTGTACGTAAGTTAATATATTTTCTACTCTGTGCTACAGGTCTCTACAAATATAAACTCATAAAGATTGTGTGAGTAGTCCCAGACTATGATGTTGTAAGAGTGAAATATTGAAACAAAATAAATACGAAACATTTGTTTTTTCAGAATGGCAGCAACCACTTTGCTAACCCCGTATACGAGAGCATGTACGCGCCGCAGCAGTGCAACCCCGTCGAGGTCAGTCAATTTATTTTTCTATCATTGATAGAGGAATACCCACAGAAATGCCCATAAAGTGTTCACATCGTTTAAAGAAAAATAGTGCGAACAAAAATATTGTTACCATCTCATTTAAAAAAATTGTAGCAAGTGAATGATATTGTGTGTTTCAGGAGCACGCGACGCTGCTAGAGGAGGGCGCGGGTGAGGCGCCGCCGGAGCGCGCGGCGCTGCTTTGAGGCGAGCAGTCTCCGGCGCACTAGCGCGTGGAGACCCGCCCGAACACTGCGTACACGC
Source organism: Phengaris alcon alcon (assembly GCA_037179445.1). NCBI lineage: Eukaryota > Metazoa > Arthropoda > Insecta > Lepidoptera > Lycaenidae > Phengaris > Phengaris alcon. The sequence continues at coordinate 53,200 of JAYRCH010000093.1, forward strand.
ACGCTACACGAGCGTACGCGCACGCAAGCTACGTGTAAAAGTGCACGCCACACCAGCGAGCGCGCACGCCAAACGGGCGTATGCGTACGCCAGTTATATGTCAACGTGCGCGCCATTCTACGTGTGAACGTTATGTGACTGTTTCTCGGACATGACGATCTTACTGAATATTCATTCGTTCTTTGTCATAAAATAATCATGATATGGTGATGCAAGAGTTTGAATACGACGGTGGTGTATTCGGCAGCTACATTAGTTGTGCCCCCCAAGTCGGCGCGGGAATAGTCAGATCTATTTTCATTTAGTTTGTAAGCTAATTATAAGTGTGCTGTAATATCAATGTCATATATGTCGTCTTTCTCTATACAGTCGGAAATAAAATAGAAAAGGTTAATATTATGTAGAAGTTTTATATCTGACATCTTTTATCTTGCTCGTTCCCAAATGCTGTGAGTGAGACGAGCAGCTCTAACTGTAATATTTTATGGACCCCGACTAATATTTTAAAACCCCATAAGCGTCTAGCGTTTGTGCTAACTTGAGCCTCATGTACCGTACGGCCTAGACTGACATATGGACGCGAGCATATCTTATGTACATATCTCTTACCGCTTAAATGCTGTAAAATATATTAAACTATCCAATATTACTCATGTATTACAAAATATTATTTATTACAATTATTGATCTTGGGAGTATTTTACGTACTGACTGTTTCGGCTGTTCTTTAATATGACAAATATAATATTACATTTACACATTTTAAATGCGTCAAAAAACCAAAAATATATTATAAGTACCATTGTTGTTTAATATTTGAACTAACCCTTTCGATTGAATCTGTGATTAGCTTCACAATATCTAACTTTGCATAAAATAATGTGCAATGTTTTCCTTTTGTTTTTTTTTAGGGCTATTTTTTGAATCGTCGGATAACTTTTACCTGAGGAATAAATCTGTGACTTGGCAGAATTTTCATACAAAATCTGTCAAAGTCAGTCAATTATTCCTCAGATAAAAGTTATCTGACGATTGAAAAATCAGCCCTTAGTTAAATAATAACTTGTGATATGTACGCAAATATAATTTTATCATGTTGACATTAATGTCAAAAGCACAATTTATTTAAATCTCGAAATTCAAATGAATGATATTTTTTATTTTGTATTTTTATATTTTTTTAATATTGTAGATGTCTAAATATACAAGAAGATACTGGTAGTGTAGCCAGATCTTAGATCGCATCCGCACACGTATACAAGGTTCGAAACTTAAAATCAAAGCACGAATTTATTTATTGTATCAAATGTTGATCGTGTTACATGTCCTCGACTGCGACCGGTTCAGGAGTCACGATATTTTGAATACAATCTTTATTTACTATTTTCTCGACACGTAAAAATTTGGTATATGATTGTGATGAATTTATAGACTTAAGTGTGTAGCTGTAGCGACGGTTGTAGACAGCCGCGGTGTACCACTCTCGAACCTTCCTGCTATAGAAATAAGATCGAAATCCCGGTGTAGGATTGTTGGCGACTGCACAACCATAGATAAGTTAAAAATATCAAAATGACTCCTCGTTTTAGTTACGACTTTAGATTAATTATTATCGGATGACAATAGACTCGATTACCGGACATTATTTTTGTATTTGAAGAGCACATTGAAATTTGACGTAGACAATATTTTTCATAATCCCAAAACTCAAAAAACACTCAAAAAACTCAAAAAACAAAAAATTTTAAAGTGTACTTCAAGTCCAGGTTTATTTTTCAAATAAACGAGTCCAAAATATATATTAAACACTGGCGAATAAACTTGAATTTGACTTATAGAATGAATCATTGAATAGAAACCGAAAAATCTCATTCTTTAAATGATAACTTTTGTTTATTTATGTAACTTGACATTTTGCAATATTAAGTTATTAATTTTAATGTAGCGTGTGATATGCATAACTCATTTGGAGCAGCAATTGTGCCATATCGAGTAATAATATTTTGTTGATGTCCGTGTAACGCGTGGAGCTCGCCGATATTGTAATTAGTGTTATTTCCCTGGCCAGTGCAATTTGGCAGCTAATAAACATATCGATATAAGAACTGCGTTGTTTTATTACGTTCTAGAAGAAATCGTATACGAAATAATCCCTATACTCTCACTAGAGACAAGCTTCGCCAGTTATATAACCAGAGAGGCACATTATATCAGCTAATATATAAAGGTCTCAAATCTCGGGTCTCAGTTTGTAACCAAACTGCACCAAAACGGCTTGACGGTTTTTATATGGTAGAACAACAATGCTGGATCTTGTAGTTTTATAACAACAAATATTCTAATACCGATAGAACTTATATCACCTATACTCCGTTCCGGATCTATGTAAACAAAAAAATAAATTTGACCAAATGAATGTGTCATTGTATTTCTTTATTGCGCGGTGAATAACTGGCATTCAAATTGGAAGCACTATAGCCGCCCATATCAAAGAATGTATATTACTAACGTACCCATATCGAGCTTAGTTTACATCTAGATTACATAGAAGCGGAACAGAGTATAATAGACAATTTCCTTTGATGTATACTCCAAACTTGATATTTTATCACTAAACAATAATTAAAACCAATTTAACCAACACTTTACTAGATTTTTTATATAAAATATCAAAACTCAAATAATTAATATGTCACGTTTGACCACGTGAATAAAATGCACAGTCGTCAAACTCAAACGTGACGTCATCTTGTACTTCTTCTTATTTTTTAATTGCCTCTAATCCCATAATGAATAGCCAGTATCAGTACCGTCAGTAAACGTCATTAAAAAAATTGTATGTCAGTCGAAGTTGAGTGCAAGTTTTGTGCAGAATATCAGTGTTTCTCTTCGTTAATAATAGTATAGCACAATATTTATAAGCCATTTTAAAATAGTTAAATTACCAAGATAACACCAAGTATTAAAGGATTTGACATGTTTAGTGTGATTTGATAGTTGACAGGTGGTTACAAGAATGTGACGTCATGATAACACATTTTAGCAAGGAATTGCAAGGAAAGGAAAGAAATTCACAAGGAATGGTCCAGATTGTATGTATTTAATTGTATGAAATGTATTAAGTATGTTATTGTGAATAATTTGACATATTTTTCAAAAACTTTCATAATACCTATAGTGGGTATGAGTAAAACAAGTTAATATACTTAAAAATTTATTATACAATACATACAATTACAGAGTACACGACTAATAAGACTGTGATGTGATAGTTTATAAAATAAGTCGTAGTCGACAAATTTGCAATTTTTATAATTCCATTATTCATTCATCATTCTTATAAAAATATTTTATATTAATTATCAAACCAAAACCTCTTCCAACGTAACACCATGCCCAAAATGAAATATGTATTGGGTATTTATAATTCAAGCGCTAAAATGCAGCTAAAGATGCCGGTCGTGTTCTAAGGTGTGGACCATTAAGTAGATAGAAGGCGTGGGCAAGTACCTACATCTGCCGTGGCCGTGGGCTAGTAGAAGTCGTCGTTATCTCTCGTTGTCTTGGCGGAGTTCTTGACCTGGTCCTGGGCTAGGTACAGCTCGGCCACTTGCCGCGCGCTGGTCGCCTGCTCCGCGCTCTTGTCGTCGCGCACGCGCACGAACCTGCGGAAGTTGAGATTGTTTATAAGTCGTAGTTACTGCAACTGCAGCTGTACAGCGTTTCATTAAGACCTGTGGCGAGAGGCAAGTTCAATGTGGATAAAAATAACTAAGAAATAACCTAACCATAAGATCATGTCAGGACATGCCAAATGGTTCACTTTATTAAAAAGTAATGTATGAAACCTCGCCTTTATTTAAATAGACATATTTACAATACAAGACAGAACTAAAACTACTAGGGTTCCTTGTAGTACTAAGGAAGCCTAAATACAAAACAAGATTTACCGAATGTAAAGAAATATATGCCTAACTTCTGATTGAATATTGATGATATGTAATCCTAACGTTTCCCTCGCGCACATTACTGCCGTGACTGTCGTATCAAGGGTCACCTGGGGAATCTCAAGCTGATGCCCTTGTCGGGGTCGACGAGGCCGATGGCGGCGCGGTGCGCGGGCGACAGCGAGAGGTCCGCGCAGCGCACCTCCCACACCGCCGCCGCGGAGAACCACGCGTCCGGCACGTGGCTGTTGTCGTACCTGCGCGGAAAACGGTGAGAACAGGATTAGAGCAACGCAACTAACGTTATTATCATAATTTGGTAAGTAAATAGAGACGCTGCTCATAATATGCAGACAAAAACCATAGAACTTTTAATGCGATCCAGACACTCCTTTTGCCTGGCACATATTCATAGCCCAATAATATTTTTTTTTAAATTTAGCTTCTGTCTTTATCAAATTTAAGCGAATCCAGTAAAAAATTTAATATAATTTGATCACGTACACTCCCTTCAGCCTTCAGATCCAATTTAATGTAAACGTAAACAAAGCAACAATATAGATATAATGCTACCAATTTAAATGTTATTGTTATTAGTAATATTTACCGCGCAATACAAAACTACAATATCACATAAATTTAATCGAATTCAATATATTTGTTTGCGTTTAGATTATATTGAATCTGAACAGTATTTTTCTTAAACGGGCAATTGGCCCACCACACATACCCACCGCTGCAACTCCTGTGTAGCCAGGATCGACAGCGGTAACCAACCACCAAAACCCTTTGATATGATCTCAGGGGTGCCCGAGGGACATGCTGAATCTGTCTTGAGACCCGCAACCAAATGAATCAGAAGCTTGTAGGGGGAGTAGGAAGTGTTCCAGGTTCCCTCCCCAAGCTCAGCGGGAGACAGGCAAATTGTAATGACAAAAAAGTCAGAAACAAAAGGGGAAGCACCAGAGTATAGTATAAGTACCTGTAGTAATTCTTGGGCTCGTCGATAAGATGCCCGTCCAAGGTGGCGCTGAGCGTCTTCAGGTCCTCGTCGGTGAATCCGGTGCCGATCTTGCACAGCGACTGGTACTGCTCGGTGTCGGGGTCGTAGCAGGCCAGCAGGAAGCCGCCGTACGCGCCGCTGCGCCGCCCGCGCCCGCGGTAGCCGCCGATCACGACGCAGTCTACGGTGTCGCCTACACCGTCCAGGTAATCTTTCTTTAGCTGAAACAATTATTTCAATACTAATTTTTGCCTGCGGCTCCGCCCGCGTAAATACAGTATCCCACGGGAACACTTTACTTTTTCGGCATAAAAGTAGCCTATGCGCAGCGTGCTAATCCAGAGCTCAAACGACTACCATACCAAATTGCATCAAAATCCGTTCGGTAGTTTTTGCGTAAAAGAGTAAAAACATCCATCCATCCATCCTCACAAACTTTCACATTTATAATATTAAGTAGGATTACTTTAGGATTTGCTTCACAATCTACTGAAAGTGTTTGATAGCTAATTCGCATGTTTTGTCTGTGTCGCTCAGTATAAAGTAAGCAGCGACATAGCTTCCGGATAAGCTATTTAACACTTGCTAGGCGATCGTGAAATAGGCCCTTAGCGCAACAAATTTGTTATTTTGTATATCGATACATTTTTTTGCTACATTATGTAGTACATTGTATCAACTGAACACTTTATTTCTCTCCTTCGTCTTCTTTCTTTCTATTTGAGCCGGTATTTGTTACAATTTCCGCGATAGATTAATACGAGCATTACGCTATTATTTCAAGCTTGGTTTTAATAGAATAAGACCGCAAACGAGCTGACGGATGACCTGATGTCGGATAATACCGCGGTACTTACAAGTACGTTCCACTGCAACGTTCCAAGCACTGCAGAAATTACAAAGTAGTTTCTGGCGTTTACAGCCACCAATTTTTTAGTCAGACACGCGGCGTCACACGCCAACAAACGAATGCTCCACCAAAAAATGATTTGTGAAATACATAATAGATCTATATATTATACCAGTGGCGCGGGGTTCCATAACTTCATTCCTATCGGCTTAACTTACCACTTACTGTTGAAGTGAACTCATCCAAATCCGACCGACCGACTAGGGCTTCCCTATAAAGGTATATGAAATTCCCTATGAAGGATGATAGTAACCTTAAGCCAGTTGCGCGAGCGGCGCGCGATGTCGTAGCCCGCCTTACCGCCCTCCAGCGCCTTTACCATGAGACCCTCGCAGGAGCCGCGCACCGCCTCCGCCAGCAGCGCCGACACCGCCTCCGCCTCGGTGCAGTCCTGGCCCGCAGCGAACTGCCACTCGCCTGCACAGAAACAGTTTAATGTTCAATAAAATCTCACAAATTCTATTAATTGGTAAGCACAAATATTAGCACCATCCCTTCAGTTGGGTTTTGTAGTATTTATAGAATTACCTTGTATACAGGATGTTTGTTATTTAAGTTCCGTAAATAGGGAAAAATACATCTGGAATATATTACTATACTGAAACTGAATACTTGCGGATTTGAAAATCAATGGCAGTATTTCGTATACTACGTAACATTACCTTTCATTTATTTGTTTTTTATTAAATTCAGAAAACCAACAGCTTACGATAAAATAAATGTAGAAATGTCATTCCACAAATTACTTCCCCAGTATCATCAATACCTTCGACCTCGCGGAAGTTCTCCCGCAGCAGCCTGCGTCTCTCCCGCAGCGGCTCGCGGACCAGCGCGCGCCCGTTCAGGTACAGCAGGTCGAACACGAACACACACACCTGAGGAATAGTAGATAAGTACAACAGGGGAGATGACTACATCTAAAATATTTAGTTTCATTAATATACTCAGAAATATTGAGGCATTATTAGTACTTGGTAAATGTAAAAAAATATATTGTTTTATGTTTAGTTTAGTAATAGGCTACTTGACTCATATTTAATTTCATACATTGAAGGATCTTTAGTACTTGGCTTAGGAAAACGTATTCTAGCGATATCATAAATTAAAAACTTAAGATTGATAAATAAAGTTCATTTAAAAATATGTTGTTTTTTATATTTTTATTTTTTATGTTTTTTATTTATTTATTTTTGTTTTTTTAATTTCTACTGACGAAAACACCTCGAAGCAACTTCCGGCAAGGATGTGACGACACAAACACACTAAACACATATGTAGTAGTGAAACGGAACGTGTTTCTGTAAATTAATAGTTCATGACATCATATAAAGTCATTATTTATGTATTTTGTTTCTCTAATTCCATGCTATATTGAATTACCTCAAAATGGTTTTCCTGTATTCTTTTTCATGTTTGTTCTAAAATTCTTAACTTTATATTTACATAATTTACATTTATGTCAAAACGTCACACCGACATTTTACTACTACGGACTATAGCACAGATTACAAATAGTACTAGTATGACGTCACAGCACAGATAATCTATCAACCAACATGGCGAATAGTGTTTTCGGCGGTATTTAAAACGTGTATTTTTAAAATATTTTTTGTAGGTTAAATAATGTAATTATATACATATTATATGCAGGATGGTCCAACTAGTGACGTCAATAAATTTTTTTTTTATTTCCTCACACTGGGGTGTACGAAAATACCATACCATGTATGTATGTATTTTTTGTAGTTTTCGAGTTATAACTTTTTTTTGTATTTTTTTAATGTTTTCTGCCAGCGAGGTTTTAAAAATTCATATCTTTTTTTGTAGTAAGTATTTTGCAGTTTTTTTTTCTGTAAAATGATTGTCTTAAATGTTGTTCTAATAAAAAAAAATCTCAGCTTCCTAAAATTAGTTAAAGCTACTCAAAAAAGATTTTAAAGTTAGAACTTTAGTATTTAGTAGGATTTACCCGAACATTCGACTTCACTTTAAAAATACAAAAAGAAGTTTCCATAGCTTCTGGCTAAGTTTAAAAACTCCGCAGGGTTCTCAGCTACTAAAATAATAAATAAATAATGGTACTTAATTAAACTTTTTTCGTTGTATAATTTATTAATACAAACAACACTTTCATGGCTGGACGTATCCCCGGGCGAAATCAACCTCGCGGTGCTGTACCCCAGGATTCGGATCGAGTGGAAGAAGTCTTGGAAGATATTCAAAGAGACCCGTCTACTAGTTCAAGAAAAATAACGAGACAAACTGGAATTCCACGAACTACCGTTCTAAGAATTCTTAAGGAAGGTGAGTCATAAAAAGTAGGTACCTAAGTTTTCAATATTTTTTTTAAAATCAAATCCATTTTGTACACACCACGTTGTAACCAGTTAACTTGTGATAGGTACTTATCGGTGTTTTTTGTTTGTTCACAGAAGGTTTCCATGCGTACCACATCCAACGCGTTCAGCAGCTACAGGAATCCCAAGAAGAGTGGCTTTTTGTGAAATAATGATCCAACGATCTGAAGAAGATCCTGACTTTTTTAATAAAATACTATGGACCGACGAGTCCCGATTCGAAAGGGCTGGAGTGTTCAACCTTCATAATTATCATAGCTGGGCCATCGAAAATCCACATTTGGCAAGGGCGTCAAACTTCCAAACGCGCTTTAGTGTCAACCTTTGGTCTGGGGTCCTAAAGGGAGAGTTAATTGGACCCTTTGAATTACCAGCTAGGTTGAATAGCCAGGAATATAAGTTTTTGCAAAACAATCTTTGTGAATTGTATGAAGATGTTAACCTTTATATTCGACAAGAAATGATTTTTCAACAAGATGGCGCGCCCTGTCACTATGGAATACAAGTAAGAGAGCATTTGAATACCACTTTTCCAGAAAGATGGATTGGGCGTGCAAGGCCGAACGAATGGCCTGCGCGTTCGCCAGATCTCAACCCCATCGACTTTTTTGTTTGGGGATTTTTCAAAGAGCTGGTTTACTCGAAGGAAAACAACAGTGAAACAGAATTAAGACAAAGAATATCAGAAGCGGAAAGAAAAATAAAACAAGAATATTCGAATAGCTTCAGGCAATTAAAGCATAACTTTTTAAAACGTTGTCGGTTATGTATTCAAGTTGGAGGAAGGAGTTTTGAAAATTTATTATAATAAATAGTTGTTTTTTTCAGTAAATTGTGCCTTTTATTTGTTATTAAAAAACAGGTAATTTCACAACTTTAACTAACTTTCATAATCATTTCGAATAACATTTTGAATTTTGAGTGGTAAGACCAAAATTATTGAAAGAATTACACGAGCTACATTTATTTTACGGGTATTAAAATAATTAAAAAATACATCTTAAAGTTTAATTTACCATAAAAAAAAAATGTTAAAAAAAATCATTTTTAATGCTTCAATGATTTTTAGCCTATCTACCTTAAAAGGCCGATTACAACAAAAAAAGACCAATTAAGTACCATTTTTTTCTATGATTTTGGTAGCTTAGAACCCTGCGGAGTTTTTATACTTAGCCAAAAGCTATAGAAACTTCTTTTTGTATTTTTAAATTGAAGTCGAATATTTGGACAAATCCAGCTAAAAACTTAACTTCTAACTTTAAAACCTTTTCTGAGTAGCTTTAACTAATTTTAGGAAGCTGAGATTTTTTTTTATTTGAACAACATTTAAGACAATCATTTCACAGAAAAAAAACCTGCAAAATACCTACAACAAAAAAAGATAAGAATTTTTGAAACCTCGCTGGCTGAAAACATTAAAATAACACAAAAAAATATAACTCGAAAACTACAAAAAGTCGCGGAACATACATGGGGTATTTTCGTACACCCCAAGGTGTGAGGAATCTAAAAAAAAATATTGACGTCACTAGTTGAACCATCCTGTATATATATATATATTTTTTAATTTAATTTTTTTGTCGCGTATTACGCCTCGTGTGCGGAAAGGCTTTACCTACCTCCATCAAAATTTTCTAGAACAAAGTATGCATCTAAAATAACATAGCCACTTCTGAACAATTTATTATAGATATTAATTTTGTGATGTTTCGTCATTTCCAATACCTAATAAGTATGTTACTGAAAAGGATAAGTTAGTTACCTACTAACTAACCTAAAACAAAAACCAAAGTTTTCGTAGGAAGTTACTATTTACTAATCTGTGATTTTTATTTGAAATTAAAAATAGTGCGTTCTTCAAATTAGAAAGCTTAATTTAAGCGAAACTATTGTTTTAGTTTTAGGTACCTATGTTAAATATAGTGTAAAATGAAAGCTTTAGTATCTCCAGAAACGGTTTGTTCCTTGATCACCGTTTTTGGAATAAACCAATAAAATAACTGGGCAAAATCCGTTCTCGCTCATTGTTTTTGCGCGCGTGAGGAAAAGTGATTTTTACTCACTGTCTTTGGGTGTGTAAGAAAAAGTCACAACAGTGAGCAAGATATTGCTCACTTTTTCAAGTAACAAACACCGTCTCTTCGCGCGAGAGAGGTGAAAGAGTATCTATTTACAGCAATCGTATCGTTGTGACTGCATTTCGATGGCAGAGCAAGACTTATTGAAATGTTGTATAGTGATAAGTAGCATATTCTCATTCGAGCAATATGGGCTGTGTAATTTAATATACATTAAATACAAGGTACATTAAATTACACAGCCCATATTGCTCGAGTGAGACTATTTTACTATCGCCTCCCTTTTTGAAATAAGATTGTGTAAGATTATACGTTTTCCAATTATGTTACTTTTTAGAAGATTTTTTTTTATGCTGAATGCATATAAAGCACGACAGGGTGAAGTATTTTGATTTTACCAAATGATGTTCAATAATAGTACTAATACGATTCAAATTATAAAGCTTAGAAATCAAACCCGCAGCATTGGCGTAGACATTGGGATCGTACTTACTTCTATTGGAAATAAGTTTGAATGACATTTGGTAAAAATAAAAATTTATTATTTATATATTTATTGATGGCATTTAAATGAATAAAGATATTTATGGTTGTAAAAGGTATTTTTATTTTTGATCAACTTTATTATTAACATAATATTATCTATATGACGACACAATACCTTTTTGTAGTAAGATTAAAGTACCTACCTACAATCAACCTCACATTTAGGTAGTTATAGTATACATACATACGTCTTCTGATCACAGCAGTTTAACTAACAAGATGTTGCGCGATTTATGTAGCGAGTTGGCAACAGCGCACAATATAATGCAACCAATCGTAGAGAAGGTAGCCACTGATTGGCCCATTTGAATCTGATCAACAATTGATGGAGTGGATTTGTATAAAAAATACTGTGTATAGTATAGTAAATACTTTGTATACCGAATCCTACATTAGATCAACAAAAGCTGATCTGATCAACAATTGCCTACGGATCAACAATTAACTGATGCCACAACCCGTGTGATCAACATTTGCCGAGTGAAGATATCTATATATATATATATATATATAGCACCATCTATCGGCGCACGCTCTTACTAAAACGGCGTTAGCCTAATATTTGGTTCATAAATCGATTTTACTTTCGTCTTAAATCTTAAAAAATAATAATTAACCTTGGTAACCTTGAATACTAATTAAAATACAGTAGAATCGCATTATTATATAACACAATATATTGATTATTAATATAATATCTTTTTATTTTGATTTGTGGATTTTTTCTCTTTACGCTTTAGCTTTTTTGCTGTCAATATTTGCTAAATTAGTAAACAAAACCTACATCATTAGTTTACTTACATCATATACAAAAACATTCATTATGGTAAGTATGAACTTAAACGTACAAATAGCGGAGATATTTACAAATATGTTCCTGCGGCCGTATACTTCATACACTTTAACCTAGGCGTGACGTCACAGCTAGGTACGAATTTAGTATGGAGCGTTTTCCCGAGACTTGCGAAATTTTGTATACAAATCGATGTTACCTTTGAAAATATTGACTTTTGATATACTGTTTCTGGTAGTTTTTGCCTCGACATGCCTCGTCTATAATATATACGTCTATGACACCTTATAGACTTCAACACGTCTCCTAGCATTAAATTCCCTACTTGATATCCTTACTTTCTTACAAATATTATAAACGCAAAAGTTTGTATGTATGGAGGTTTGTCACGCCATAACTACTGAACGGATTTTAATTAAATTTCGTATCGTAGTTGTTTAGACTCTGGATTAACACATAGGCTACTTTTTATCGCAGCACGATGTGCAGTTTGCACGATAACTCATTTTGCGCGTAAGTCGCGGGCAAAAGTTTGTGAAATTGTTGATATTGTGAAGTTTCGACACAACTTTAGAGACGACCTTTAGCCGGCAGAACCTAGGCAGAAAAATAAATATGGAAGGAGTACTAAAACGAAGTCGTAAGCAGCTGTCTATTTCACAAAATATCAATGGCAAAAGTCATAAGAGTGAAAGTTTCTCTTTCACTCTTCCCAACCAACCAATTCTATGTCTTTTCGTTTTTTTTCGAAGGCTGTCACGGCGTTGATGATCCATTGGAGTCCATTTTTACGACGGTCGAATTACGACTTTCTGGCAGTCATAATAAGTGTTAGCGTGTGGGATAGAACGATATAATATGTTTCTTCTCTTACTGATAGAACAGATAGGGCAGAATTTACTAAGGGCCAGTTTCACAATCTACTGATAAGTTTCAGATTGCTTATTTGCATGTTTTGTCTCTGTCGCTCAACACTAAGGCCCCCCTGGGTATCTAAAGAATTTGTATCGAGGTACAAGATAAATACACATTACACACTAACCTAGAGGATTATGTAATGTTGCTGTCTTTGTTTGACAGGTGACGTTTCCAACGTATCAGACAAAGACAGCAACATTGAATAGCTAATCAGTTGTGTAAATATTTTTTGTTAGTAGGGTAAATACATAAAACCTACCACCATAGCAATGGCGGCTTTTTTTACCTGCACTGTGATCGTCGCGGAGTCGGCGTCCTTGCGTTTCCGCGTCGACAGGACCTGCGACGGAAACGACAATTAAGTTACAATCCTACATATATTTTAAACGAGCAAGTCTTGTACTTATAATCAGAATGTCAGAAACAGCAATAAGAAATTACGCATCTAAAATCGAAGCCTAACACAATAGGCTACTTGACTATGTTTTTTTTTTAATGTCTTCAACGCTTCATAATTGTTTCCTAAACCTAAAAACCTACATTTTTTTTAATTAAATACACTTTTTTAAAACCGCCGAAAACACTATTCGCCATGTTGATTGATAGATTATCTGTGCTGTGACGTCATACTAGTACTATGTGTAATCTGTGCTATAGTCCGTAGTAGTAAAATGGCGGTGTTACGTTCCGTTTCACGTTTTGACATAAATAACTTTCACTACTACATATGTGTTTAGTGTGTTTGTTTGACGGAAGTTATTTCGAGGTGTTTTCATCAGTGGAAATTAAAAAAAAAATTTAAATCAAACTTTATTTATCGATCTTGAGTTTTTAATTTATGATAATATCGCTAGAATACGTTTTCCTAAGCCAAGTGCTAACGGAAATACTCCTTTAATGTATGAAATTAAATATGAGTCAAGTAACCTATTGCAATGCAGCAATGGGACAGGGATACGAGGTACAGACGCTTCTTGACATGTTACAGAATATTATTATATTATTACCTCCTTTATTTCCTTGACTCAAGCTATTTTTACTTTAACTACTAAAAGCAGTTTACATCTGATTAGTTAAACCAATTCCACAGTACCTGGAAGGGCAGTATCTGCTTGGTCTGCGTGTCGTAGGCGACGGCCTCGCAGTCCAGCACGCAGCTCGTCACAGACTCCCTCAGCAGCCGCGGCAGGCGCGCCAGCACGTCGGGGTACTTGCTGCGAATGTACGCGGAATTAGCAAAGTAATTGTAGCTCCTATTATTTCTGATAATTTCGTCTAAGAAACCCGTTTACTAAAATTATTATTTAGAGATAATATAATATTGCGCATTATATTGAGTATATTATATTGCGTACGAAATGGCCGACTTAATACAATATACATGGGAGGAACATTAACGAAGCTGTAAGCACCTATCTATCTCACAAAACATCAATGGCGTAGGTAAACTCATGAGAGTGAAAGAGAAAGCTTATCCGTGTCTTTTCGCTTTATCGAAGGTTGTCCCGATTTGGTGATCTTTTTGGTCTTCTTTGTTACGACGTTGGAATTTCGAAAATATTTTTTTTCCTGGTCAGGCCTTCCCATGCTTCTTTCTGCACGTATGGGACGGTACGGTCTTAGTACAGTTTTACTGAAAACCGAAGTAAAATAAAGCGAACTGTTTTACTCGATATCCGAAACCTTAGCTTTTATGACAGGCCGGCTACGCACTAACAGTAGTAGGTCGAACAAACGCATATGCAATATGTATGTTCATTCAGTCATCAGCTCGTGTCGGCAGATATGTTGGAGAGCCTTCTCTCTTGCTAATATAATATCGGCGGCGGCGGCATCTCGTTCATAAGGAAGCCCCAGCCTGTATGATAGGTAGGGATTGGGATGAGGGTCTTCAAAAGATAAGTGAAGCCGATAGGAATGGAGTTACAGGAACCCCACGCCACTGGTCGATAGAGATGAAGCTCTATTTTGCAGTGTATATTATATTTTTAAAGGTGTGCGTGCATCCTTTTTGGCGGGGTACGCATTTCGCCCGAGCGCCTGTCGGTCACCACAATGTATGTAACAAACGCCTATTTATGCTCACGTGGTGTTGTTCTCCTGGTTGCGGGAGAATATCGCGGCCTGGCTGAGGTCGGGCGCGTCAGCTCCGGGCACGTGGATCTGCGCGCGCTCGCCGTCATACTTCCACTCGCACGTGAACTCCTGGCCCTCGAACCTGCGATGATGATATAGACGTACAAACACAGTTAAAACACTGACGCAACAGTAGTAAATATATATTGTTCATCTATTCATAATTCATCTTTTATTTGTTCACAAGAATGCAGTACAAAGGATACAAATGAACATTAAATTGGATCTATACATTCTACCAAAAGATAATGGTGTCAGAAATTTAAAACATACTATCGAGAAACTTAAAATATAAATTAATTGGTTTAAATTAACAAAATTCATAGTTGTTATTTTCAATGTCAAAGTTTTAGTCAAAAAATAATCATAACATCGTCATATTACACATAATAGTTTAAAAAATTAACTAATATTATTTATCATTTTTAATTCTAATACAATAATTAAAGTAATTTAAATTTTGCACTTTTATTTTTGCTGTAAAAACATTTTTCTACAAGCCATATTGTCAAATTTCTTTTAAACAGGTTGTAGGGTAAATCTTAAAATTCGTCCGGTAAAGCATTATATATTTTTTTATATGTACGAATGCATTACATTTATATATATTTAAATTACATAGTGGGAAATAGATTTTAAATTTATGCCTTTCATTTTTTCGTCCTAAATCTGATTTGAGTTGAAAGTATTCAGGGTGTATTTTTACAAATGTACAGGCTTTATATAAATGCAAGTTAGGGGATTGATAGATACGATATTACAAATTTAAAGCAAATCTAAATTTGTACGTGGCTATCTACCACGCGACTGCTAGGCAACCGTAACGATGATTCATGGCGACTGAATTGTGTTAGAGACCATAATATTCCTTATGCTTGTCCCATATGGTCTCTGTTCCATTTCTCATTTAATAATGCAAGCTATAAACTCCGACTAAATAGAAGCTCACCTGTCGAACAACTCGTTAACCCCCCGCGCGGGGTGCGCCAGCATGGGCTTGAGCGGCACGCCGGGCGTGAGGCGGCAGTGCTGCGGCAGCGCGCGCGCGCCGTGCGCCAGCAGAGCCGCCACCAGCTGATCGTAGTTGGGACACTCGCAGTACGTCGTCTTGATGATCAGCGCCAGCTCGTCCACGACCGCCTGGAGATTACAGAATTTGTATAATATTATAATAAGAAGAAAAGAAAATTATAAAACAAAACATCTAAATTAAAAGAAATACTTCAACACTCACTCGCCTGCACGCACCCTAGCTCACGCACGCACAACCACACACGCACACGTGGTTAAAATTGCTAGCATCATAGTGTAAAATTCACTCATTTACCGTAAAATAGAAAAATAAAATGACACATTAATTTGGTCGGATTTAATATTTTTCCAAAAGATTGGATCTGAACACCATCAACATCATACGTCGCACACCTTGAAGTCGTCGGGATGCACGTCGACGCCGGCGTCGAGCTGCCCGGCGCCGTCGCCGGCGGGTGGGGTGCGCGCGCACGCCAGCGCCAGCGCCTGCAGCAGAGACTGCTCAGCTAGCCCCACACGCAGCTTGCCTTCCAGTGACCTAGGATAAACAATATCTGCTATACTAGGAGACCCGCAATTAAATTTTTTTTTTTTTTTTTTATAACAAATTTAAACATTTTATGTGACCCCCGACCTTGTTAAGCACTAAGCGAGTTGATGATGATAACTTGTAGCTTAAAAATACACTTGATTAAGTCACCATCCGCTTAGACTTTAAAGCCTTCTTTAAAGCCTTCCGAACTATGCGACCGCGACCAGCAAACCAATGAATCAGGTTCTCTGTCCACACTCACTGGTCGCGCGTCGCGGGTCGCGGGGATTGTTTAGCGCTCCGCGACCCTATGTCGGTCGCGCGTCGCGGGGATTGTTTAGCGCTCCGCGACCCTATGTCGGTCTCGGGTCGCGGTCTCGCATCGCGCGTCGCGTGCATCGGAAGGCCACCTTTAGGAGCTATGATGCCACACAATATGTGGCATGGTAATTGTCATGTATGTATATTGTAATTTGTATCAAACAATATAGACGATACCCGTACATCAATACTATGTAGATTTTTAGGTACTCTATGTAGATTTTTTTATTCTAATGTCGATACCTTATCAAATACCGCGCCTCGGAGTGCCTGCATGCAACATACAAGGTTTGTATTTTCGATATCTTCTTGTTCACTGACGCCTGACCTGCAAAATAATGCATTAGAAGGCGGGGCAATTTTTGTACAGAAACCGTAACATTGATCAGTAATTAAAACCACACTTTTACTGAACACTGTTGCTGAACTTTTGCCACACACACGCTGTCACTACAGCGTGTGTGTGGCAAAAGTATTATGGCGCATGCGTACAAACGTTAAAACTTACCAATGAGTAATGACGCTTAACCTGTGTTCATATTAACCAATTGAAGTAAGCCATTTTGACATACGCGCGATTCACCGCCTTCTTAACGAGAATAGACTATTGTTGTTTTGCCCGCAACTTCGATCGTATATAACGAAAATGTTTGCATCGTGATGGCTAAAGCCTTCAGACTCCATAAATGGCCAATCCAACACAGAAATAATTTTTTAAATTTATTCCACTAATTTCTGAGATAAGTGAGTTCAATCAAACAAGAGAAACAAAAAGAAACATAAATAATCATGGCTCAGTGTTGTTTGTAACCAAACTCTTCCAAAACAGCTTGACCATGAAGTTTTATGAAATTATTTGTGTATTATCGGTTTACTAGCTTTCCCGCGGCTCCGCCCGCGTAAATATCTCGGGTATCCCACGGGAATACTGTACTTATTCGAGATAAAAATTGGCCTATGTTGAAACATCCAGAGCCATACCAAATTTCATCAAAATCTGTTCAGTGCCTAGTTTTGCGTGAAAGAGTAACAAAAATCCATCCATCCTTACAAACTTTCACATTTATAATATTAGTAGGATAATTACTGTAGATCTGCTAAAAGGTCGTAAATTATTTTTTATATCAACAAGGGTTCATTAAGATTTATACAATATTACAATATTTGCTGGGTCGGCTAGTATACATAAATACATATAGATCGATATTACACACCAGTACAAGCGGCGATCTCTTTCAGCGCCTTAAACACCTTCCTGGTCGTCAGCGGCGGTGCGGGGAACATGACGCGCTGCGTAGACCGCGCCGCCTCCGCCGCGCGCCCGAGGTCGCCGCAGCGCTGCGCCGCCGCCCGCACCTGCGCGAGCGTGCGCCCCGTACTCTGCCCCACTGCTTTCATGAGATATGTTTCCGCTATGCCTGGGGGCAACACGGTTGTGTGTGAGAGGGAGGATAGATTGGGTGTGTAGTAGACAGAGTAAAACAAGGAAGTAGGGGAAACAAGAATGTGGTTTTGTTACTCTGCTCTCTTTTAAAAGGTTTAGCTATATAGCCCTAGCTATAGTTATGGTAAACTAGTGGTTGCCACAATTTTCGAACCTTCTTTATTTCGCTTATGCCTCGTCTGTAACGGGAGTTGCCAGCATCAGTGTCAGTGGGGAATTTTCAGTGAAAAGATGTTATACAGTGCAACATGGGAATGACTAATGCAGTGACTATATGCAGAATACTATACAAAACAGATGTGTTGACTTATGTTTTTATAATAAGCCCTACGTAATATACCTAACTCAAAAAATTTTGACAGTTTAGAAACCAAAACTAAGTGATAAATAATTCACGTCAAGCGGACAACCAAAAAAAACGAGAGCGAGTCCGACTCGCACTTGGCCGGTTTATTATAGCTACGAGATGGCGTTACCTACTGGTGTGTTTCACAGTCGTATCATGGTTTTTGCAATGACTCTTTTGTATGTTTATTATAACAGATGCGTATATTTATAAATTTAATTATGTTTAAAAAAAAATCATTTTGTATTTTTTCATGTTAGTATGAACGAATAATCATGTTTATGCTAACATGAACGAATTTCATGTTAGCATAAACCCGATTGCTTTGAAAGTGCTCGTAGCTATGTGTACGTACTCCATATGCTTTAAGTCTTCAACTATTAGAGATCACTTTTCAATTATTTTTTGAAGAATTAGTACATTTTAAGCTTTAATACAATGTTATAAATAAATAAAAAGCCGTTTATTCAGTTTTCCTACGGTTACAGTATAAGTTGTGTTAGTAAAGTAAAAGTTTTTGTTAGTATTTCAGTACGCATTTTCCATTTTCTTATTAATCGTTTAAATCTTGGGTTAATCTGGAAAACAACAGCCTCCGTGGTCTAGTGGTTTAGAGCTTGGCTCTCGACTCGGAGGTCGTGGGTTCGATTCCCGCAATGGAATAACAAAAAATCTTGTTTCCAAGTTTGGTTAGGACAATGCAGGCTGATCACCTGATTGTCTGACAAGAAAGATGATCCATGCGTCGGATGGGCATGTAAAAAGTCGGACCTGCGCCTGATATCTCACCAGTCGTGTCGGTTATTCGTCCCACTGGGTTACGAGAGTAAAGGAAGAGAGAGTGCTCTTGTGTGCTGCGCACACACTTGGGCACTATAAAATAACTCCTGCGTAGCTGGCCTGGTTTCAATTAAACCGGCCACCGTCACTGAAATCAGTGTGGGGAGCTATTGCTAATCTGGAAAATTGATCCCTCTACGGGTATAGGCCTCCCCCGACTTTTTCCAACGTACTCCCTGTACTTGGCTATATCGGTCCAGTTTTTTCCCGCCACCTGAATTATATCATATTCTACCTTTTTATTTTTAAATACATATATAATACAATGTTAAAATATTTAAAAATAAAAAGGTAGAAGTTGCTCAATTATTGATTTGAAATTTTCACTACCGGTTTACTATTTGCAAAAAAAATCGAATTTAGAATTCGATAAAAAAAAGTAACTTTTTAACTATAAGAAACAATATTTTTTGGTTTTCGTTACAAATTAATTGATGAAAATATTGAGCATCCAAAAATAACGGACTCTCTTAGTAATTTTTTAAAAGCTCATAACAGCAATAAAGTACGAAGATACGAAAAAAACATTGTGTGTACATATCCACATCTACTAGAAGTATAACTGACCAGACTATAAACAAAATTCACGACCTCATTTTTTTTTTGGTTGTCCACTTGATGTGAAATGCCCCAATAGATATTAGTCTTAGATCTCCTAACAAACTATTGGAACTTGCTCATCAAGAAAACCTGCAACCTTTATAAATTAATTATAGGCTTACCCAGTTCTAAGTTATGGTAAGCAGGTGCCAGTTGATTGAGACACAGGTATATACTTGGCAGCAAGTCCTCCGGAGTCAGCGCGATGACAGACCGGAAGTAGTTGCTGAGGATCTCCACCATCTTCAGTCTGGCTGACGTAGCTTCGATATGTTCTAGGGTCTTTGCCAGAGCCAAGTACGGTATCTCCTGACCCTTTAACCAGGATGCATCATTTATTGGATGGTACTTCGCTTTCACTGGATTGTAATCTTCCTCTGAAATTTTTTTTATTAATGTCTAATTAGGCTGGATCTACATGCATCTAAAATCTCTCTGACTGGAAAAAAAACAGTGCTGAAAACTCTGAGCTAATATTACAATAGAAGTGAATATCGAACACGCAAGCATTGAGTTTTTAAATTGCTGCTGTGCTGTGCTCTCGAGTCCGGAGGCTGTGGGTTCAATCACCAGCTTGGAACAGCAAAAAATGTTGTTTTCAAGTCTGGTTAGAACAAGCAGGCAGATCACCCGATTGTCTGTCAAGAAAGATAATCCATGCATCTGATGGACATGTAAAATTTCCGTACCTGATCTCTCACCAGTTGTGTTGGTCATCTGTCTCACTGGGCTACGAGTTTAGAGAGAGCTCTTTTCCTTAACACACAGTGCACACACATGGGCACTATAAAAACTCCTACATAGCTGAGTGGTTTCAACAAAACCAGCCACAGTGACCGAAATCTATTATAATTATGGCCGTGTGAGAGCTATTATAATTATGGCAATGACAGACAACGTGTGGAAAACTTCAAAGTAAATTATTTATTTGTATGAGGAGATTCAATTTACCTTTGACTTTTTCTTTTGTCCCAGTCTCCTCTTGCTTATTATTTTCTTTGTTATCACCATTTTCTTTTTTGACATCACTTTTGGAATCTTCTTTTTTGAAGCTTAGTTTACTACTGGGAGTCTTTTTCTTCGATTCTTTTTTTTGACCCTTTGGTGTTTTGAGAGACAGCTTTTCCACTTTGATTACTTTTTTCAAAGGTTCCTCACTTTCAGTACTTTTATTTTTTGGCGACTTTTGAGATTTTGGCGATTTAGTGGGAGTGTCTTCTTCTAATTTTATTTTTAAATCTTTATTATCATTGTTTGGTGTAAGTTCTTCAGTTTCACTTTCAGAACTTTCAATTCTTTGCCGCTTAGACTTTTTCTTCTGAAAAAAGTTACAAAATTGTTAAAATCATTTTGTTGTGTTGACATTTGTTCCCAAATATGTTTGTTAACATGATAACAATAGAACTCCTACCTTTTCAGAAGAAACAGGTGTAACTATTGCATTTTGTTCTGGTGCATTGTTTTCACTGCTATTTGATCTTGATCTTTTAATTCCCTAAAAAATTCCATAGGTTGAATATTTATCTTCCTCCTTTTTTTACAAGTCAGGTAAAAAAGATTCTTTATTATCTTTAACAAGTGAATTTGTTTTTATACAACTATTTACTTCAGGAATATAAGCTTAGCTACCTGCTAGTTTTTTTTTAAAAGCTTTCCAGGCATTCAATTTTAATTATTAATGTTGGTTACATTACAGTGAAAAAATTACCTTAACGTTGCCATTACTCAGCCCGTCGTCTGAATTATTTAGTGATTCCTAAAACAAAGGATCACAACTTTATAAAATATTATACCTAAGTATATATAGGCTATTATTTATATAATCTGATGTAGTATACACAATCAAAAATTGAACCCGCTATATCGTTTTCGTTACTTCACCAGTACATATTTGAAATACGTACATCACCATTTTTAACAGCCTCCTCTTCAGAAGTCCCTTTTTTCGGTGTTATTTTAAAGAAAGATTTTATACTTTTTTGAGACATGCTTCTTGCTAACAAATTGTTAGTTTGACTTTTACTAATATAGGCTTGATTCCTTAAAGTATTGTATACATTATGTTTAACAAAAGTTACATTTCGAAATAATACTACTATATTTCGCCATATATTCATAAATAATTTAAATTCAAAAACAAATCTTCACTCTTTCACAAATCTCAAGTTTGTTGTGTTGACATTTTCATGACAATTGACAAATTTTTGTGTTTTGGCGCGAAATGTAAATGACACTATTGTTTTTTTTTATAGATAATGTCTTTGAAACATCTATAAAATCTATATTAAGTAAAAATAAGTATTCCTGGATACCATATAGTAGGTAATTTTTTTTAAACGTCAATAAAAAAAGATATTGAGGTTTTTCGAATTATTTGTCGCAGAAAAGTCTTTCATCAATGGCCTTTTTTCTCCTGTCTTTGATAAGCGTATTTTTTTTATAGATTATGCCTTTGAAACATCTATAAAATCTGTATGTAACATTAAATGTTAATGGATACCATACGAAAGGTAAATTAGATATTTTTATCACTTCAATTCAAAAAGATATTGAAATTAAGTAAAAGTCTTTCATCTGTGGCCTTTTTTTCTCCTGTCTTTGATAATCGTAATATTTAAGTTACAATCATTTTAGGTTAGTTTCATTGAATAAAATTATAGACATAATATCTTTACTACCATTACGCTAATTAAAGTTTAATAATTTGTTAAAATTTTGCTGAGAGTCTTTTACTTGAAGCTCTTTGAAGTTTGAGTTAATGTACATCTTTAAAAAAATAAAGTCAGTTAAGTTTGTAATAAAAGCCGAGATTAAATCCAGAACATTATATTTTGTGCATATATCATCATTGATTCAAAATTTCATAGAAAATCTTCTATAATCGTAAAAAACTAGTAATATATAAATTTTAAAATAAATACACACGAAAAAGGATTGTTACTTGATTTTTTTGTACAACTTATTTTGCTAAGATGGCGCCCTCTAGTCGATGGAGTGTCAACTAACCGCGTGTCGTCTGTCGTCCATGTTCCGAATGTGGTGTGACTTATTTTTGTTTTGTACTAATTTTCCCTATAGTGATAATAAATTTGAAATGAGACAAAATGTGTTATTCCATTTAGTGGAACCTAGTTCCGGCTGAATGGATCCCTACGTGGGGTGGTATCAGCCCGAGCAAGAAGGACCCGCGAAGCGCTTGTGGCTTCGTATTTGGGAAACTCAAAGTGAAACAGACAAAATGAACCTTAAAAATTTAGAGAACGCTAACCCCAATTTAAATAAAGCTCAGGACTTTATACCCATAAACGATGTGAACGGTGAAAATAGGAACAATAATTATTTCAATCCAACGCGGAGGAAAGCCAACGATAACCGCGCATCTACGTTTAACCTGAATCAAAACCACGATGCCCTCATAGGCGAATACGGCGGCTGTCCTTGGCGGATACCCAATTATAATTACAAGCCCGGAATTTTAGGGTAAGTAGTATCTACGATGAGTTAGTCTATCGCTGGGCTGGTCGGGTGCAGGGAGCCCGATGGCGTGGTGAGGTTGTCTCGTGCTGTTGACACTGCCTGTCACACGAGCGCCGCAAATTGCTATTTATTACAATATGTGATAATGATTTTATTCAGAGTAGATAACCTACATTATGTCATTGCTGCTCATTCATCATCATTATTAGATAATTAATTCATGAACCCAAAAACTATCCCATAAGTTAAGTATTAAAATAAAAGTAGTAGGTATTTGTTTATTATATCTGATTAACCATGTCTAATAATTTTATGTTAATTAATGTCAAGTTATTAATTCCTTACTTTTTATAAGATCAACCTATTGTTTACAATAGGGATGTGTACTACATATTAAATTGAGTTTAATTTATATATTCAGACATACTGACATATTACTTGATAAAATATGTAATAAAAATATAAAATTTTAAATGTAGTTTTATAAAAATATAACACATTTTCACACACAATTACATCTAAATCTTCGAAAAAATGATATACACATTAATTATAGTAACTTAAGTGCACAAATTTCAGATATATTACCATTTAGTCCAATTACTGTTCTATCACTGTTCTTGTCTCATATTTCATACAATGTTAACGTCAAGTGACGTCATAGGATTGGTGATTTTGTCGGTAATTAAATTGCTGTTACCTTTGAAAACATTGATTTTTATTAAACTGTTTCTTCTGAGAACTTATTTATATTTTACAGAACATATCTATTTATGAAATGAGAAAATTATACAATAAAAAATTATTCTTTATATAAATAGATAGACATATTTTATGTTATGTTATTTAATTTTATATTTTCTCATAAAATGGTAAAAATAAGAAGTAAACAATATTAGGATTTATTTTATTAAAAACCTTATTGAATCTCTTCATAATCAAGAAATTAAATTCATTATGTGAGAAACATTTTATTGAATAAGTATACCATGAAATGATTTTAGTAAATGTATGATGTGAGATGTCTCCATTAAAAGAAATGAGAAACTGTTTCATGTAATTATGTCATGTGTGACGTGACCACACAATTACGTGAAACAGAATACCACATTTGTTTTAATACTAAACGAACTATGTTCAGATCCAATGTAAATGTAAACAAAAAAATTAGTATCACTATAGTGCTTCCAGTTTAAATGTCACTTATTTACTTTGCATTCATGAAATTTTTAGACACATTAAGTTTCTTAATGTCCCTGTAACTTATTCCTAATGTCCATGTACTGTTTAAAATTGTTATTTGTTTAATGTCCTCTAGCATATTTTGTTTGCACTTGATATTTATACCGTTTGACTATCGGCAATATGGAGCTTTAAGCCAAGTTATCTGTATGTCACTTAGTCAAATGCCATACATTTTTCTTATCGAACTTCGTCGTCGTAATTAGCAATGACAACTTGGCTAATAACTCTGATCATATTAAATGTGAGGGGTCTCAAACTGTTTAATATACTGTGTACATAAAATAATCATAAAAGCAAAGTTTTGCAACACATTTGCTTGATTTTATAAAAATGTTTTGTCAATGATGTCATGCAATAAAAGTTGCAAAATCTGCTGAAAATCTACAAACAAATCCACTGTCTCTACATATCTACATACTAATATGAATGCACTATGAGCGTTTTGCTATTTTTTTAAAATGGTGCAGATTGTGATGATTGCTACGGACATACAAAAAAAAAAACCTACATACTACATGGTACTAAATTGATACGGAATTGCTATACAATTTACAAACAACTGAAGCTGTATTGTACTCCATCGTTATGTTTTCTTCTTATAAGCCACATAAATATGAATTAAGTATGTAAATCTGTTTATACCTAATACTGAATTTAAATAAGAAATTGTATTTATCTTTGCACTGTTTAACATTTTCGTCAAATTACTATTTCCAAATAACGCGTAGGGCTTGTTTACATTGCTATTTAATGTATTTAATATTTAGCCGAAGTTTAGTAGAGCGTGGGCGTTGCCCTTTGTCGGTAGCGGCGCGGCGCGGCGCGGCAACACAGCAACACAGCAACGTCCTTGCCAGTCAGTGGCCTCCAGCTACCCAGCTATCGCGTAATGTGATGCAAAACGTAAACACTCTTTCACTTCCGATCCGTGTGAAAGTACCATCTAGATTTGGTCGGCAATAAACTGTTGTTGAACTCGAGAGATTGTGCCTACTGCCCACTGTCCACATGTTCACGCAAAATGGCGAAATTGTTTGGTTGGAACGTGTAATGGGCGCTAATGGGCGATCATAATAATTATACTAACTACGATGGGCTAGAACGTCGATCGTAGACGGGAGTATAACGTCTAGAATAAAAGCGACGTTTCTAGAATTCGCGTATTACTCGCAGCGGCGCACAGTGGGTCGAAAATCGGCTTTCATAGACATAGAAATGAAATTTCGAAAGTAACTGATTTTTTGATGGATATTGCTTCAGTTAGGTATTTACTATGTAGAAAATGAAGTTTGAGATAATTTAGCCTAAAACTGAGGGAGTAATTATTTTTTTACGAAAAAATTGTATGGAGCCAATGTGAAAAATTCAATTTTCTCAAAAACGGCAAGTTTAACCGTAATATCCTCACAGATGGTTTTAGTGATAATTATTCATGATTTTTTGGCATGTAACATCATAAAACGGTTTTAGCTACAATTTTTTTTTATCGTCGAATTTTTGAAATAAAGTCATCCTGTTTTATTGCACGATTCGATAGTATTACTATTAAGGAATAATTTCTGAAAAGTAATGTTACACGGTAAACTCAAGGAAAGTGTTGAATTTTGATTAATTAACCGCTTCACATTTTCAACAAATGTATGGAAAATTATATAAAATGCTAAAATTAAGCTCTTTCCTCAATTTTCTCACATATATCTACTTCAAAGTAATTGTTATTTACTAGCATGACTATCGAATGGTGCAATAATACGGGGTGATTTTTTTTCAAATATTCCGATGAATAAAAAATAAATATGAACTATGTCAAAAAATCACGAATAAATAGTACTGGTTGTTTTACCTGTAAGAAAATTGCGATTAATCTTGCCGTTTTGATGATAATTGGATTTTGAACATTGAGTCAATGTTCAAATTAAAAATGCACAGAAAATTTCTATAAAAAACTAACTCCTTTATTTTTGGGAAGAAATTACTCGGACATCATTTTCCTTGACTTCACAATGTACCACGAATGTAACTGCATTAGCAGGTTATCGCCAAGTCAACGTCCTTGGTTAAGATTCGAATCCGTTAATTTTGGAAAAAAAGTCATCTGTATTAATGCACTATTCGAGATTGTCTTGCTAGTAAAGAAATATAGAATATGATATTATGTAGACTTCGTTTGTCTCAGTCCCTGTCTTAAGCGATAATATAATACATGATTTAGCGATCAAACGTGTAAACAAACCCGTAAAGGTTTTAAGTAACTTTACACATAACGGTGATATAATTTCGGTTCGGTTTCTTCATATTTAAATAGAGGAGTTAAAGCTGTGACTATATACGTCGAATAAATCATTTTTAAGGCGATTATTGTATAGAAATTTCTCACGATCCATGTCCATTGAGTTGTAGCGAGTCAATGTTCGTAAATGTTGCATTTCCCGATATTAGCTCCTTCATTAACATTAAATAATGCTTAAAGCCGGGCCATACTGTTATAAATATCTTATAATTTAGTTCAAATACACTAAAACAAGCAAACTCGATACTTTAGATGTGATCTCTTTAGCTGTCGTGTAATTTGACGATTGTTTACGATCCAGCCATTCGATTCTCAGTCGATTGATTTCGTCGGGAGTACCAATATTTACGATCTAACGAACTTCTCGGTCCAGGATAGTTACAAATTGAGCCACCGCACGATCGTGTAGGTGTCGGGAGTATCAAAAGCTATTGATATCGAACTGATTCGATTCTCGATTGTGTCAGGAGTGAGGGGGCAAGGTGTCTTTTTTTTCAAAATCTTCGACGATTTTAAAAATAAATTAGCAGTTAAAACCGTTTTATAATGTATTCAAAAAAATCATGAATAATTGGTACTAAAACCATCTGTCAGGATATTACGGTTAAACTTGCCGTTTATGAGAAAATTGAATTTTTTATATTGGCTCCATACAAGTTTTACGTAAAAAAACGATTACTCCCTCATTTTTGGGCCAAATTATCTCAAACTTCATATTCTACATAGTAATACACCTGATTGAAGCAATATCCATAAAAAAAATTGCTTTCGAGATTTCTTTGCTATGTCTATGAAAGCCGATTTTCGACCCACCGTGCGGCGTAACGATAAAACTCCCGTCTGACCCAATATTATAATATTTTTGCAATATAATGTTAGGGATTTGATAAAATTTGGATTTAGTACTAATCTATATTATCAAGCTGCTACCCACTTGTTCATAAAAATATTTACACCACGGATCGCTAATCCAACATGGCTGTCTTTGTCTGATAGGTTGGAAAAGCGACTTGACAGACAAAGACAGCAACATGAATAGCAGCAAATATACCTGTAGTGTAAATATTTTTATTAGTAAGGGGACTACAGCACAAGAGACTTAGTGCAGGAGAGGTTCATATAAATTTGCTAAAATTGTACTATTTAGCTGTGTTTTCTCCTAAATTCATGAGTTGATTTCTTAACTACGAAATAATAAATGTAATATTTTTATTCATCATTTCATACAATCTTGCATAAAGTTGATAAAAATTACAATCTAATCGGCAAGAGATTCCTCAAAACAGTCAGCAGTGGATAGGTAGCGTATATTTTATATAACAGATTGTAATTTGTATGCCTGAAATGGCGGGTAAAGGGAAATAACTAGTCAATCCAAGTATTGTCATAGATGCAATCGGATGACTCGCTAGTAGTAAAACAATGAGACAAATATTAAAAATCGACCACTGTGCTCGCCCTTCATAATTGAACTGCAAACAATACGGACCCCAGTGGCTGCGATATTGTATTGTAAAGACGTCATAAGCCTCTGAAAAGTATGGACTGAGATCTCGGGCCCTACTCCCCTCATATTCTTACTGATAAAATGTATATACCATAATGTAGTATTAGACTCTACAATGAACGTATACGTATACCCACTAGTTTTGCACGGCGAAATTTTGCCTGGAATCTTACCGAGTAGCTGAATTCCGGAATAAAATTCAATGTAAATTGCTAATAAAACAAATATATTTAAATCCAAACATTTGCTGTCGGAAAATAAAAGCAAATGGTTTTGTTTAATTCAGAATATGACTTGCGAAGTCGTTAAAAATAATATAAAACATACGAAACAATGGCCATGATATATTTTTAATTTTTTTATGTTCCTTCATATTTTAAATAAATTATAGTTTAAAAAAACTAAAAAAACACGCTTTTATAGAAAATCTAACTAAAAAATAAAAAATAAAATTTAATAAATTTGGATTAAGAATAGTGTAAATGAAAAATAAATGTTTATTATTGTAAAAAAGCGTGGGGTGCAGTGTCTTCACCTGTACGTTTGTTTGTATGTAACCGACTCCAGTGGATTTGATTTCAATAAAATGTTTATAACTATTGACACTATGCACCCCACGCTTTTTTACAATAATAAACATTTATTTTTCATTTACACTATTCTTAATCCAAATTTATTAAATTTTATTTTTTATTTTTTAGTTAGATTTTCTACAAAAGCGTGTTTTTTTTAGTTTTTTTAAACTATTATTTATTTTTTGCTTTTTAGTACGATTTGCCAAAGAGTAAGCCTGGAACTGCACGCATGCGTAGTTAGCGCACTAGTTCTATCTCTCTTACTCTCATGCAAAGAATGCGGAAAGAAATTGATGAATCCTGGCGAATTTAATCAGGATAATCGGATATTTTAATCGAATTATTGCATTGTCATCGGTCTTTGACAGGTGTGAAAAGTTTGAATTAAATCTGATCGTTCAAAGTAGGACAAAATCGAGCCCAAAGGAGTCGGTTACAAACAAACAAACAAGCAAGCAAGCAAACATACAGGTGAAACTAATAAAAGCGTTATAAAAATAGATTCAACATAAACACCGCAAAATGTGAATTCGTTTTCTAAATAACGCAACGCTAACGCTTACTTAAAGATTTTACAAGTACTTAAGGCTTTAACAGCATAGATCGTGCATATTGCAAAGGGAACTCAATCACCCCATAGTTCGCGCACGTTAGCACGATGATCAATTTAAATGTCAAACGTACGATTTCGCCAGGATACAAGTAAACCGGTTTTGCGCTCATATTTTTACATACCTTTGTATTTTGAATGAAGATCGTTTGATTCAGTGACAAGAAACTAGACTTTTAATTTTTAAGCTGTGCGCCTTCAGGAAACAAATGCCTGTGACTTATTTTTCTCATTTATAGAATTGATTAGGACTGCAAAAGATTGCTGGAGGTTTGGTGACGTCGATCACATTCTCAGACGGATAGATTTACTTTAACCACCTTGCGGTGAAACTGTGTTGTTCTGTATTAAAATATCACAATATGTTTGTATTGTAATGCATTAATAAAGTGTGCTTCTCAAAATATGTCTGTAATATTAAGGCCTTACTTTCGGTAAATGTTGTAGTAACAATAATCTGAGGATAGGTATTACTTAGGTAGTGATTAATATTGCGTTTATTTGTTTTGTATATTACTAGCTTTTGCCAGCACGTTCAATCTTGTTTTACCGTACATACTTTGCCTCAATTCCATAAGTTAAGAATTAAGATTGAACGTGCTGGCAAAAGCTAGTAATACACAAAACAGATAAACGCAATATTAATCACTAGCTAAGTAATACCTATCCTAACATTATTGAAATATTTCTGAATTTTGAAAAAAAAAGTACAGAAGACACAAAATTCCTTCTACTAATCGATAGTTAAATACTCATTCCAAATCTCGTTTGAAGCGGTTCCAAGATTCATTGAACAGTTTATGCTTCAAGATTTATTTGCTTCCCTTATGTGAATAGACACATTTTTTAAAGTAACTTGTTTTAAAACATGGTAATAGTCACAGTAACACACAAAGAATGGAAACAGATAATGTGTTTCAACAGCTTAAACAAAATAAATATTGTTGTGGTACATTACAATTTAGATTTTAGTGCAATTTAGTTTGGTGCATAGTAATGATGTGTGCGTACGCGCAGTGTATCGAGGCCGCCCGGTCGAATGTCTGGTCTAGATCCAGCGCAGGTCTGTGCCGAATGACTCGGATTGTTACCTTTTAAGTCCTAAATTAGTGACCTAGTTTCCAATTCTACGACTTCTATGTTCAATACACAAAGGAACTGTAGAAATATGTGCCCTTTAGATATGCTCTTCTTATTTTCTCTTCGTTATTTTGGTCATCATACACGTTATCAGCAATAATTACTAAAAAAAAATCTTCTCTAACAACTTTCTTGAGTTTCAGTATCATTATATTAATACGTGAAGCAAATATTTCAAGTACGGTTTTACGAGAATTGTGCATATGGATCAGTGTGAAAGGAGGGCGGCAAATCGCCATCGATTTACTGACTGGTAATTAAAATACGTGGCCACAAAAAATATTTATTGTAAGTTGTAATTTATGAACATAGAAAAAAAGGGAATAATATTATACATCAAACTCGGGGGATAAAAGATATTTGATTAAATATAACCTAACAATATTGTTCAATAAATTGCCCTAGTGGCGGTTTGCGGAAAAGCGACATCTATTAGTTGTGATGTCAATTACGTAATTAAATAATTAACTAGTTTGTTTGAAAACGCTAACTCTAAGCTAACAGATATATGATAGTATCGCTTTCATGTTACGGAAACCAAAAACATGATAATTATTTTTCTTGGTAGGTATAAGTATAAATAGTACAGGAGGATTTATTTCACACCGCAAGTAATTTTTTTTTATAAAACTAAATAATTATATATTATAAATAATAATAAATAATTTTTTTTTATATAAACTGTTGAACCATAGAAAAATAAATTAACTTTATACTCCAATAAAAAAATTATCTATTGGGCTCGTAGATGGAGCTTTTACGCCACAAATTGATAATTTACAGCATGATAACCATAGACTATACAGATATGATAACAACGATTACAACAGATAAGTAGGTATTTGCACATGAATTCTCTGATATTCGGACTTCGGAGATTCATATCTTTTTATTCCTAAGTTAATAACGTTTTAAGTACTATAAAACCATATGTTCGAAAGTTGGCCGCTCTTGATGGAAAATCGGGCAGGATTCGCTAGTGTCCTAGTGCACATTTAAAGTTTAAGTCGAGGAAGGCTTGCCAAAAGCTAATATTTTAAAAAATAACGCTTAGAAATATAGTAAATTATAAAAAATAACAGCAACACACACGACCTCATACTAGCATTTTTGATTATATTACAGTAGTTTGACACAATGTCAATGAGTGTCAATCTTTCTTACACAATCCATAAACAACATATTTTATATATATTTTTGCGTATCTAAGAGGCAAGAGAAACCTAAAAAAGTTTAAACTTTAAAATGAAAACATGAATTATGGTCGAAGTCAGGGCGCCCTCTAGTTATACATAATTACTACTACAGCTGGTACCAGGGGCTTGTTATTTCAAAAGGGATTGAAGTATGGACACTTTGCCGTTGGTACTTGATTAAAATATCAAAAGTCAAATGTCACATTACTAAAATTATGTAGGTCACAGTAATTAAGTTAGTGATTCGCCCAAAAACCTATCTAATCTAGACAACTGTTTAATGTTCATTTATTCAGAGCGAATTTTTGTAATGTACCTTATACATTACAAAAAATTCGCTCTGAACAAATGGGTCTTGAGTGTTGGAAGAAAGTGGAATTCAAATACGCCATGCCCAAATCTAGTAAAGGTTTTATCTGCCGGCTGCTAGATCCCACACCCAAGATTTGGTGAAAGGTTCTGCGGCGGTGAGGTCGACTGGTGTATTTTGGTGTAATTAATCGACATACAAAGCCCTTTCCTATCCGTTACACATTCGATATTTATGTAAATCGTGATTGTTGGTGATATGTTGTTGCCAGGCTTGTTTGACCTTGAGCCAGAATATCCGGGAAAGGTTGTCTCTGTCTGTTCTATATTTGAATGTATAATGAACGTGATGTTTAATTTGTGACAAAACCATTCAGCATCTTTCTAGTCAGTACGAGTCAGCACAGTAACCTACGTAGGTGCGTGCTACGTAGGTACGCCGTAAATAACGTATCTACGCCATCAGCGGAGTTTAGCGCCGCTATGTCAATGGCCGAAAATAGGATTAGACTTTGCAACCTACATCATAGGTCTGGAAAAACATTTTCTTAACATAGGCACCAGTTCGTCGCATAGCGATCGTAAAATCACTATCTCAACTTTTTTTTTTTATAAGCTATTAGCAATGTCAATGGAATATTCATGATAATGCACCGTAAAACATTGCTGATCTTGTAGAAATAACATGAGATTAGTAAACAAACAAACTATTTGACGTGCCAACAACTGAAAATATCATTAAATTATTTTGAGATATAAATGGCCGCATAATGAAACGTTAATCAATATTTAAGAGTCCTCCTAATCTCATGCTGTCGATGTCTCCGCTAGCCGAAATGACAAGGACAGCATGTGATTTAAGCGTCACTTAATTTAACTATCGTTTCAGTATTCGGCCGTAAGTGGTTTCATACCTCAACTGAATGTATGACTTCACTTGTCACTACTTCTACTAGGATTGTGACTGGAGTCTAACAGTGCATACTGTGTGCTCGCAGGCTGCACGAGGAGATCGAGCACTTCTACCTGTACATGTCGCCGACGGAGACGGAGCACCTGGTGCGCTCGACCGTGGTGAACCGCATCCGCGCCGCCATACTGTCGCTGTGGCCGCAGGCGCGCGTCGAGGTGTTCGGCTCCTTCCGCACCGGCCTATACCTGCCCACCAGTGACATCGATCTTGTCGTCATCGGTGAGTTGACCAACAGCTACTAACATCAGCTATAATCTTCTTGTAGAGATATTGCCCCTCCAGCCACCATCTGCTGACTGTGTGATTTTTGCAATATAGTTATAGATATTGCTACCAGCTATTGAAACCATCAGCTTCTTGCTATGTAGAGTTAGTTCGGCAGTTGCCACTTAGTGACGAGAAAAAATGTTCTCGGTTATAGCTGTAGGACTAGCGCGACCAACATTATCCTAGTATATTTCTAACTTTGCTGATCACATAATTAAAATTTTATTTGTTTCTCCCTCAATACACTATATAATTTTATATAACAATCGTTTTCTTATGAAATTATATATTTATGTGATGAGGGACTGGTGTCTGTGCTAGGATGTAACCTGTGTAACAGATCACCAAGCTCCCGTACCTCCTGGACATATATTATTATAACTAAGTAAGCAAGTTAAACTGGTTACTGGTCGAGCTGGAGCTTTGTCGATATTGTTCATATATGTTTGTATTAAAATATTATATATGCGACCTTTATATCCTGTCGGTATCTCCTGTGGAAGTCAGTCAGTGGTGTTAAGTAGATCGGTACCATATTGTTATCTTATCGATAAAGGAATTATTACTTTCATCTAATCAAGGTTTATAAAGCGATCTGTTTGTTCTATTTGGTGACAGTATTGTGTTTGTTTGGAGGATACTCTGAGAGATTAGTCTTTAAACGCCTTTGAGCTGAAAACTCTAGACTCGAGTGTTGATCAGCCCGAGTGCGCCTAAACACGCTCGGCCGATACAAAGGCAGTCTTTAAACGTTCAATTTCTTCCAATATTCTGGATAGTGGATGCCCGTTTGTTTGATGAAATGAGAGTAAATGCTATTCATGTCTTTCGATACTTAATCCTGCTTCTATTATAAATGTGAAAGTTTGTGAGGATATATGGATGAATGTTTGTAACTCTTTCACGCAAAAACTACTGACTACTTTGTATGGTAGAAGTTTAGGCTCTGGATATTAATCATCATTATATATTATGTATTTTGTCCCCAAAAAGTACAATGCTCTCATGGAATACTGTACTTACCTGGACGGAGCCACGGGCAATAGCTAGTATTAATTAAATAAATATATTCTTCAGCCTAGGAGTTGTTTGAATGGGGAGCTACGTTATCGCTGTTGTTGCCGGCGCACCAGATACAGTGTTGACGCGTGAGGCGTGTCCTTGACTTTTGGTCGCGTTTCCACGATTTCAGCGCGGTGACAGCCGATTTTGTTGACGTAGTATTTTATTTTTTATCATATTTTTGCAACAATCTTACTACTAGATAATCTACACTAGTTAGGCTATCTTCAACCAGGCCTAGATTTGGCTACCTTCTGCTGTTGTTATGCTGTCTAAGAGAGTACTGCTTCTTTTCCTTTGATCTCGAGGACCTTAATGCTTGTTTTTATTTATTGAGAAAGGCCCGCGTACAAAACTACAAACAAATAATCAATGAGCACATAACGTGTTATCAGCCCGCGCTTAATTCACTTTTCATTCAGTAATGTTATGTAAAGTAGTCGGTTGAACATGACTGGAGAAATGAATGCTTTCTGCCTAAAATTAGTGCTATAAATTCCAGGACTGAAAATGAATATTTTATGTACACAGTACAGACGCACATTTCCATCTTTTGTTACTCTAAAACTAGAATATTCCAGCATTACCATTGACCACCGTAGAAATGCGTTTTGTCTACACAAGAATAGACGTACTGACAGATTGTAAGGACAAAATGACAGGTTGTAAGGACAAAATGACAGATTTCCTTTATCCATCTGTCATTTTGTCTATTCTTCCGTAGAAAGAGGCTATTTCTACGGTAGTCGTGTTGGTCAATAATGGTAATCCCAGCAACAAGGCATAGGCTCTCCCAGAGTTTTATAGTGCAGTGGTAGCTTGCGGGCTGGACCAACTTCCTGCAAGTTGCAACTTTTTCCTGATGGCAAAAGTTGTTTATTAACGTCAATATCTCTTCTGTAATTAGATGATGAGGTGATTTTTTCTTATTTCTGGTATAATTCCGGATTTCCTCAGATCCGGTGAGTCAGATGTTTGCGTACCGACTGCCGAGTGCGGACGTTACGTCACCGACATGAGCGATCGCCCAAGTAGCACAAAACTGCTGTATAAAATGACACAAAGGGTAACATCGGTAACTTTAGCGTTTTTAAAGAGGTATAACAGTACACTATTGCAGTACAGTACTGAAATAGCTGAAAATTACTCTTTCGCCTGTATATTAACGCTGTTACGCGTTACATATACCACACTGTAGAGCTGCAAGCACAGCGTAGAGCTATTAGCAATAAATAGAATTGTAAGCTGCAATAAAGCATTTTCGTGGATTTTAACTCAGCTATATTCTGAATTGAAGGCCACAAGTGTTCCCCCAGACCGCTTGCATTTTAAGAATGAACATGTGAGCTACGATAATGCAATCAGTTCTCCTGTGACATTAATTAATGCGTCTTGCTGCATAACGTAGAAGTTTAGCAGTGTTAATCAGCTTATTACACGCAATCGTAAAACACCGCTTAAATAGCCCACATGACGACTATAGGTGTACTCTTATGATGTTAAATAGCAGCATTTAGAGCACGCAGCTATAAATTAGCTCATATGTCACTCATTATTCCGATTACAACTGAAATCATGTACTTTAAAGACTTATTTATTCAGCGCCGTGTAGGTATTAAATATCCAGTTAATTCGTCCATCATATATTAGCATATACCTAGTCTTGCCATAAATACTGAAACAAAGAAAAAAAAATTATATTGCAAATAGCATTTATTATTTTTACAGTGTGTTAGTTTAATACATAAATATAAAACAATTTTAAATATAAAAAGCTTATTCAAAGTGGTCTCCATTGGCTGCAATACAGTGCTTTAAGTTTAAACGTTGAGGCCAGTTATCTCTAAAACTGACCATAAATCATAATCCAGCGGATTAAGATCGGGACTAGACGACAGCCAGTCTTCAGCTCTGATGAAGTCCGAAACGTTCGGTTTCCAACCAAGACTTTATGACCCGGCGCCGATTCTGCCGATCTTGCTGGAAGGACCATTCTTGATTATTGAATATGGTGTTGTTAAGGGGCTTCACTACCTTCTCAAGAATGGTGTCTTGATACACTTGTGCCGATGTTTTGATACCTTTTTCACAAAAGTATGGCTCAGTCACTACTTCATAGCTAACACCCCACCAAACCATCACTGAAGTCGGATAGTGCCCACGATGCACTATGTCGACTAATTGGGAAGCTTCCTTAGAGCTTTTTAGCATAAAAACGGTCATTTTGTTTGTTAAAATGTTACTCAATTGTAAAAAAAAATCTCATCCGTAAACAAATTTTTTCTGTGACCTCCCTTTGCGTACCGCTTCAGTAGTTGTTTCGATTTTACCACCCTATTCTTTTTTAAATTATCAGTTAAGAATTAATGACCAGTACGTCTCTTATAGGCTGCAAGTCCTAAGTCATCTTTTAAAATACGCGACATGGTTCTAGGTGCTATCTTCATCTCCCGAGATAAAATCTTTTTCTTTCGGACAGGATTTCTTCGAATTCTTTCCCTTACTGCTTTGACCACCTTTTTCGTACGAACACTACGTGGACGGCCAGATCTTTTTCTGACACAAACAGAGGAGGTCTCATTGTACCTATTAATAGCCCGGTACACAAACATTTTACTAATACCAAGCGTATGGAGAGTTTTAAAAATTGCATTTAGCTCCATACCTACTTTGTGTAATGCAATCACAGCGATTTGATTCTCTTTATCACCCCACTCCATTTTAATATCGCAAATATTGTACAATGTATTGGCGCCAAAATGAGAAAACCCAATGAACAATCATATCAAAATGACAGATTCCAAATTCAAATGTAATATTTTGTATATTTTTAATTGTAAAAGTATTTATGGCCAGACTAAGTATTGTACGGATATTGTGATATACATTTGGAATTGTATTGTCCATAGTGTAGCAAGATAAACGAAGAACTGGCGGAACACACCGAAAAATTAATGTAAATTCCACGTTACTGCGGTTATTAGTTACAATATTTGCGTACATTAATACCCGCTATAAAGCTGTAATGAATCTGTGGCCGACTTGTTTTACACAATAACTACAGGTATCAGCTCGATACTGATTAATGTACCACGAGTGGATACTTATACAGCCCATAGCGGTAAATGTGATCACATTGCTTGTCCGCCATTTTCAGGTTATAATTCTATGTACCTATCTTATTGAATGAAAAAAAAATATCTTTGTTTTTTATCAAAAATTGAATTGATTTAAATAGAAAATGTACTGATTTTATACGCAAACATTATAAGGACAAATTATAAATGCAAAATAATAAAAAACCTTTTGTTATCCATTTATGATCAACACATTTTACACTATAATTTTCAATTAAACTGTGATATTTTGAGAGCGCGTGAAAATTTTCTTATATTAATATATTCATATAGTATTTCACAATGAATTCTCTTTCCCATAAGAATTTGCAGTAAGAGCGAGACTTTACCCGAAAACAATATTTGCCATTAATCCTTACTAATAATATTATAAATGTGAAAGCGTGGATGTTTGTTACGCTTTCACGCAAAAACTACTGAACGGTTTTCGATGAAATTCGGTATGGTAGTAGTTTAGACTCTGGATTAAAACATAGGCTACTTTTTATCCCGAAAAAGTAGTGTTCCCGTCGTATACTATACTTACGCGGGCGGAGCCGCGAGCAACAGCTAGTATATTATATTATTCACCATTACTTTACGTCATAAGTCGCACAAAATGGTGAACACAATACAACAAATCAAAATAAACTAAGGGCCAGGGGTAAAAATTGTTCACAACTTTGGCATTTGTGAACATTGAGCTCCATAGAAATTTTAAAATAACCCGATCGTGTACTTTGTGCTGTATAAAAGGTAACACTTTTTCTAATAATTAGCCAATACTCAGCTCCTAGGACAACTGTTACCTTTAATATTGCTGATATACAGCAAATGTCACAGTTATTCAGCTAATAGCTGTTTAATTTGTGCCCAAATCAAAGTTATATGAGCTGTTACAGCGCCTCTACAGCTTATTAAGCTAGCTAGTACCCCTTTGGATTCCATTGTGGACAGAGTAATACAGCTGATATACAGCACTTTTGAGCTACTTGGGCGCTTCCTGTGCTTTAGTATTCTTTGTGACATGTCAAATGGTCCGCCACCTCCGGATACTCCCGTCAATGGGCTAAGAATTAACCCGGCGACATGGGGGTGGATAAGTGTTACACGGACGTGGGGGCTGGGTCATCATTACCCAGATAAGGAATGTGAATATTTCTGTATGTATTTGAGAAAAATGATAATTTTTTGTAACATGCAATAATTTACTTTATAAGGATAATTCAAAACCATAAACATAATGAAAATAGAAACTTTTATTAATAGGAACAAGGTTTTGAAAACTATTCACTAAAAATCAACAAATTTGGCTTTCCTCAGCAAAACTTAACATAAAAAAAATGTTAACTAGTCTTTTGTTTTCTAATAGAACTCTTATATATCTTCTTATATAAAATAATAAAAATAAATTAGTCAGACTCATTATTATCAGTACAATTAGCGCAGAAAGGCACAATATGTTGAGGGCAAATATGCTTGTTGCATCCTTCACATACGTGTGTAGTTTTGCGATCTTTGCTTGCGTCCTGCAACCTGACACCTCTTTTCAGCATTTGTTTTTTTTGCTGGGATTTCAGCTGAATCTACAGAGGAGCCCTCTGTAGATTCAGCTGAAAATTGGCTAATTTTTTTGCGAAGTTCTCGTGGCAAACTTTGAACAATTCGGCGGACTTTCAAATGCTCAATAACAAGAGCAAGGCCTAGATTTTTGATCATAGGTGTTGTCATATCATCTCTGTTTTTTCTTTTCGCCAGTAGAACTATCAATACTGCCATCATGGTGAAGACTTGACATCAGTAACACTATCTTGTTCTTTTTGGGTGTTTGAGAAACAAGAGTAATATATTTTTGGAATGCAAATTGAGAGATAAAAACACCTTTACGCGATTTTGTAAATTCAGGTGGTATTTGCTTCTTGTTCTTACGCAGGTCTCTTACGCAACTGACGTCAATTTATGTTCAATAAGCAAATGCTGAACAAGTTCATAACTGGTGAACCAATTATCAACACGTTACGATTTGTCTTGGAAATGGGCTGCACGATTCGATCTACTATGTCAAATGGCTTGTTACTTGAAGAATATGGACCATCAGGCTGCTTTCCAGGATATATTTCAAGATTTTTGATGTAAAAGTTTCGTGCATCTACTAAAGCAAATATTTTTTATCCATATTTGGCAGGCTTTGATGGTATGTATTGGCGAAATTTACAGCGGCCTCGAAAAGCTATCAGCACTTCGTCAATTGTTAAACAGTCACAGACTTGGAACATAAGATTTCTTGCAGTTTCCAACAAAGGCTTCAAACAGTTCTCTAATTGGTGCCAAGTTATCAAATTGTCTCCGTACTTCGCGAGTAGAAAGATTGTCAAACGTCAAGCAGCTTTGAATAAAATAAAAACGCTGCTTAGACATTACTAATCTATAAATTTCTACACCAGTGCCATCAGTAGACCACAAGTCACTCAAGTTTTGTCTACCAGAGCGGTTTAAGCCAGCAAGATAAAGAAGGCCGAACAAAGCTTTCAACTATGCCATACTACATTCTTTTATATGTGTGTATTTTGATAAGTTATAGCACAATGCAATATAAGGACGAATGCGTTCATTTGTATATTTTAGAATAAGTTGCAACATTTCGTCAGTATAAAATAGGTTCCAGCTCGCAAATTCCGACAAAGCAGCCTTAGCTTCCGGAGCTACCCCCGGCAACTGATCGATTATATTTTCAGCTCTTGTTCGAACATTCTGTCGAAGAGGCTTTCGAAACCAAGCCAAACGAAAATATTGCCGTGTGTACTCACAATCACGAGTCGACAAACTTGTTGATGCATATTCCTCCTGCTGCAGATTTGCTTCAGACTGTACCCTACGTCTCATTGTCGCCAATGGAACCTCGTCGTCATCCGAAATCTCTTGCTCCGTATTGGTTGCTTCACTACGCTCACTCACGTGGTCATCATCCTCTCTAGACTCCTGATCAGACGGCATAACATCAGAGTCCGATTCTTCAAGTACCGCCATAATTACTGGTACTACCTACCGAAAAAATAAAAAAAAAGTCAAAACCTCAAAACAATGTAGTAACACATTAGTGTTATACACACATTAGTGTTACTACATTGTTTTGAGGTTTTTTATTTTGTACGCTTTGTATTAGTATTATTCTTTGTACTTTGTATTATCATAAACAACAATAAATTATTTAAACAGTAATTGATTACAATGGCGTAAAACACTTACACTGAATACAGGCATGGGTCATATTTACCTTTTTCCCGTGACAACATTTGTAACTCTCAACGCGGCTCTCGCCTCCTCTCTCAATAACTCCAGCTACTGCGAAAAGAGGCAAAGTCGCGCGCGTTGTTGTAAAATTATAAGCGAACTACAAAACAGCGGGTAATTTTGACCCAGTCCCCATGACGCCGGGTTATGAATATTCCGTTGCTAGGATGATCCGATGAAGCAAAATGTAAAGCTGGCTCGCGGAACTGTTTTAACTCAGCTCACATTTACCCGACTCTGGCGAAGCCAAAAGGAAGGGTAATGATTTTCGCAGTCCATGTATGTTTGTTTGTTCCACCGTAGCGCCTAACCTACTGATCCGATTTTAATAAATTCGGTGTTAATACTTAATATATCCTTAAAAAATGCCTGGGTAACATAGTGATAAAGAAACTGAACCATTTCATACATTCTTGGGCTAAGAATGTAATAAGATAGAAATGGTATATATAGATAGATTTAGATTAATGAGAGCCTTGTGGAAAATTCTGTAACTTTTGGCAATCTGAGAACAAAGTTGTATTTCAATACCAATGCAGGAAACTTTTTGACACAATATATTAAGTGGAGAACGCATGAAAAGTCGTAATAATAGGCTATTATTAATGATTATTATGATGACTTAAAAACAATAACGATATAACAGGAATAGATTTATAAGAAACAGAAAACAGAACAATTTTAATGTAGCTTAAATAGTTTATTCGTCTTCCATAAAGCTTACAATGTCGTCAAGAAATTATCCAGGTGGAGCAATATGATCTCGATACCTTGTCCAGCTAAGGTACCATAATGTTATGATACACGTAACATGAGCATTGAGCACTCAGCAGGCTCCAACAGTTCGTCTGCTTACTATGCAATTACAATAGAAGGGTACATAAGAATAGCTGCATTTCCACTACGACAGCCGTAGACTAAAATAATTTTTTCAAGTTTTGTGACCCGAATTCTGTCATAATTAAAGCAGTGGTCGTTAAAAATAAACTCTTTCACTCAAGGCACTCAAAACGCATTAGGAAAACACGAAACGAGTGAATCAAAAGTCAAAACGTCTACGGCCTATGACTAATATGACCTACGAATAAATTGTCAATTTTAAATGACTTGTGCTAAAATTATTTACTGAAATACTGAAATCGATTGAATAAATGAAATTGAACGATATCACGAAACCTAATCATCTTTCTTATTTTTCTCGGCTCCCAGATTGAGAATTGAGCTGGTTTTTTATATTTTAGGACAAAAAAATGACGATTTTTTTAAAACCATATCTCAAGCTTATTATTACATTTGGGCCCACGATGTTGTCTTCTTTAAAAAAAAAGCTTTTTTGTATCCGTCGAATTGCAATCATACAAATTGCAATAGACGTATTTTAGTTTTTTCAAAGAAAAGCCGGGTTCTGCCATATGTAAATGTAGACCTGCATACAATTCCGTGGGGTATTCCCCGCCTTCTGCCCTACGCACGGTGATGCAACGCAATTACGGCGAAGGCCGCTCTGCCTCACCTGCCTCAGCCCTAACATAAATAGAACAGCTACGACACCGAGCGTCTATCACAACTCACAAGACACTGATTACTGCAAATATAACATCATAATCGTCTTGTATTATCCATACGTTATATGGATGGATGGATGAGATAATAGAAGAATATGTCATGTTATGTCCTAACAGACTAAGGTTTTGCAGGCCTTGAAGTCAGATTATATTGTAAATTGGAAACAATATGTAGTTCCTAAGATATATTGCTTGGGAATGGTAATCATAGCCCATGTTATAACAGTAGAAGTATTTTTCTAGCCTCATTGCAGTTAGCCCTTTATAAAGGGGTTGGGTGTTTTGAGGACCAGAACGCAAGTGCGCAACAGAAGAAAAGATAGAAGTCATCAGACCCTTTAGCCAAGTTGTCATCGCT
This sequence comes from Phengaris alcon alcon, assembly GCA_037179445.1. NCBI lineage: Eukaryota > Metazoa > Arthropoda > Insecta > Lepidoptera > Lycaenidae > Phengaris > Phengaris alcon. Next base: position 95,984 of record JAYRCH010000093.1, read on the forward strand.
TATTACTACGACGAAGCTCGAAAACAAAAATGTATGGGATTTGACATAGCTTGACATTATGTCCATTTCTTAACAAAAAAAAAACTAGAATCTTAACAAGTAAATAGTAACTCTAGCGTGTCGTGTAAGGTATTTAAATGTATGATTATGCCTATAGCGTGTCGTGGTATTAATGTATGATTAGGCCTCTAGCGTGTCGTGTAAGGTATTAATGTATGATTAGGCCTCTAGCGTGTCGTGTAAGGTATTAATGTATTATTAGGCCTCTAGCGTGTCGTGTAAGGTATTAATGTATGATTAGGCCTCTAGCGTGTCGTGTAAGGTGTAATATATATAAGTTATCAGGTCTAACTATAATTAGGCCTGACAAAGTTAACTGCGTTATTGTTTGTGCCAATTGAACACGGCTGGCGTTTGCACGCCGAGTGCCGACTCATTCGTTAACCCCGCCGTACACGTAGACATCGACACCGTCTATATTTGTCGCAAACCTAGGCCTAGGTCAATTTTGACGTAGTCATTAATGTATCTTATTTTTGTTTCGCAGAAATAAGTATATATATATATATTCGTAGGTTCAGTCTATTTATACAGATCATTAGAGCCACATTAGATGCGACAAAACGTTAAGCGACGCAAAATGCCCACAAATGTGCCAAGCTCTGCGTTCTCCGAGTTGTAGACTCATGTTATTTTATGTCTTTTTTCCAGTTTCCAAGTAGCATTTACGCACAGTGAACTAAAATGAGGCTCGAAGCCGTGCAGATTCTGCAGAAGTTTTCTTTCAAGTCTTTGACTTAAGCTCCGTGACCATTATTACAAATGTAAGCCTACAGAACTCCTGTGACTCATGTGACGACTATGGCTATCCAGGTCAGTGGGAGAAGCTGCCACTGTGGACGCTGGAGCGCGAGCTGGTGGTGCAGGACATTGCGGAGAAGGAGAGCATCAAGGTGCTGGAGAAGGCCACTGTGCCCATCGTCAAGATGACCGACAAGTACTCTGATGTCAAGGTCAGTCTCATCTTCTGCAGAGATAACAATCGTCAGTGACGTAAGTGACGTCAGATTAATGACCTACTTCTTTTTTTTAAATGGCCTCCCTAATCCCATCGTTACTGTCAGTAAACGTCACACAAAAATAATTGTATATCAGTTGTCAGACGAAGTTTTGTGAAATTTTTAGGAATATCAGTGTTTCTCTGCGTTAATAATAGTATATCACCATAAAAAAGGCATTTTAAAAAAGTAAAATTCACAAAGTTGACACCAAGCTTTCTAGGATTTGACATGTTCAGTGTGATTTGATAGTTGACAGGTGGTTACAAGAATGTGACGTCATGACAACACCTTTTGGCGTTTTGGCGGCTATATTATTTATTTAATCTTTTATTTTGATTTGCAAGGAAAGGAAAGAAATTCGCAACGAATGTTCCAAATTGCAAAAGTATTAAGTTATTATGAACAATTTGAATATTTTTCAAAAACTTGGAAAATACCCTATTCTACTAAAAGATCAAGTCCTCTAGGTCCCAATGCTTCCTGAGTTCTAATTCATAAGTTTTAAATAAATACTTTGAAAGAGATTAAGGGCCTGTTTCACAATCACCTAATAAGTGTCAAATAGCTTATTCGGATGTTTTTGTCTCTGCCTACTTTATACTGAGCGAAAGAGAAAAAAAACTTATCAGTACATTAGGCAACGGGCCCTAAGAAAACATTGTTTACCGTCTAAACCTATCGATATCGATATCCTATCGAGTTACATTTTTTTGGGAATCTTGTATTCAGGTTTTTAACAGTAATATAGTAATTTTATTGTGCTTTCAAAAGGTATAGTATAAATTATATAGTAGCCCGTGTTGTGTTACAGGTTGACATATCATTCAACATGAGTAGCGGAGTCAAGAGCGCGGAGCTTATCAAACACTTCAAGGTCGGTGATCTGCACAATTACGATTTACATTCCAAATTAAGATACAATTTGACGCATGTAAACAAATTTTATCAGTAACATAAGTTTTAGGCACTGAGCGAGTAACGGCAAGACAATAAAAATGAGTTATATTATTACATAATATATACATATATTATTACATAAATACACAGTATTTTTTAAAATGTTGTGTTGTTATTATTTATCATAAGATCGTTGTGTTGTGAATTGTGATGTGATATTGGTCCTGGCAGAACACCAGTGCAGCGGACTTGCTCGCTGCGAAATGCTGAGCTGGGGTCAATTTTTGGCATTACACAACACGGTGTAGGCACCCAATTTTTTGTGTATATTTTTAACTACCTTTATCCTGCGACTCCGCCTGCGTAAATATAGTATCGGGTATCCCTCGGGAATACTGTGATTTTTCTGGATAAAATGTAGCCTATGTTTTAATCCAGAGCCTAAACTACTACCATACCAAGTTTCATTAAAGTCCGTTCAGTTCAGTTTTTACGTCAAAAAGTAACAGACGTCCATTAATCCTCACAAACATTCACATTTATACTAGTAGTAGGATATCGTTTATTATTGTCTTTGTTTTGTATATTGTGTTGTTTCCAAACATCATTTTCAAATCAAAATAAAAGTTTTTCGTATATTATCTTATAATTGATCCTGACATGTTAAAAATGTGACGGTCGCGCCCGAACACACGCCCCGCTTCCTGGTCACGTAATATATTAATATGCTGCGACAGCCGGGAATCGTAAAATATGAATTAATTACTAAAAAAAAGAGTTATTGTATAATGACTCTGTTTTGTGCCATCATGCATGTTTAATCTTTCCCTAAGACTTACTTCGAAAATGGCTTTGTGCCTAGATTTTAATTACTGGGTACCAAAACCGTTCATTTCGTCTGAACATATGGCAATGTCTTATGACCACGTTTTTCTAAGCTTACCTTTTAATTACCTTACTATTATTTATACTATTATTATACTTACTATTATTATTACCATACTATTTAAGTCTAAGTACTTGAGCTTAAACCTAAAACAATTGTTCACAACTTCCAGGACAAATACCCAGTTCTGTCTCGTCTGGTGATGGTACTCAAGCAGTTTCTGCTGCAACGCGACCTGAATGAAGTGTTCACCGGCGGCATCTCGTCCTACTCCCTCATCCTCATGTGCATCAGCTTCCTGCAGCTGCACCCGCGGCGCGAGCGCCTGCGCCAGCCGCACAACCTGGGTGTGCTGCTCATCGAATTCTTCGAGCTGTACGGGCGCAAGTTCAACTATGTCAAGACGGCCATCCGGGTCAAGAACGGCGGGTCGTACGTGTCCAAGGACGAGATACAGAAGGTCTGTGACTAGATTCTCAGATGGATAGTTTCACGGGTTCGAGTCCCGCGGAAGGAGCAAAAACGATTTTCTGTGTTCCTGGGTCATGGATGTGTATTAAATATGTGTAGTATATGTGTAGTAAAATAGTAAAAATCTTAATATATGTATAGTAGAAAAGTATTAAATATAATTCCCGTTGTCTCGCCCCTGTAACGCAAGTTTTTCGAGTACTTAGCATGGGGCCAGATTGACGTGGTGTGAAGCGTCCATATTATTATTATTTTTTAATATAGTATATTATGATAAATCAGGTTAAGGGCTATTACGTGTGCTAAAACTTCATTTTCTGCTATTAGCAATATAGTGAGATACATATTTAAACATTGATTGGGTTGCACAGGAGATGAACGACGGTCACCGGCCCTCGCTGCTGTGTATCGAGGACCCGCTCACGCCCGGCAACGACATCGGCCGCTCCAGCTACGGCGCCATACAAGTCAAGCAGGTAACAGTCACCTAAGAGATAAACGACGGTCACCGGCCGTCGCTGCTGTACTATTTGTGCCCCGGCATGTCGCATGACGGCCTGACGATCGAGCTATACGGTTTGTTCCGAAGATAATACCGTGTAACCATCACCTGCGAATTATAAGAGGACAACGTACCTATAGGCCGGAACACCAAAATATAAGGCCGGAACAACATAATAGTTTCGAATAAAACGAATGTTACTTTAGGGTTATCAAAGGACACTGGCGAATCATGCCTGATTTTACGTCAAGAGCGGCCAAGTTTCGAACATATGTGGTTTTATAGTACTTAAAAGTAAAAAAAAAAATTATATTTTTAGGACTAGGGATCAAAAAGTTATGATTCTTCGACTATCAGAGTATTAATGTGCAAAATACTTATCTGTGGTAATCGTTGTCATCATATCTATATAGTCTGTGGTTATCATGCTGTAAATTGTAAATTTGAGGCGTAAAAGCTCCATCTAGTACAGAAATACATAGATTACATTGATTTATTTTGTATTGGAGTACAAAGTTATTTTCTATTTCTATAGTTCAACAGTTTAGTACTAGTTTTATGAAAAAAAAAAATGTTACTTGGTGTGTAAAAATAGATCCCTCTATATTTTTACCAATTAAAATAATTATGTTTTTGGGTTTCGGAATGTGAAAGCGACATCTATAATTTATCTGTTAGCATATTGGGTTTCCAAACAAACTTCTTATTAATTTCATTACGTAATTGACATCACCACTAATAGATGACGCTTTTCCGCAAATCGCCACTAGGGCAATTTATTGAACAATAGGTTAGGTTATATTTAATCAATTATATTTTATTCCCCAAGTTTAATGTATAATATTATTGCTTTTTTTGTTCCTATGTTCATAAAGTACAACTTACAATAAATATTTTTTGTGCCCAAGTATTTTATTTACCAGGTATTTAATGTATGGCGACTTGCCGGTCTCCTTTAGGATTATAATATTTTGATTGCATTTCGACAGATGTTTCTCGTAGTTTTTTGTATAGTTGTAAAGCTAATACACTACTCTCCACATTCGCAGGCGTTCGACTACGGCTACATAATCCTGCAGCAGGCGGTGGCGCCACACAACGCCCTCCTAGCGCGGCACTCGGCCCTCGGGCGCGTGCTGCGCGTGACGGACCACGTGCTGCAGTATCGCCGCTGGGTGCGCGACACCTTCGAGCCCTTCTTCTTCCCGCACCGCCGCCGCCCGCCCGCCGGATCGCCCGCGTCGCCCGCTGCCTCGCCTATCTCGCAGGCCGTCTCGCCCGCTGCCTCGCGCGACGCCTCGCCTGACGTCTCCGACACCGATCCCGTGAGTACTGAAAACCGGCTACGAAGGAACGTGTTTAATAGCTAGTGATTAGCCCAACAACTGATAAGTCCATAACAGATTTGGACTTCACATTTTCCTTTCATACAATAAAGTTTAATCTATTATCTAATACTATTTTCATAAATTACCAATCATTTTTCTTGCAAATTATGTAGAAAGTTTTCTTGTTATCAATACTGAAAACCAGCTAAATTAACACTTTCACAGCTAAGTTCATGAATGCATACAAATTTGCAAGCCATAAAATGTGTCTCGTGAATCTATAAGAACCCGTCAGTCGAGTTCATTGGCGCGATGGCTATGTAACTGTACCCTTATGCCCCAGCACCCGAATCCCGAGTTCACTAAGCCACGCCCACATCTGCAACCCGGGCCGTAGGGTTGTCGAACGCCGAATTTTTTTTGAACAAAAATAAACTACCTACACTGTATTTTTATATGTGCTTATTCATTTTCCTAGGTATTTAAAAAATATAACACTTACGCCAAAAGAACCTTTCATGATATGCCTACATATTTTAACAAATGATTTAAGACCCTAATTTAAATATGATGGTTCCTAAACTCACAATGTCAGTTTTGACTTTGGCGGTTTTTCCATGACAATGTGTCAGTTTGACTTTGAGGTTAGATTTTTTTCTCGGTTTTAACGAACTCGTTTTTATACTAGTAATTATAACTTGTATCTGCATGAGGTACCCATGAAGTCATTGCATGAGCTCTGCACGCCATCAGCTTTTCACTGAACGTCTGCTGCATCACTCTGACGTTGGCAACTCCTATTACAGGGAAGGCTATGCCAAAAGAAGAAGAAGAACTCGTTTTTAATAAAATTTTGTTTTTGGCGTGAATAAGTTACAGCGTTTAATTGTTTTCAAAGTCAATATGGACAATATCCAAAGAGACAGCCAGTCAAATGTGCAGTGGGCCACAAAGAGAGTGAAAAAGATTCCAAAGCGCGAATCTATAAACAGACGGAAAGTTTCTGGTGAACCGCATATCAATCACGTCGGAAATTCAATAAGTGGCGCTACTACAGGACCCGATTGCCGGTAATTATTACAAAATACTCGTACTTATTTACCTATATAGGCTCAAGTTAATGTTATTTGCCTAAACTGCATATTTGCCTTGACTTTAAGTAGCTCTAAAATACTTTCCTGCCTATTAAAAGTATGTGGTTTTCTATTTTACAGATGTTCGCGTCTACAGTGCTTCTCTAAAATAACACCAGAGCAGAGGCAGGAGATACTTCAACTGTTTTTTAAATATCCTTGCAAGAATGACCAAGACACACATCTCTCAGCTCTGATGAGCTATCAAAACATCAAACAACGAAGAGCTCGTACAGAACGAGATGATAGTGATTATTGATGCAGACTTTGCCCTTATAGGCAACAAGAAAAAAAGACATTCTGCAGAGGTTCCTTCAGATTGGGACAAGATAATCTGTGAGGCCAGAAAATATCCCACACCATTTAAACTTGTATGTGCCACACAAGATTTTTTTTTAATGTTTTTTTAATGAAGGAGGCACTTATGCCACATATACTTCTTGAAGACCCCAAAACCAGCTCTCAAGTTGCGACAAGCACGAATTATCAAGATAAGTGATAAGTACCAATATATAAAGGTGAAGAATACATTCTCAGGGCCATCATTCAAGAGTGAAATACGTAAGCGTCTAAGCTTACCAAATGAGTTTGTCATGGATCCCTTATATGTTTCTTTTATAGAAATGACTGCTGGTAAAAAGGCTAATTTGATAGCTCTCAGTAAATCTTAAGTACCCCTGAGAACCGAGACTGCTCTGATGATAATGTGGAGTGCCATGATGATAATGTGGAGGTGGATGATGAAGACAACAGTGTTGGGTGTGAAGAACAATAATGAAATATATAGTATTTAAGTTAAAATTATAGTTAATAAGTAAAATATTAAGTTAAGAAATAAATTATCTATCCTAATAAATTTTCTTTTATTTCATTTACCTAGTACCTGAAGGAATAATTTTCTTAAATTTTTTTTTGGAAAAACAACGTCTCAATTTCTCATATACATTTGTTGAAAAACTGCCTTTGTCAAACTAATTTTCAGGGATATTTCTATTATACAGACCAAAATTGGACTAAATCTATGCATAATGCAAAGGGGTTATTCATACCCAGAACATACAGTAATTAATGGAAGATTTAATAATGGCATTATTATGAAAACCATTTTTTGCTTCTAACACAAAATGATATGATTATGACAATGGTTGTTTTTCCAAAACACTCTTCATTTGTTAAAATGAAATTCAGAAGTAATACTGCTATAAGACCTTATGGTAAGCCTGTACATGATTTTCAGCTCTATTGTAATATAGCGCACAGCTCTATTTACAGTGCAGTTTTTTCATTCATAAATCAAAAAATCGCTCGTGAGAACATAGGCTTACGGCCCGTTTCAATAAGTATATTATACCTATTTGTTAATAGGATAGGTTTATACATTATACCTATTTGTTAAAAACGTCAAATTTGTATCGCAAAGAACCGGCAAATGATTGAATGACGACGTTTTTAACAAATAGGATAGGTTATTGAACGGCCGGGCCGTGGGGATCTCTCTATAAAATTCTATTCTAATGCCGCCAAAAGGTATTAGAGATGGTACAGAACAAAGCATGTTATAGTGGGGCCATCCATAAATTACGTCACACGTTTAGGGTGAGGGAGGGGGTCGACGATTGTGTGACGTCACATTCCAAAATCTAATTTAATCTGACCAGAATAAAAGTAAAATATGTGACGTCATACTAGGGTCTCACAAATGTGACCAGCTCTGACAAGGACGGGGGAGGGATCAAAGATTATGAAATTCGTGTTACGTAATTTATAAGGCGAACGGAAGGTTGACAAAAAGTCGCTTAGAAACGGGAAATACCAACTACAGTGAACCGAGTGGCTAAAGTACATTACGTATTTTTGGTCGCCGAATCCGAACATATATTTTTTTTGTTCTAAAATTAACAGCGTCATCGAGTAAAAATTGAGCTTTTTGTGAAAATCGAAAAAGTTATGATTTAAAATTTTGCTTAGGTTAATGGTATCGATATAATGGTTCATATTATATATTATAGACTTATCATAATGTTTTTTGGGCCATTTCCTAAACGCCTATTAGTACTTTGGCGTAAAACATCAAAGGAAATTTAACTATTGTCTCAAATCGTGAGACGTTTAACAAATACAACCCTTTGTTTGTACTTTTCAGCAAAATTTATTGATGCCTTCTATTGTTCATAAATGTTACTATCGTTTCAAATCCTGTTAAGTTTTACAAAAACATGCCGACACCCTTTGTTTGCAATTTTCGGCAATATTTATTGATGCTTTGTATTGTTTTTAAATGCTTTGTCCTCGGCTCAGCAAACTGAGCTACGAACTAGTTTTTAGCATACAAAATAATTTGAACTTTGAAGCTCATTCGGTATTTGTTTGCGCTGTCGGCCAGAGCTATATCGAATACTCTCTTTCTCCCGTCGCTCCCGTGCTCTGTGTGTTTGTTTCTTTGTGATTGACGACTACTGGCTCTCCTACTGGACTCTGATTTTCTTACGTTTGGAACCGCCTTGCTATCCCGGAACATTCTGACCTGTGCACTGTTTATTGGACTCGGTTTTAAGCTGCGATTGGTAGTGTTCTGTGTTACAATTCACGATGACAAACTACTCAGATGAGGTTCGCCGAAACCTGATCGAAATCTTTAGGTGGTGGGTTTTTTTCATAGAACTAGGGGGCAAACGGATAATGATGATGGAAAGCGATTACCGTCGGCCATGGACACTCGCAACATCAGAGGAGTTGCGAGTGCGTTGCGGGCCTTTTAGGAGGGAATATATAAGGGAAAAATAGGAGTGGTTGTGTGGTGTTAGGAGTAGTAAATGGTAGTGGTGTCATTGAATAATGTGGTACTATTATTTCTCTTTCCAGTACCGAAAGGTACATATCGGTACAATCTATTGTCATAACCATGACCTTGTTTGGCATCGTGGCCGGGCCAGAACGGTACACACAGTGAGACAAACTAAGCTTAATATTTATGGTATCTTGATCGTCGTTTATGATAAAACTATGTTTGTTTAGTATATAATTTAATATATTTTGTTAGTTAAAATAATAAACATTGATTGAGGATACTATGTAGTTTCAATTAAAGCAAAGTTGCATACCCTATTGATTTACCTACATTCACACTTCTAAAGAAATGTGACTAAACCACTAAATATATTGTAATGAAGCTTAAGATTGGCCCAGGGCCTGCCAGGATGATGATCTAAATGAAATCTTATGCGACTTCTTGTGGGCCAACCGATTTCCACGGAGATGAAGTCGCAGGAAAAAAAACAATCGTATATTTTATGTAGAGTAAAGTTATAACAATTAGCTGACCCTGAATTTTATTTATTGAGCAAATGTACGTAAAATATAAACAAATTATAAAATTATATCAATTCGTATTCTAAAATATCTCAACCTTTTATGCAAAGGTGGGACAGCTAATTGCTTTATTTCACTGTACCAATTAATAAAAAAAAAAGTATTATTTATTATATTTAATTATAAAAGATATAATATAGATAGAATAAGAGAGAGAGATTGGTCTCTCTCTTATATAATAATAAGAGAGAGCCCAATCTCTCTCTCTACTTCTCGGCCTCCATGTGTCGCCGCTGCTCCCTGAGCTCCGGCAAATCCAGGCGCTGGTAGAGCCTTAGGCGTCCCGCTACCAGCGCCCGGTCAATTTGCTCAGAGGAGCGGCGAGGCGTGGTGATGCTGTATAAAAAAAAACATTTTTTAAAACGTATTATTCTTAGAATTATTATGAGCTACTGACGGGAATAAAACTATAGTTAAATAACTACCATTCTAAAAAATCCTTTTTTCTTTTAGTTAAGTAGTGAATCTAATAATCTACGACCAAACATTATAACTTTATTATTTACAATGGTCATATTTTAGTCCCATAGTAAGAATAAACACTTTGCCCTTGCAAGACAAAGTAATTAAAGACCTATAATATATTTACTCTTAACTATTAGCAAATCAAACACTACTTACACATTTTCTTGCAGCATCCGCTGCTCGGTCCTGGTGATGCTGTATAAAAAAAACATTTTTTAAAACGTATTATTCTTAGAATTATTATGAGCTACTGACGGGAATAAAACTATAGTTAAATAACTACCATTCTAAAAATCCTTTTTTCTTTTAGTTAAGTAGTGAATCTAATAATCTACGACCAAACATTATAACTTTATTATTTACAATGGTCATATTTTAGTCCCATAGTAAGAATAAACACTTTGCCCTTGCAAGACAAAGTAATTAAAGACCTATAATATATTTACTCTTAACTATTAGCAAATCAAACACTACTTACACGGTTTCTTGCAGCAGCGGCTGTATTCTAAAAAAAAAATTAGATCTCACTACTAAGATATAGATTCATTTTGAATTTAATCTTAATTTATTGTAAAAAACGTTAAAATGAAAGAGACATACAATATTAGCCATAACCCACAATTATTTACTAATCAACTAGTCATACTTACTCCCCACTATCCGTTCTCCGCCGGAGGCAGTCAGCGACGCTAAATAATAGAAGTCCAGTCAAACCATGCGAAAAAAACCAATTACAATGTTATAGGCAGACTCATAACCAGATTAAGCACTATTATTAGTATCATTAGTAATTTTAAGACAATGTCACAAATATGGGGGCGGGGTGGGGTTGTCATTTCTTCCTTGTATATAACAAAAATAAGAATAGGCCATGGCCTTAATAAAAAAATAATATTTAAGACAATGTCCCCCTGGAGGGGTCGTTTTACGTAATAAATGAATGGCCCCTAACAGAATGCTAACATTGAAGATAACTTAGATAGAAACAACAATTCCCGGAATTAGCTCACGAGCAAAGTAAGAGTATAGCAAAATAAATATTATTTCTTTAAATATTCTTTAAAAAAGCTATGAGGCAAAATAATATCCTATCATTTTAAGAGAAGTCTTCAAAATATAACCTAACCAAGAACATGTCGGTCTGTCCGCGCTTCTAGTTTCTGTATTTATGAATATAAATGGATAAAATTCGGTATAGTTAAAGGCTGTGTATAGATCTCAGTTTTGGCATCATAAAATAATAATATTTTTACATTTTAGGGGTGGCTCTCCATACATGTAGTGGAGATGAAAAATATTTTTTCTTTCTACCCCATCGTGTGGGGTATCGTTGATCGGGTCTATTAAAATAAAGGCAAGGTTCATTCATGACTTTCTTACACAGTGAACTATTTTCGAGTAATCGGCCTGCAAAGTGGTTTGTAAGTTGGTCCCCCTGGCATTTCTAAACTATGAGACTTAGAATCTTGCAAGTTTCCAGCTTGATATTATGTCATGCTAAATACTCTTCAGGAAAATAATTTTGAACGATATCAGTAGTTTTTGAAGTAGGTACGTAATTTGAAAAAACCTATTACGCGTATTTACGGAACTTCCTTAGACATGTCATGACATGCTCTTGGTTAGGTTATTTTTGAAATCTTTCCACAAGTGCCTTAATAATACGTAATTATTTACTTTAACGTTATGCCCAAAGCCTCAAACATGCCGGGTACACACCATGTTAGTAAAACACATCCCCACATAAACATTCACTGACATACCCTAGAACCAACAATATCGTGTAATATGTCGTGATTATCAGATGGGCTTGTGTGAATCCGCCTATAAAACATATAATCCGCTTGTGAAACTTGGCGAACTACGTTAAGAAAGATGTAGGCATATACCTACTTATGGTTTGAAATTGTTAGAAATGAACTTACCTATTTATAAGATTTCCCATTTTTGTTTTCTGTAAAAAAACAACAATAATATTAAGAATAATACAGACAAACTCATAAAATAGATATTTCAAACTTACCTTGCGAGTTAGAGCACAGACGAATTGATGAAACTTTTTGACAGGTACAAATATTTAGAAAAATAATCGTTTATTTCCTGTTTTATTTCCAATTACCGATAGACTAATACTGTTTGTGTATTAATTAATTATTTATTTATATAAATAAATTCATCACTTGTGTGATGAAAGAGATATTAAAAATCAGGTGTGCAAATTTGCGAATTATGCAAATTTGACTTCCATTTTATCGTATTCGGAAAGTGACGACATTTAAGGGTCATAGATAAGAGAAGGGTCACAGATACAAAATAACAGAGCATAAAGTAAATAAAGGTTAGACGGTCAAATCGACGCCCACGGCCCAATGAGAGCTCATTGCTTATGTACACCTGGTGTACAAGCGACACTTCCCGGTACAAAAGTTAGTGTACACATGGTGTACGGCTGACATTTAGCAGGTTAAAAAAAATTGATAAATTACGTAGACGTACTTTAAGTGATCTTTGCAAATTAGGAATACATTTTGACAGATTATATTTTAATCACGTATTATATGATAATTAATTTAAAGTAACTTATTTTATTCAGCTTACGAGCAACATCTCATACATGATCGCATATCGCATACACAAAACGCATACATGATTCGCCACCGCGAACTTCCGTTTCCAGACACTTCAGTTATAAATTTATAATGCTTCTTTTTAAAATAAAAATGATGTGTAACTAAAGATACACATAGGTACATATAAAATATTTTTTATTACGTACATAATATTGTATAATTATCACCATTTTAAGTAATAATATTAAGTACTAACGTAACAATAATACCTTTGAGAAGGAGCGCATCATGGTTCTAACAAACCTCAATAGATGGCGTGCATAACAAATTTCATTTAACACACGATTTCTATAAACCTACATACTTACCAAATACTGGAATGTCCCTCCAATACACACTCAATTATTTTTTAAAAGAAAGAGTATGTTTCTATTATATTGATAAATGATAATAAAAAATTCACAAACAATTTTGTAATTTTCCTAGTCACTACTAGATGGCACTTCATAAGTTCAACAACAAGCTATTATTATTAATAGATGGAACCATGAACCAATAAAACTAATGGAACTAAAACTTTTAGTTCGACTCTTTGTCTTTAGATGGGACTTTTAGTACAGTTTCTCATCACTAGATGCCACTTACAACTAATAGAATAATACTAATTTTATGCTTTTTACTGTGTAGGATTTTTTTTAAACAAAAAAGACTATAATATATTATATTTTCGACAACCCTTAAAGCGTAATTAGCTATGGACTCGCTAGTCGGGTTCTGGGCATGAATACAAGTTGTCTATAGCTACCTATAACGACGACTCGGATACGGGTTCTGGGCACACGTACGAATTATTGTTCGACCCATATGCTGGGTGCTTGGCGCGATAAGTGTTAATCAATTTATTTATATTAAGTTGATTAATTAATAGTATTATAATAGTATATTAATTATATTACCTAGACAATTTAATTATTATGAAGGCCATCAAAGCAATACTGTCTTGTCATTATAAACAAGGTTTCTAACTTGTCATTTTGCTGAATCTCCCATCTTATCTCAGACACTAGATTTGTAAGGCATATATACTGTAGACTGTTTAGTACATAAAATACCTCCAGTACCCTAGGCTAGGATAACATTAAACTCTCAGTAATTTATGATAAAGCTAGGTTTAAAAATAAAACACACATTCAATCCTTTTCACTTAAGTCAATATATTTGTTAAAATCAAACTTTGATGCATTTATTTTGTTTTTGCAAACTGTACAAATCCGTCATGTGATGTAATATATTGTATCCAATATACACCAAAATTAGATTAATGTTAAAAAATAAAAATGGAAAATGCAATTCTACATATACACCATATTATTAATTGGACTTTTTAGAATCTTTGGATGGTGACCGAGATCTTGAACGGGACATCGATCTTCCCTTGGAACGGGAGCGGGAACGCGAGCGGCTTCTGGAACGGGACCCTGACCTTGGAGAACGGGAGCGAGTGCGACGACGAGACCTCGACCGACTGAAACATTTTAAGTCATAATTAAAAACTGCAACGCAAAAAGTTTTTGATTCAGAAATTTTGATACAAAATATATTCATTATAAATGTTAAAATATCATACACTATATTTATTATTGTTTCACCCAGTAAAAATTTTTTGGTAAAGTTTATTTTTGGAAACTACCCGATTTAGTTTTTAATATTATGTCAAGACTCTTCAGTGTATAATACAATTACCTGCTGGAACTCTTTTTATTACTTCTGGTAATAATTTCTGTTATTGTTAACAGCTGAATTTCTGATTGAACAGAATACATATCGCATAAAATGTGTAACTCACTGAGTGCACGCAGTGATTACATGTGTTGAGTGTCACGATGAGTAGACAAACATTATCTCAAAGTAGTTCTCGATAAGTGGTGTGCACGTAGGCTGTAGTTACGTAGCCAGAGAGCGTAGTAAGATGCTGCCAACATTAGCGTTGTACACGCCGTGAAGTAAAAGCTACGTAGCGCAGACTATAAGAAGTGCAGACACTGAAGAGTTCAATCTCGGCGCACAGGCCAATGATAACCTATAACATAGTTATCATTGGTTTATGTGGATCAAAGCAGTGATATGGAGTCTTTATCCTCACAAAAAATACACAATGTAACATTTTTGTTTCTAATTAAATAACAGAAACAGTTTTAAAGATTCCAATGGTAACAAAAACAGTACACAATATTTTAAAGTACTCCTTGTAAGTATACCTGCGACGACGACGACGGGTACAATCTCTTGCGTAATGACCACGGTCGCCACAATCATAGCAACGGTCGTCGTATGGCCTGGGCGGTAGGCGGGAACGCGGCGGTGGACCGCGGCCTCCATAGCCACGGCCACCGTTTGACATTTCTACTCTAGCGCGTCGACCACAAATAGTTCGTCCATCTAATCCCCGAATCTGAAATAATGGTACAACGTCATAGTTTAGTTAGGTATACCACCCAATTAGGTTATTCTACTGTAGTATAAAGTTAAAACATCTTATTAAATGTTAAATAGGATATTATCAAAATAATATACTTTAAAAACTCACCGCGTCTTCCGCATCTCTTGGATCTTCAAATTCGACAAAGGCAAAACCCGGCGGATTCCTAGCAACCCAGACATTTCTCAGCGGACCGTAATAAGAAAAAGCATCTTCGAGTTCAGGTTTACTAGCATTGTTACCCAAATCACCTACGTACACTTTACAGTCACCATAGCGCGACATTTCTCCTAAAAATAAATAGTTCGTTAATTAGTCACTAGCTTGGTATGGAAAATGGTTACAATGCGCATTAGTAAAGTGCGTTGTAACTTACGATGATTAACTTGTCACCCCCGATTAGGACATTAGCGTTACAGGTTGATATTGCTCTAATGTAATATTCTTATAATTATTGGCAAAGCTAAGGACACGTTTAGATAAAATTTCGGTGGTCACAAATCCACAATCAATCGAGGACGCCGCTTACAAAATGGCTGAATTACCAAAGATTATAGATTTTAGGAATGCAACTTAAATACTAATCGAATAAAGCCACTATAAACTTTATGGTCAAGAAATCGATATTTATATGGAAAATTACTCCGTTCTTGAATAAAGCGTCAAACTCACCGTCCAGCCTGAAAATCCAGCGCCAGTACTTATAGCCGTCATTAGTGTTAATTGTGTTATAATAATTTTTAATTTTTACCTATTATTTTATACACTACTTTGCCTACTTAGCTACTAGGCTATTTTTTATTTTTGCCAAATAGTACTACTTACTAGTGAGTATTGTGCTTAAACATGAATCATTCTCTTTACCTATAAAGGCGTAACTCCTGCTCATGTTTTTTCGCAACATTACACAGAAAACATGAAACATAAACATTTGTTTTCATACACAAGCTGTCTTAGTTTTAGCGATTGCAGATGCAAAATCTATGAGAAAACACTAAAAAGGCCACTTTAGGTGTTTCATATATTGTTCTCAACGCATATTATGTGCGCCATTTTACGTTTTTCTATTGAAAACTGTCTAAATTGATGTTTTCTAATATGATAAAATCAGATGAAGCATGTAGCCATTTTACCATTTCACGATTCTTGTATATATGAAACATCTAAAGTGGCCTTTTTAGACCCCCAGATTTCGAGTTAGGCCATATAGACTGACACGTAATTTTAGTATTTATCGGGAGTTACGAATAGAAGATCGATTTGGGATTGATAAATAATTTCTTCCGTATTTCTATGTTTAATGGTCATGTGAATGGTGTAACAGTGGTGTATGTGCTAAAGAAATGAAACATTCCTTCCCCTCTCTAACCGCGCGGGGAATGTTTTCCGTCCGTCTCGGAAGACAAAACATTGTGTATTCCTATACAAATGTGTATAGCCACGCCCCAATGTTTCGATGTTTTGTGTAATGTTTCGAAAAAAACACGCGCAATAGACGCACCTTAATCTACGCTACGTAGGTCGTAGTGTATCGTCAATATTGTGAAAACATTCTAACGTAGATATTTTGAATAACCGTCTATATTGCCTTTTAAAGTACAACTCTACTTAACATTTAACATAATGTTATATAGTCTGTGCTTTTTACGAATATCCTTATTTCCTTTGGCAAGAAAAGAAAAAATATAATATGTTCATGAGCGAACGGACGTCGTTTCGACTTTTGTATTCCGTCATGCAATAATTTTTCATACATGATTTCGTTGTTAAAAAGTGGTGTAGATGGTGTAGTTGTTTTAATAAATAATTAGATACTCATTAGACAAAAATGAAATATTAGCATTTTAATTTGCGTATTTTTATCATAGTTATCGATAGGACTGTGACAAGTACGGTAATGGTGGCCATGTCATGAAAATCCCTACAGCCATGGATGATAGCTCCGTATCTCATCACAACGGAGGGCAAGTAGGATCTCAGATAGGAGTTAGTGTAAATAATAAACAAAATGAAGAATCTAGTCAAAGTGTCCAGTACTCCATTCCGGGCATTTTGCATTTCATTCAACACGAATGGGCGAGATTCGAACTTGAAAGATCACAATGGGAAGTGGACAGAGCGGAATACGAGGTATTTTTTTAATAATTCCTAAAAATATGTTCTCGATTATCTTACTTTACTTATTTGTAACATACGGAACGCAATTTTTGTTAAAAATCCTTTTTGTTAGGTAGTAAATAGTATTGTCTGTAAGGTAATTGTAGTAAATTGAGGTTTTCAGCATGTAGTAGACTTGTTTAGGTAATAATATTTACCAGTCGGAACAAAATACTGTGCTATATTGTATATTGTGATTATATATTATGTTCATCTGACATGACTAAAAAAACATTTGTTTTCTTTCTTTCTTTCATAATATTTCCATATTAATTTGCACAAATATTAAACATTGTTTTAAATTCCTTAAACATACAAAAAAAACTTTGTATCTGCAGCAACTTTGTCACAAGTTATAAATTTACTTTCATTTGGATATTGTCAAAGACTTCATAAATCTGTATATATATTTATAAGAAAGTCGTGTTAGTTATACTATTTATAACTCAAGAACGGCTGAACCGATTTGACTGATAATTGGTGGGGAGGTAGCTTAGAACTAGGAGACGGACATAGGATACTTAAATGCCCAGACAGACTTGGCGGGGATCTTGATGTTTGCCATAATCTCAAAAACTACTGAAAGGATTTTCATGCAGTTTACATTCCTTAGGAAGGTTTAGGTTGATAATAATTAGTTAAGGTTTTGCAGAAATTGTTTGATTTATGACGATAATTGTTGAAGGTGTCTGGAAAAAATCAAGCCATCTGAGAACTTTCATTGAATACGCTGCCTAACCTAACCCATTGGAGATAAATAACTAAACAATGTCGGTGGGATTGTTTCTCTTTTATAGGTCTACAAAAAGTCCACGATGGCATAGATATATTTATCTCTTAAGGATAGGACTATACCCATTCTAAGTTTAAAAAAAATTAACAAAAAATGTGGTATTTTCAGGAGCCATTCAGATGGATACAATTTAATTATCCTTATCTAGGAGGTATCTTAAAATTAAAAAGTATGTGTGAAAATTTATTATAAAGTATATATTTTTACTCTTGTGTTATTACTATATTGCAGTAGGTATATTTGCTAAAGAAGTTTTTTGCCAATTACACTCCCACACAGGCGAAGCTGCGTGCAAAAGCTACGAATAGATATAAACGATAAATATATATTTTTATATTGTAATGTAAAAAAAATTAAATGTAATTGTTGTCATTGTATTGAAATAATTATAGTAATTACATTTATGTAACACTGGCAAAAGAAGTAGAAACAAAATAAATAAATATGAAATCTTTTCTTTTACAATATTACTTAATTGAGATTTTCAGGCTTTTT
Source organism: Phengaris alcon alcon (assembly GCA_037179445.1). NCBI lineage: Eukaryota > Metazoa > Arthropoda > Insecta > Lepidoptera > Lycaenidae > Phengaris > Phengaris alcon. The sequence goes on from JAYRCH010000093.1 coordinate 114,590, forward strand.
ATAAAAGCTGATTATTTTGTAGATAGATTTTACTCTTTATGAGATTGCACATAATCATGACATAAAGTATAATAAAAACTATGAAATATTATAATTTTGGAGTAAAAATTATTTTTTTCCAAATGGAATTGTACTTAAACTAACTTAATTAGATTTACAACTATTTGCCTTTTTATTATCGGTTTCAATGCCTGCAATTTTATGGCCTCCAGGTAGACAAGTAAGTGCATGCAGTCTGATATGAATTACTGCAAATTTTATTTTTTAGTTATGCACAAAATGTAATAATTATTGTTCAGTTTACTCAGTTTATTATAAAATATATTTACTGCAACATTTGGACACAGCAAATTTTTATCAATAAATACTTGGTATATTTCAAAATGCATTTGAAAAAAATTGCCACAGTGAGTTGTGGAGTAGGAGTGAACTAAACAATTTTTTTAAAATAGTCCTCTAAATAAAGATTTAAATAATAATGTTACACACACTGTCTCAGATTAATAACTAACGCTATCATGTGTTACGAATACCAATTTTGTCACACATTGACATTTTTCAATCCGTCTTTCACATTCAATAGACAACATTTACATATTTATTATTTCATATCTAAGAGGCAAAAGAAGGTTAAAAAAGTTAATACTTAAAAATTATATGAATTATGTGCAAATTTTGACCACTAGTTTATATAAATACACTAAACAGCAATAAAAAAAAATTGTATACTTATTGGCTCCCCATCTATATACAGTCTTGAGGTTAAGATACTTTTTATATATGTTATTGATTGTACTGTAGGTTCTTGGTGGCAATTCATGTTTCACAGTGATAAAACACAGGACTCTTGCACTGTTTCCACTTTATTAAGTATTTTACATTAATTTTTAATATATTACACAACCAGTTTTAACAAAGTCATCATTAGGGGTAGGTAGATTTAAAATTATAAAAAAATTGTTAACATTATGCAAATGAAATTAGGGTTGCCAGCATCATTAAATATTTTCAATTTTGTGCAACATAATTTCAATTTTTATTCCATATTATTATTTTTTCTACTGTATTTCACAAATTAATTTTAGTACAATATTCAAACACATTAGATTGATAAATTAATAACTTATTGATTTATAATGTTATAGAATAGCAACATAATACGGATGTCAGAATATAAAATGAAAATACAACTATCACCAATAATTCAATTAAAATGTCCATAATATTTAAGAATCTAAGATATTGTAAATAATGTCAAATAAATTATATTAAATTAAATAATGTCAATTTAAATTAATAAATTGTGTCAAAAAGTTCATCCAAAATTAATAATATTATGTATATAAATTGGATTATGGTGAAATGTAGAACATAGTTTAACCGTTTAAAATATAATCATTAAATTAAATGTCTTCGAATAAAAGGCATGTCTGGTCATTTAGTAAGATCCCACATTTTTTGTGTCTGTTAATTTCAAGCTCTTTTAATGCATCCGTCTTTCTGCTTTTTGGTAATAATATATGTAAGTAAGTATTTTAATATTTTTATCGGGGTCAAAGTTGTTGAAATTTATATGTTTGGCAAACATAGATCTCAAGTTGTTATATTATGTTCTTTTATCTAGTTTTAAACTTTCTCCTCATCTGACCTATATATATATATATAAATATATACTCCACATGTATCACAAGTGAGACTGTAAATACCTCTATTGTCTGTGATTTTAAACTTATCTTTATTGTTGCACAGTAATTTTTTTAGGGAATCTGTGGTGTAGAATGCCACTCTAGTCTCCTTGTTATGTAGAATCCTCTGGAATCTGTAGGATGATGGGCCGATAAAAATAATGTAAAATATTTATTACAGTGGAAATAATGTTGACTTTAACAGCAGATAATGGGTTTAATTTTATCGACAAAACAACCCCCTTTTGTGGGTCGCACCCCTGAATATTTTGTTTTGGGTACCTTACACTGTATAAAACTAAATAATTACTTATATTTATAACCTACACATATCAGAAGGGTCTCATTTTACTCCTAAGAATATATTTATATCGGTAAATAATTTAATTTATTACTTACTTAGGAAAAAATAATTTAAATCTTAAAAAACCTTAAAGAGTATTTAGCATGATCTATCACCGTGGAAACTTATAAACCACTTTAGAGGCTGATTACTCAAAAATAGTTGACTTTAAAAAAAGTCACTTATATACCTTGTCTTTATTTAAAAATATCTATTCGACAATACCCCACATGTTGGGATATAATGAAAAAATATTTTTCATCCCCACTTCACATGTATGGAGAACCACCTCTAAAATGTAAAATTATTCTTTTTTTATGATTCCGAAACCGAGATCTATATGCAGTCCTTAACTGTATTAAATTTCATCCATTTATGTTCATAATTACAGAAGCTAGAAGCGCAGCCAGACGGATAGACAGAGCGAAACTATAAGGGTTCCTTGAGTATTACAGAACCCTAAAAAAAAGTTTTTCTTACGTTTTTCTTATTTTATAAATAGTTTTTAATCTAGCCTGTTCATCCCAAAATTTTATTTATTGTCAGCATTTCTGATAATACCAACAACCAACAATTTGACGAAAAATTCAACACCAACAATTTATTCCTTTCTTCTGACAATCAGCTGTTGAAAGTATAGGAGGGAAAAACTTGAAAATTACAGAATTTTTGTAAAATTTTGGTTTGTCAAATTAATTGACTTTCAAGGTTGTGTAGTTAAACATTTTATAATATTATAGACATATGACAAGTTAAACATTTTATAATATTATAGAAAATTATATTATGTTTGTATTTATTAAATTAAAACAAGTGTCAAGTTGCAATATTCCTAACATTGTTTAAGCATAATAATTAATAATATCATAATATGTACTACTATACATACTAATTATCACTATTTTATTTATATAAAAGCTGAATTACATCATTGTACACAAAGAAAGGCACTGCTGTAAATTAAGAGCCAAAGCTCTTATTTAACTTTACACTATAATAAAACTTTAAAACTGAACTTAGTTTGCTTTTATTTTTCAAGAAATTTAGGGTTAAACGTGGAGATACATTCAAAGCAACATTTTAATTTATCTGAGTATTAATTTTTTATTATTATAACTTGAACATTAAATTATTTGTCATATTTATTGGGTTGAAGACAAATAGTCACAGTAAAAATACACTACAAATTCATGTTGATAGCAGATAATATTATTACTATGTATTTTGTATAGAATTTAATTGTCTTTAAAAGCATAACATTTTTGAACTTTTAGTTGGTTTTTATTTGAAACCTTTCTTACCTGCTTTACAGGCAAGGATTTCTTTTCTCCAAGGTGAAAGGAAGGGTCAAGAAAACTTGAAGAATGATCTTGTCAGGCGGATAAAGATGCTGGAGTATGCATTGAAGCAAGAGAGAGCGAAGTTTCATAAGCTCAAATATGGTGTTGACTTGCAACAAGGTGATATGCGTTTACCTTCCGAGGAACCACCACAAGAGCCGGAGCCTGCTGAAAGGGCCCAGTGGAAGCAGGGCCGTCAACTCATTAAACAATATCTACAGGTAAATTTTTATAATACTAGTGTCTAGTGATTCATTTTAGTTAATGTCCAAACAAGATGAAGGAGAAATTCTTGTTTTTATATGTATAGCAATTGTATGTTATTTTCTTAAAGGATATTTTATGTATGAGTACTTACTGTAAGTTACATTCTTAAATTTGAATAATGCTAAAGTATTTGTTGTGTGTGTGTTATATGATTATGTAAATTATTTTTTTTATAAAGGAAATAGGTTATACAGACACTATTCTTGATGTGCGCTCTAATCGAGTGAGGACTTTATTGGGATTGAACAATGATGAACAAGCAGATGAGACCAGTTACAGAAACTGTGATAAACATCAACACTATCAAATGAACACTGCCCTTTGTCGCAAGGTGTATGATTATGGTAAGTAACATATTTATCATAGGTTCAAAAAAGGTCTAAATAACAGCATTATTTTTTTATATTTTTTTCTCCCCTGATATATTAGGCTTGAACTGACAATTAAGAATATAAAACTATATTTAGTTATCTATACTAATATAATAAAGAGAAACGTTTTGTTTGTTTGTTTCTTTGTATGTTTGTTTGTTTGCATTGGATAGTCTCTGAGGCTACTTGACTTTGATGAAATTAGATATAGAGTAGACCAAGGGAAAGGACATGGGCTACTTTTTATTGCGGCAAAATGTACGGTTTCCTTTTCGTGCACGAAGTCGCGTGCAACATCTAGTAGATCATAAATCTATATTCAAGACCGATACCAGGGACAAAATCGTGCGGCGCGAGTCCGACAGCATGCGCTGACACTAGATCCCAACTTTAGATATTATGTTCAAGTTATTGAATTGGAATTTATTGTATGTTCCTAAGGTGCTAAAGAGCAGCGCAAAGGTGGCATGTCAACTGGGAGTGGTTACAATGAAGAGGGTTTGTCAGTGCAAGAAACGGCCGCCGTGTTCGCCAACTTCGAATTTCTCGCTAACCAGGAAATGGACATGGATGAAATTGATGATCTTGACGCTAAACAAATGCATCATACTGCTGGTAAACAAGGTAGGAAAATTAATTTTTTTAATAAAATTTATTAGAATACTCAGTCAAGTATCAGTATAATTTGGCTATGATTCCACTATAAGTGTTATAAACCGTAAGCGAAAGTGTGAAGTGTGACAGTAATTGCTCAGAATCATATGAATAATATTATTTTACTGTATAAAGGCGAAGAGGTAGATCACGAAGCCGAGGAGGTGTTGAACGAGTTGAACTTGCTTACTGAGAGCGAGGCCGACGCCGGCGGCCAGGGCGAGGATTACCCAGGTGGTAAGTGCTAGTGCTTGCATTATGGTAGGTAACACAACACACACATTTCTATTTTTTTGTTTGGCAATACTGAAATATACAAATTATTATTTTCCATATTACTAGGCATACAGAAGTATTTTTGTAAGTCACTGTTACATAAAAAGAAACGAGGTGACATTTTCGGTGTTGTTATTTGCTTAGTATTAAATAAAAACTGATTTAACAATAACCATCCTTTTTGCTCGTTATTATTGCTGTTCTATTCGCAGTATGTTTCAAGTATCAGAGCATGCTATTGCTGTCGTGCGCACTTGATTGATGCGTGTGTGAGTGAGACAGCATGTGCTGACATTGGAACCATACTACGAATTGAATATAAATAATTACGAGAATTGGGCTTCAGGCTACCAAATAAGATAACAATGTATATACCAATGTCGATATATCCTTTGCATACATTTTCGTGTTGTAAAGGTAGCCTTCCGATCTATGCGACCGCGACGCGAGACCGCGACCCGCGACTACGACCAGCAAAACCAGTGAATCAGGTTTTCTGGCCACGCCCACCAGTCGTGCTACGCGAGTCGCGGGGATTGTTTAGTGCTCCATATAAATTAATTCTAAGCAGTGGCTCCGCGATTCTATTTCGGTCTCGGATCGCGGTCTTGCGTCGCGCGTCGGAAGATTACCTTTAATTACAAGCGTATGTTAATGTTAATATGAAAATGAAAATTATGTTACAGTGAAATTTCCAAGCGGAAATGCCACGACCATAAGCGGAGAGTCGGACGAGAAACCTCTGGCTCTAGGAGAGCTGGCTCAACTCACTGTCAGCAACGAGCCGGAAGCGTACGATGTTGGAAACGCCAACAAGGAGTCTTTCAGGAAGACTTGGAATGCCAAATATACTCTACGCTCACATTTTGATGGTGTATGTATTCTTTATCTCAGATTTATATTTTAAAAACAATAAAGGCCATGAAAGACCAGACCATGGCGGTCTGGATATTTTAAACAACGTAATATAAATATAACGTAATATAACTGAAACTACTCTCTCTCTCTCGTTCATCGAGATATATAGCTAATAGAGTCGTCATAGCAACCATTTTATATGAAAAAAAAACTATCAACTTCTCGCTTGATTTCTAGTGTCAAATGGCAGTCAGTTCTATAGAAATGTTAAAAGTTTCATACATACAAACTATGCAAATCCACTAATGTGTTTTGGTTTTTTTTGGGCCACATACTACTCTATTGGATACGCGTTTATTGCTCTCGTCTAATGTCAGTGTAAAAATTGATAGCAATAGATAATTCTAAAATTGGCTTCTACATTTTTCAGGTAAGAGCACTCGCTTTCCACCCGACCGAGCCGGCACTGGTGACCGCCTCAGAAGACCACACGCTCAAGTTGTGGAACCTGCAGCGTACTGTGCAGGCGAAGAAGTCTGCGGGTCTCGATGTGGAGCCGCTATACACGTTCCGAGCGCACACGGCGCCCGTGCTGTGCCTCGCGATGGGTGCGCCGCGCTCCGAGGAGTGCTTCTCTGGCGGACTCGACGGCACCATCCGCGTGTGGAACCTGCCGCCGCCACAGGTCGACCCCTACGACCCCTACGACCCGGCTGTACAGGTACATAACTTGGTAAATTGGCTATTAGTAATTTACTTTCTGTTAACATAGTAATAGTCTACATTATAAACCACGAGAGCAAATAAACTTTGTAAATAATGAACATCTGTCTAAAGGACGTCAAAATGAAAATAATCCTAAATTTATTTACCTTAAACTTTATTATGTCGATTCAGTGACTGTAGAGTGTATGTTACTTTAAGGCTTAAAGTAACATACACTCTACAGTCACTGAATCTACATAATTAATTAGCAATTTTACTTGGATTAAAATACCACATTGTATGTAATAATTTCTTGAAGTATGGGTTTAGTTAAGCTATGCTTAAAAGATAGACATAATATGCCAGAGCGGATTTTTTGTAGGACTATATTATTAGATATATAATTGTTTAGTATATTTCCATTATACATTGATTTACATGTAACTGTAACAATTTTTATATTATACTAGCGGACCCGACAGACGTTTTCCTGCCGGGCAGATTTGTGAATCTAAACCATCCAGGGTGGCACCCAAACGCATACAATAAAATTCATTCAAATCGGTCCAGACGTTTAGGAGGAGTTCAGTGACATACACACGTACAGTAGAATTATATATATAAAGAAAGATATAGCTTGCAGATGGCAATTTTTTTTCTACTTAATTGACACTTATATTTTGGACAATTCACATAGTATCTTTATAAATTATAGCCTAAGTATGTTGTATTCTGATATGTAAGTATACGAGGGCGGCACTGAAAATTTCGGGAATCAAGGAAGTGACACAACATTACTATTTAAAAATGTATTTATTGCTTTTCGAAGTATTCTCCGCGAAATTTGACACATTTTTCCATACGATGGAACCAATCATTGAAGCAACCATTCCAATCGGAAGTTGGGGTCTCCAAAATGGCCGTTTTGTAGGCGTCCACAGCTTCTTCAGGTGATGAAAATCTCTGACCACGCAATTTATTCTTTATTTTAGGGAAAGTATAGAAATTATTATGTGTCTAATAATTCTATGATTTCTTGCTCTAAAAACTCTTTTGTTCTGTGCGCGGTGTGAGAACTCGCATTGTCGTGATGGAGGATGATGCGGCGGTTGCAGTTCTCTTTACGGAGTTCAGAAACGACCTGTGGCAAACAAATGTTAGCATACCATTCTGCATTAACCATTCTTTGTCCCTCAAGAGCAATAGTCGCAACATGGCCGGTTTTGGAGACAAACGTGGCCACCATTTTTTTGCAACACTCCGTGAACGAACAATTTTTGTTGGCTTTAACTCATTTTCGAACACCCAAACTCGTGACTGGTTTTTTGTTTCGGGTTCGTACGCGTATATCCAGGATTCGTCACCTGATACGATGTTGTATACAGATTGAGGATCCTGCGTGGAATCTTTCGAGAGTTCTGACGCACCAAGTAACGCGAGCCGCTTTTTGCTCTTCACAGAGCAAATGCGGTATCTATCGGGAAAACAACTTTTTTACACCTAATTGTTCATGCAAGATTATTTGTATTTGACTCATGCCAATGTCTAAAGTTGCCTGAATTTCGCGGTATGTCACATGTCGATCTTCCTCAATCAGCTTACGCACAGCATCAACGTTTTCTTGGGTGACTGCAGTTTTTGGACGACCTTGACGGGGATCATCACTGAGCTTGACACGTCCACGTTGAAATTCAGCAAACCAGCGATAAATTGTGGTTTTGGATGGGGCTTCATCACCAAATGCAGAAATCATCCGGTCAACACACTGTTTTTGTGTTAAACCACTTCGAAAGTCATAATAAATCATCGCTCTAGAATTTTCTCCAGTCAATTCCATTTTCTCAACGACTAAAAAGTTTGACATGACCTTGTGGCAAGACCGAGAATCTTTTTTTAAATAAATAAACGGTATTCGATTTTTAAAACCAAGGAGTTTTAAATTAAAAAGATTTTAATATGACAGGAACAGTGGAAATATTCCATTCCAGATACTTTTAGTGCAGCCCTCGTATTATTGCAAATTTTCATGATATCCATTCTCTAGTTATTACATGAAAGAGTAACAAACAACCATACACCTATAGTTTCGCGTTTGTAATATTAGTCGGGACCAAGAGAAGAAATAAAAAATGAAATCAAATTTTTTGGAATAATATATATTATGATAATCCAAGTAAAATTGCTAATTAATTATGTCGATTCAGTGACTGTAGAGTGTATGTTACTTTAAGGCTTAAAGTAACATACACTCTACAGTCACTGAATCTTTAAGGCTTAAAGTAACATACACTCTACAGTCACTGAATCGACATAATTAATTAGCAATTTTACTTGGATTATCATAATATATATTATTCCAAAAAATTTGATTTCATTTTTTATTTCTTCTCTTGGTCCCGACTAATATTACAAACGCGAAACTATAGGTGTATGGTTGTTTGTTACTCTTTCATGTAATAACTAGAGAATGGATATCATGAAAATTTGCAATAATACGAGGGCTGCACTAAAAGTATCTGGAATGGAATATTTCCACTGTTCCTGTCATATTAAAATCTTTTTAATTTAAAACTCCTTGGTTTTAAAAATCGAATACCGTTTATTTATTTAAAAAAAGATTCTCGGTCTTGCCACAAGGTCTTGTCAAACTTTTTAGTCGTTGAGAAAATGGAATTGACTGGAGAAAATTCTAGAGCGATGATTTATTATGACTTTCGAAGTGGTTTAACACAAAAACAGTGTGTTGACCGGATGATTTCTGCATTTGGTGATGAAGCCCCATCCAAAACCACAATTTATCGCTGGTTTGCTGAATTTCAACGTGGACGTGTCAAGCTCAGTGATGATCCCCGTCAAGGTCGTCCAAAAACTGCAGTCACCCAAGAAAACGTTGATGCTGTGCGTAAGCTGATTGAGGAAGATCGACATGTGACATACCGCGAAATTCAGGCAACTTTAGACATTGGCATGAGTCAAATACAAATAATCTTGCATGAACAATTAGGTGTAAAAAAGTTGTTTTCCCGATAGATACCGCATTTGCTCTGTGAAGAGCAAAAAGCGGCTCGCGTTACTTGGTGCGTCAGAACTCTCGAAAGATTCCACGCAGGATCCTCAATCTGTATACAACATCGTATCAGGTGACGAATCCTGGATATACGCGTACGAACCCGAAACAAAAAACCAGTCACGAGTTTGGGTGTTCGAAAATGAGTTAAAGCCAACAAAAATTGTTCGTTCACGGAGTGTTGCAAAAAAATGGTGGCCACGTTTGTCTCCAAAACCGGCCATGTTGCGACTATTCCTCTTGAGGGACAAAGAATGGTTAATGCAGAATGGTATGCTAACATTTGTTTGCCACAGGTCGTTTCTGAACTCCGTAAAGAGAACTGCAACCGCCGCATCATCCTCCATCACGACAATGCGAGTTCTCACACCGCGCACAGAACAAAAGAGTTTTTAGAGCAAGAAATCATAGAATTATTAGACACATAATAATTTCTATACTTTCCCTAAAATAAAGAATAAATTGCGTGGTCAGAGATTTTCATCACCTGAAGAAGCTGTGGACGCCTACAAAACGGCCATTTTGGAGACCCCAACTTCCGATTGGAATGGTTGCTTCAATGATTGGTTCCATCGTATGGAAAAAATGTGTCAAATTTCGCGGAGAATACTTCGAAAAGCAATAAATACATTTTTAAATAGTAATGTTGTGTCACTTCCTTGATTCCCGAAATTTTCAGTGCCGCCCTCGTATACTTACATATCAGAATACAACATACTTAGGCTATAATTTATAAAGATACTATGTGAATTGTCCAAAATATAAGTGTCAATTAAGTAGAAAAAAAATTGCCATCTGCAAGCTATATCTTTCTTTATTTATATAATTCTACTGTACGTGTGTATGTCACTGAACTCCTCCTAAACGTCTGGACCGATTTGAATGAATTTTATTGTATGCGTTTGGGTGCCACCCTGGATGGTTTAGATTCACAAATCTGCCCGGCAGGAAAACGTCTGTCGGGTCCGCTAGTATAATATAAAAATTGTTACAGTTACATGTAAATCAATGTATAATGGAAATATACTAAACAATTATATATCTAATAATATAGTCCTACAAAAAATCCGCTCTGGCATATTATGTCTATCTTTTAAGCATAGCTTAACTAAACCCATACTTCAAGAAATTATTACATACAATGTGGTATTTTCAGAAGTAATTTATATGGATATGTATATTATTAATTAGTCACTTTAAGTATTTTATACACATTATAATAGCCGTTTACACCATACAGTTCAATTAACATCTTAGGAGTTATCGTAAAATTAAAAAGTAAATGTGAGAAAACAACACCCAAAAATACCAACATGCTTTA